>JAJOZX010002434.1:0-247500 GCA_023014485.1 Bathynomus jamesi
CGGCGTTCTGCGGACCTCCGACGCGGACATCGCTAAGGTGCTTAATGAGTACTTTGCGGGAGTGTTCACCAGGGAGGATACCCGCGTCATCCCCGAGCCAGCTGTGAGGCACGAAGTGCTGACCTGGATAGTGTTAGATGTACGCGGACAGTCGTTCTCATAGAATAGACAAAACTGAGCGCGTTTAAGGGCTCCTGGGCCAGACCAGTTTCTCCCCAGTGTTTTGCGAGAAGTGCGCGACCAGGTGGCTCCCCACCTGGCTACAGTCTTCAACAAATCGTTGGAGATGGGCCGAGGTGCCTGGTGACTGGAGAGAGGCCAACGTGACCCCTATCTTTAAGAAAGGGGATCACGAAAGTCCAGGGAACATCGTCCTATTAGTCTCACTTCAGTTTGTAGGTAAATTATTTAGAAAGGATAATAGCTGATAGAATCGTTGACCATTTGGATTCCTACAAGCTGCTTGGGGACTCCCACATGGGTTTAGACGGCATAGGTCGTGTCTCACCAACTTGCTCGAGTTTTTCCACGTCATGTTGAGTGAGTACGATAAGAGTAGGGCGATTGATATACTTTATCTCGACTTTCAGAAAGCCTTTGATAAGGTACCTCACCGCGGCTAATGGCGAAAGTGCGCGCGCTGGGTATCGGTGGGGAAATAGGTAGGTGGATTGAAAACTGGCTAAGGAATAGGCGGCAGAGGGTGGTAATTAAAGGGGCTAGTTCGGGTTGGGCCTCGGTCACTATGGGGTTCCTCAGGGTTCCGTTTTGGGGCCACTGTTGTTTAACCATTTACATTAAATGATATCGACGGTGGCATCGTCAGTCGGATCGCCAAATTCGCTGATGACACCAAGCTTGGGGCCAATGTTGGGACGCCCGAAGCGATCGAGGAACTGCGTGCGGACCTAGGTAGGATAGGAGAGTGGTCCGAAAAATGGCAAATGCCGTTTAACTTGGGTAAATGCAAAGTGATGCACATTGGCTACGCCAATCCCAAGTCGGACTACTCGATGTTGGGCAGTAATATCGAGGTGACTGATTTAGAAAAGGACTTGGGTGTGCTAATTAGCAGCGACCTTAAGTTTACGAAACAGTGTGTAGAGATGGAAAAGAAAGCCCAGAAACTATTGGGTTATATCAGGAGGCAATTTCAGTTTCGGAAACAAGGAGATTGTGCTCTCACTGTACAATTCCCTTGTTCGGCGTACCTGGAGTATGCTGTGCAGTTCTGGTCGCCCACCCTCAGGAAAGATATTGAGAGGCTGGAGCGAGTGCAGGCGAGGGCCACAAAGTTGATCCCTTCCGTTAGGCATATGGGCTACAATCGACGGTTACGCGCCCTGAACTTGTTTTCGCTTGAAACTCGGAGGCTGCGCGGTCAACTGATCGAGGTTTTCAAGCTCTTACGAGGGTTCAACGATGTCGATTTTAGAAGTATGTTTAGTTTAAATGATAACCCAACTCGCAACAATGGTTGGAAGTTGGATTTGAAACGGTTTAGGACTAGTGTGTGTGGGAATTACGTTACGTATAAGATCTGTGACACATGGAACAGGTTACCTTCGGAAGTTGTGAACATTTCCTCTGTGGATCAGTTCAAGAAAAGGTTAGACGAAAATCTTGCACACTATTTGAGTGTGTAAAGACATTTAGGACCTCAGTCTGCGGAAATTTCTTTTCCTGTAAAATAGTTGATATCTGGAACCAACTTCCCTCAGAGGATGTTTCCAGTCAAAGTGTAAATCTGTTTAAAAATAGGCTAGACAAGGAAGGAACACACTCATAGTTTAAGATTAAAACCTCAGAAAACTCTGCAGGAGTTCGCTTGCTCGGTGTCTCTGTGAGCAAGCTAATATAGAGCTATTTATATATTCTCCACTTTCCTGTAAAATTTCCTTGGCTACTTTTCCAGGGTCAAGGTATTTTCTTCAACCTTTTTCCGTACCTGCCTCTGGCAGGGAGGGAGCGGAGGGTGGGGAGAGAGCCTTCTACTTTTCTATCCAGTTTTCTACTACTGCTAGCATAGTTTGAAAGACAAAATTTTCCCTGGCACCCGTTGCCATTGGTACCTCCTCGGTATGGGCCGCAAGGCCTTTTGAGGTACTTCTTTTCCTTGTAACTCCTTGTAACTCTCTCTCTCTCTCTCTCTCTCGGCAATTTCAGTTTCGGAACAAGGAGATTGTGCTCTCTCTGTACAATTCCCTGGTTCGGCGGCCGCACCTGGAGTATGCTGTTGCGCAGTTCTGGTCGCCCACCCTCAGGAAAGATATTGAGAGGCTGGAGCGAGTGCAGGCAAGGGCCACAAAGTTAATCCCTTCCGTTAGGCATATGGGCTACAATCGACGCTTACGCGCCCTGGACTTGTTTTCGCTGGAAACTCGGAGGCTGCGCGGTCAAATGATCGAGGTTTTCAAGCTCTTACGCGTGTTCAACGATGTCGATTTTAGAAGCATGTTTAGTTTAAATGATAACTCAACTCGCAACAATGGTTGGAAGTTGGATTTGAAACAGTTTAGGACTAGTGTGTGTGGGAATTACTTTACCTGTAAGGTCTGTGACACGTGGAACAGGTTATCTTCAGAAGTTGTGAACAGTTCCTCTGTGGATCATTTCAAGAAAAGGTTAGACCAAATCTTGCACACTATTTGAGTGTGTAGAAAATTTTCCCTGGCACCCGTTGCCATTGGCATCTCCTCGGTTTGGGCCGCAAGGCCTTTTGAGGTACTTCTTTTCCTTGTAACTCCTTGTAACTCTCTCTCTCTCTCTCTCTCTCTCTCTCTCTCACACACACACACACACACACATATATATATATATATATATATATACAGTATATATATATATATATATATATACAGGGTGGCGCAAAAGTCGCGCATCATAAGAATTTTCAGTGTTGACTATAATATATTTTTTTTTTTCTTTTAAGTAGGGGATGGCTGCGAAATTAACAATAGACGAGAGGGTAAGCTTGGTTTTAATGCATGGAATTTTAGGTACAACAAATCGATGAATGGGTATAGAATATAAATTCTGTACAGATTCATCGATTTGTTGTACCTGGTATTCCATATATTAAAACCAAAGGTGGGCAGGACCGAGTTCCAGGAACTCGGTCCTTTTTAAGGACCGTGAGCGGGAAAGTAGGTCCTTTTCTCAGTGAGGACCGAAATGAGGAGCGACGGTCCATTTTTAAGCAATTCCGGACGGTCTTTTTTAGTGATTTTAGTGTGTTTAGTGATTATTTGAAGTTCTAAAGAAGATGGATCGTTTCCTCCAGAAGACTCAGAAAGAGACTGAGACTGAACTGAAACTTGTTTCAACACCTGGCACCATCCAGTGCCGCCGTGGAGAGGCTCTTCTCTTTGGGGAAGGACGTCCTCAAGCCGAAAAGGTCAGGGCTCAGTGACAGCCATTTTGAAATGCTAGTCTTCTTGAAGGGAAACTCAAGCATTTAACTTAACTTTTTTTTCATCATTTATGTATTGTATTAATTATAATTTACGTTAATAAAATTAAAGATTTCCGGTGTCTTTAATTTAATTTTTCATTTTAATCAAATTTTTCACTTATATTATATATAAGGACCGAGGACCGAGTCGTTCCTAGGTCTTATCTTCAGAAAGGACCGTGACCGTCGGTCCAGTTTGAGGCAAGGACCGGGACCGTCGGTCCTTTTGAGGCCCGGGTGCCCACCTTTGATTAAAACCGAGCTCACCCTCTTAATTAGGACTAAATACACGAAAATAAATTGTACGCACAGATCACTATTGGGGATAAAGTACCACCCCATTGTTGGGATCTTTAGCAGTACCAGCTTCTCCATTTACCTACACCACAAACTTCTTTCATTCATCTCCGTTTCTCGTTAACTCTTTCGCTTCATTTATATAAATTCCACATTAATTCATGCATTTACTAAATACATCCAGCCGTTTTTTAATCCGGTCTTCCCCTACTTCTCACACCTACGCATTCACCATTATACACCTTTTTTACAATTCTGTCATTATTTATTTCACATACTGTCTTCCATTTTCATGTCGAATAGCTTTGTCATTCCACACTTTTCTCGAGCATTTCATTTCTTACGTACCAGGTGAGAAGAACGTTGGACTATTGATTACCTGCAGTTTCAAAGCATTGTCAAGTCCCCGCGTATCAAATAATGTATATATCTATACATAGGCGTATGAGGCGGGGGTACCCCCGAGGACTAGGGAATTGAACATTTTCAGGGCAAATTTAGAAATGCTGTAGCAAAATTTTATCTAATTTTTGTAAATTTTAATGTTTTTTTTATATAAAAAGGCTTTAATATATGATATTCATACCCTAACCTTTGTGTTCTTTTGGTGAATTTGTAGTTTCGACCAACCACTGAATTTTTTGATGAAAAATACGTCATTCGAAAGTTCTTCAAATTCTGAACAACTTTTATTTACCATTTTGCTCGCAAATGAACGACAGTTGAATAAATTAACAGAACCGTTTTAGCCAATCAGCTTCGTCCTAGATCGCGCCACACGCACAGCGCTTTCATATGAAATCAGTTTGAAAATGGCGAGTCTATGCGGTGGATGCAGTTACAATTACTGGGTGTTTATTAAGAAATTTTATCTTGATGACGAAGCTGCACTGCAATTTTTACATCACGGCATCCTTCCTCCTCCTGTACAGTGCCCGGACTGCAAACTTCTCTGTACATATAGGGAAGACAGGCATTCTTGGTATTGTGGGCGGTGGACCAATATCGCCAAGACAAAGAGGAGAAGGCAGTGCAATTTCTATACTTCTGGCTACAAAGGAACTTTGCTTGACGAAACTCATTTCAAGCCGTCGGAAATAGTGTATTTTGTTAACCATTGGCTACAGAAAGAGTGGAATCACAACACTATTTTTCAGTGTTTGAACTGGGCTTTGCACACGAGTGTTGACTGGCGAAGTTTTTGTTCTGAGGTGACTGAGTGGTGGTTTGACAATCAAGACTCGATTGGTGGTCAGGGAATTTACGTGAAAATTGACGAAACATTTGTGAAGCGCAAGTACGATCGTGGTCGGCTGGTGAGGCAAGTTTGGATCTTCGAGAGTATTGAGCGGATCTCAAAAAAGTGTTTATTGTGCCCCTCCTTGACCAGGATAGGAGTGCTGCCACGCTAGTACCCAATCCGTCCTGGTAGTGTAATTTACAGCGATTCTTGGCGGGCATATTGGAAGCTGTGCAACGAGGGGGATACGCACTTTATGATTAATCACTCTGATCACTTTGTTGATCCAATAACCCCAACATCCACACTCAGAACATCGAGCGGCTGTGGCTGGACCTTAAACAGTGGACCAAGCGGCCAGGGTTGAGGAGCGAGTACTTCAAACAGTACTTTTCTCGGTATTTATTCCTCCATACTTTCAAGGAACAGCTGCATCACCATTTCTTCGTCGAGGCCGCTCGATTATACCGCCCACAGTCGGGCAGGAGGCGACCAGCTGGCCTTCCCGCCATCCCACTCCTGCAGGACGACGACTCTGACCATCAATCAGACGACGAGGACGCACCACACAGTCATCCAGGACTCTCGGAACCTTCAACGAAACCACAACCATCGACATCTCGCCAATAAAGTAAGGTGATCTATCTACTTGTGAGTTGACCCCGGTTAATTGAGTCAGGTTAGGGCAACTGAATGCCCGGTTAGGTCAATTGAATGCCAGGTTAGGTCAACTGTACGCCCTTGACGATTGGTTAGGTAAAGTCATGATATTTTCCTTAGTTTTAACGAACATCTCGGGTAAACTTTAAATAGCTGTAACTTTTTTAATATTCATTTGCGACAAATTTGCATTGAAGAAGAGTATCTTAGAATTGTCGAAACTACCTATTGTAAAGACAAAATTCCTAAGATTCTGTGGTTGTACGAAACTGTAAATTTACCCTCATTTCTGTCGCAAATTACTCGTTTCCGCGGTCACCCGACCCAAAAAACCCCGATTTCCCACGGGTCTCCTTGTTCAACTGTCGTTCATTTGCTAAATCGAAATATGGCTTCAAAATCCAGATTTGCATTTTTATGTGCTAATTCGAAATATGGCTTTAAAATCCAGATTCGACCATTCCTAGCTACTTATATTTGAAGTTGAAGTTTACGAAAAATTATCAATTTTTGCAAGTATTTTTTTTAACTGGATATAACTACATTTTACATACATTACATACAATTAAAGACATTTTGATTGTATTTCAATATTAAAACTTAGAAATATAGATAGGTTTCTTGAACTTTGCCAAGGATGCCATGTCTGCCTTGCTCTTGTTCCTGGACATGAGCTCCCTACTGGTCACCTGCAGGGCCGTTTCCTGGCATAAGCAGACTAAGCGGCCGCTTAGGGCCCCGCTGCTACTAGGGGGCCCCTAGACAGGCTCCCAGGTTATAGCTCAGTGGGCAAGAATAGGAATATAGCTGGTTATTATTAATATTATTGTTATTATCATTATTATTGTCGTATTAATTAAAGTTTTTGTATGAGACAAATGTGATAAAACGGAGACAAACGAAACATTTTGGTCGTTATGTGTAAATAACTATTGTGAGCTGACTCTGACATTGATGGAAGAGAACTGGCCCTCGAAATTAAGAACTTGCCGACTTTACCTTCACACAACATGACTGCATTGGAGCTTCTCTCCTTCATTCATCAGAAGCAACTGGAGGAACTATACCCCCCAATCTCTGGGTTGCACTAAGAATTGCCTGCACTCTACCTATGACAGTAGCGTCAGCCGAGAAGAGCTTCTCTAAGATGAAGCTAATCAAGAACTACCTCAGATCATCAATGGGGCAGGATCGCCTCAGTGGCCTTGGCATCATAAGCATCAACCAGGACGTTGGCAGGGAGATTTCATATGATGATGTTATTGATGATTTCGCCCAGAAAAAATCTAGGAGGCAAAAATTTTGAAGATACAAATTGTTCTGTATAAATGTTAGCTATTACACGATTGTATCGTAGAGTTAGTAATTGTTTGCTAGTTGATAACACTAGGCAACAAATTTCAACTTTTTTTTTGTTACAGACACGTGAACTACTGATTCCTACTAAAGCGCTGATGCTGATTTCAGATCTGATATCAAAATTTCTCTATCACGTCCAGATTTTGTGTAACCGAAAACCCCTATTTTTCATTTTTTTTCACCCCTTCTATTACGAAAGCCGTCTAAGCTACTTTTCCGTGCCACGTTTTATGTTAAGCATACTTAAATAATTAGTGAACAGGGATGTCTTTCCTCCTTTATTCTGGCTTAAGACAGACAGCGGAATTCCGCTGGCGAAGTTACCACCCCTGCGCCCAACCATCCACCCAAAGCGCGTTAGTATTTTGTTGTTACTACTGAAAGGCAAATTCCTGTTCTTAAGTGAAACTTTGGTGTGTCCTCTTCCTTTGTCGCTTGTAGGATGACGAGCTCTCCATCTGCAGGAACCAACAATAATCTCCCATCATATTTGGGTTGAAATTACCTTGGTATCTGTTTTCCATAACTGAGATCTGTTGGTGGAAGCGCTCACCATGCTCGTCACTTACAGCCCCAAGGTTGGCCGGGAAGAAGTCAAGATGAGAATGTAAAAAATGAATTTTCAAAGACATTCTGCATCCCATTATTTCATAAGATTTAAGCATGTTTTCTACGAGTTTACGGTGGTTTTCAGCTTTGTGGTTTCCAAGAAAATTTTTGACAACTTCAACGAAAGATGTCCTGCTCCTAGTTTCATTCTCATTTAGGTTAGATGGAAACGATGAGTCGTGGATGACACTGCGGATCTGTGGTCCAGTGAAAACTCCAGCTTCTAGCTTAGCATCTGTCAATATTCCTTTGAATTTATCCTTTAAATATTGGAAACCACTACCTTGATGATCCATACCCTTCACGAAATTTTTCTTAAGGCCAAGTTTAATGTGAAGTGGTGGAAGATGTACTTTCTGAGGGTCAATAAGTGCTGGGTGTTTCACATTGTATTTACCAACATGATGTTCAGTTCTAGATGGCCAATCATGTTTTTTGTAGTGGTTCTTGTCATCTCTGCTGTTCCATAGACACAAAAAGCCATATGCTTTGTGTAGCCCAACTGTAACCCAAGAAGTAATGATGCAACTTTAAGGTCGCCACAAATATTCCATGTGTGGTCCTTATATTTGATGAGTCTTAGCAGCAGTTTCATCGATTCATAAGTCTCATTAAGGCCAGTGGCATGTGCTACAGGTATTGAAGGTTTTTCATTGCCGTTGTGCAGTAATACAGCTTTAAGGCTAGCTTTACTAGAGTCAATGAACAGTCTCCATTCTTTTGGATCATAGCGACAGCCAATCCCTTGCATCAGACCACTGATATCGTGGCAGAAACAAACGTTTTCTTCCTGTAAGTAAAATGATGAAAACTGCAAATGGCGATGGCGGAAATGGGAAACTTTGGTGTTTGGTTGGAGAAGATTAAATTCTTGAAGTCTTGAACCAAGCAACTCTGCCTTTTCTTTTGATAATTCCAAATCGCGCACTAAGTCATTTAACTCCGCTTGACTTAACAAATGTGGGGAAATATTTGCATCTGGAACATATATGCAATCTTTCCCTGTTTCTATATCACTAGCAGAATCTTCAGATGAACTGCTGTCTGTTATCGTTGCTGGTGGAACTGGTGGTGGATTTGTTTCATCATGTGGTACTGGTTTCATTGCTGATTCGCAGTTTGGGTACGTGATCTTTGATTTTGTTTGTTCTTTGTGAAACCAGCAATCTTTGTCAAACAAAAATAACAATCATTGAAGTGATTTTCGGCTCACGCCAAACCATGGGGACTGAGAACGGCATAGCTTTTCTTTTACCATTCATCCAAGCTATTAACATTGCATTGCACTGTGCACAGCAAATATGTGGTGCCAGTCCCTCTGTTTCTCCTAACTTACAGTCAAAATAACACTTGTAGGCAAGTTAATCTTTGTTGTTATGTTTCTACGTTGTGGCTTAGGTGTATATTGTCCACAGACAAAGCAGAAGTTGTCTGGGTGATTTACACAAGCACGTCTATTTGATGCCATTTTGAATTACCATACAATATCTGAAAAAACGTAGAAAGTAATTATTACGATGTGCAAAATAAAAAGAAATACACACCGTAGTACAAACAAATGCTATAAAAACACACAAGTCACGACAACCTGTCACTTGCTCATCAGCAGAGAGCTTCAACAACCGTTCTGCTTGACTGTCACGTAGCGACTGACCGTTGGGCCGTTGCCCGTTACTATGCTCTTGACTCAGTGTTGCCAACTCGGGATAAATTTTATTTATCAAAATTGTTCGAATTTGTATATAGTTGGCAAAAAAAATTGCTTTAACCTTGAAAAGCAAGTTTCATATTACTGGCATTAAGCCGATTAAAACCAAAATCTGGACGTGGTAGAAAATTTTACTAAAAGTGATTTGCATTTTACACAAAATCTAGACGTGATAGAAAAAATCTAATTATAGATTTGAAATCAGCATACCGAAATTAGCTAGGAGCACCTATTTCGTCTTCTGTAACAAAATCTTTGTTGCCTAGTGTAATCAGTGGCGGTTCCTCATATGGGCAATATGGGCAGTCGCACAGGGCGGCATTTGTGGAGGGGCGGCATGAGCGCCTGCAAAAAAAATAAAAATAAAAATAAGAATAAATAAATAAAGAAATAAAAAAAAATAAAAAATAAAATAAAATAAATAATAAAAGATCAATAAATATATTTTTATTAATAAAAAACCATCTATTGCATTTTCCATAAACCTTCCCATAAAAGACCTAAACAATGCAAAATGCTTCCAGATTAATATTATTGGGAATAAAGGCCCATACTTTAACGTATGTAATGTTATTTTTCTGGGTTTGGTTAAATAGTGAAATGTATATTGTTTATTACAGAACGAATCTTCACACTAAGCCACTAAGGTCTGTCAAATAACCGCAAATGGATAAGAAGAGGTCAAAGCTATCAGGTGCTCAGTTTAGAAAAAAGAGGAAAGAAGAAGAGGAAAACGAGCAAAAGATAAAGGTATAGAGCTATGTCATCTACTCTTCACTGCTATATTGCACTGCTATTTTGTGATATAGCTTTCTGAGTCATTTGAAGTGTACTATTATGTATATAATTAGCCATTAACCAAGGAGGTTGTATTATTCATTTGTTTCCTATTCTAAAAGTTTAATAAATTGTGCTTAATAACATGTTAAATTAATTGTACTAGCCTATTCATGCATTGGTCTGTTATGTTCTATTTTACTATTTGCAGGGGCACTTTTGAAATATTTTGGAACACCCTCTGCCACTAGCCAGGATGAGAAGCCGTCTACTTCTGCCATTATTGAGGCTGAGGAGCCATCTACCTCCTCAGCCTCACATATGTCTCCACAAATGCAGTCTGATCCTGAGGATGAAGACCCATTTGCTTCTACTTCTCCCCGGCAGGACTCTTCAGGTGAGTTTGTGTGCACATATGTCTGTGAGTGTGTGCGTGTGTGTGTATGTGTATGTGTGTGCATCCCTCCAAAGCATTTTGCAAACAGTTATAAATTATAATGTTATTATCACTGGGTCTGGGTTACTGGGTATGTGTGGTGTTTCACCACCATAATTCCATAACACCACCACCATAACAAAGTGCTGTGAATAATGTGTTATCTAACTTAGGTGTGTATACTAATGAGTAATGCTCTTGTTCTTTCTATTAGAAATGCCTGGAGCAGAATCGCCTCCTGAGGATGAGTCTCTGTCCACCGACCCTGCTAACTGGCCTTCAGTTCTGACTGAGAGAATTCGGACACAACTGGTTTCCAGGGGACCAAGTCAAGTACCATCTGACTTTGTATTCCCTAGAAACGACAGTGACGGAAGAAGTTTCCACCATCAATACTTCAGGAAGTCATTGGTTAGTGGGGAAAATATAACCAGAAGTTGGTTGGTCTATTCCTTAAAAAACAACAGCCTTTTCTGTTTCTGTTGTACATTATTTTCCAAGAGGAAAATAAATTTAACAAGTTTGGGACTCTCGGACTGGAAGCATGCAAGCTCATTGCTCACATCACATGACAACAGTTCAGAACACCTAAATTCTATGAAAATCTGGAAAGAACTGGCAGTGAGGATGAGAAAGGGGGAGACCATTGACAAGCAGGAGATGGCACTTCTGGAGGCTGAGAAGTTGAGATGGAGAGCGGTGCTGACACGTCTCACTGCTATTGTGCATTCTCTGGCAGTTAGGAATTTGGCACTAAGGGGACATACAGAAAAATTGTTCTCACCATCAAATGGCAATTTTCTGAAAGAAGTTGAACTGATGGCACAATTTGATCCTATGATGCAAGAGCACATTAACCGTGTCCAAAAAGGGACCTCCAGTCACACCAGCTACCTCGGCCACCACATACAAAACGAACTCATTGATTTGTCGAGCAGCAAGACCATTTCAGCAATGGTGAGCGACATCAAACAATCAAAGTTTTTTTCAATAATTCTAGATTGCACTCCAGATATCAGCCACACTGAACAGTTGTCAGTTGTGATTCGGGTTGTGTCACTGGAGGGGAAGCCCCATATAAAGGAACATTTCATGGGGTTTCTGGAGGCAGAGGAGTCCACTGGTCAACATTTGGCATCTCTGATTCTGAAGAGACTGGAGGAGCTAAAAGTTCCTTTCATGGACTGTAGAGGACAATCATACGACAACGGGGCCAACATGAGGGGAAAAAACAAGGGTGTTCAATCCAGGCTCCTAGAAATTAATCCCAGAGCTCTGTTTGTTCCATGTGGGGCTCATTCTCTGAATTTGCTTGTGGCCGATGCTGCTAAGGGATCTATTGATGCCACAAGTTACTTTGGCATCTTGCAGAAGCTTTACAACTTGTTTTCAGCCTCCACACAACGATGGGCCATTTTGAAAAAAATGTGAACATCACATTGAAGATGTGGTCTGATACAAGGTGGGAAAGCAAGATCAAGAGTGTGGGGCCCCTGAGATATCAGGCAGCTGCAGTGAGAGATGCACTGATCGAGGTGAGGGACCACACCAAAGACTCTGTAATAAAGGTCGAGGCTCAATCTCTGTCAGAGGAGGTTGGGTCATACCGCTTCGCCATTTGTTCAGTGGTGTGGCATGACCTGTTGTGCCAAATTCAGCATGTGAGCAAGCAGATGCAGTCTCCTGGCATGCACGTTGATGTTGCAGTAAATCTCCTAAAAAAAACAGAGATATATCTGTGAACAAATGAATGTGGAGGCTGTGTTAAAACAAAAACGGCTGAGGTCCACAAAGCGGCACTTCTCCTATGAAGCATCTGATTAGCCCTTGATTGATGCTTTGAAGAAGCTGGAGGTGACATTTTTCAATGCAGTGGTTGATGCTGCAACATCAGCCATTCAGGAAAGATTTTCCACGTTGGAAATTGTGGGAGAGAAGTTTGGAGTGCTGACACATTTCCAAAATCTCACATTTGAGGAGCTGACAGAACAATGTGTGAACCTTAGTACTACACTAACTACACTTTAAGGGACAATCTGACTTGGATGGCAGAGAGCTTGCACAGGAGCTGAAGAACTTGCCTGACTTGCCATCAAAGACCATATCCTTGCTTGAACTGCTGACATTTATCCATGAAAGGGAGCTCTCTGAAATATATCCAAATTTGTGGACTGCTCTCAGAATTGGTCTTACTCTTCCAGTCACTGTTGCTGAAGCAGAGAGGAGCTTTTCAAAGCTGAAGCTCATCAAATCCTACCTGAGGTCAACTATGTCACAGGAACGCCTTACCGGTCTGGCCATCATCAGTATAAATCATACAATTGCTGAGCAGATTTCATATGATGATTTAATCATGACTTTGCATCAAGGAAGGTAAGAAGAGTCAGGCTTTAGATGGCAGTTGTGCTGTGGTGCAATTTATTTTGTTTCTTGTTCAAAGTGTAGCATAATAATTACCCTCTCTTAAGTGTCTTATTCTATTTATGTGATAGAGCATTTGTACAATTTAGAAATTTGATTCTCTGTTTATTTATGGCAGTTGTGCAATTTAATTTGTATTTTTCCTGTTCATAGTATCATAATTACATTCTCTTAAGTGAGTTATTCTATTTACGTGATGAAGGATTTGTAAAATTCAGAAATTTGAGTCTTTGTTTTGGTTCTGAAGTTCCAACAATTAGTCCAATAAAAAGTTATTTTGTGAAAGAGTTATGTCTGTCCTTTATTTTGGGGGATTCGAATGTGTGTGTGTTGG
The DNA here is from genome assembly GCA_023014485.1 of Bathynomus jamesi. NCBI lineage: Eukaryota > Metazoa > Arthropoda > Malacostraca > Isopoda > Cirolanidae > Bathynomus > Bathynomus jamesi. The sequence continues at coordinate 13,296 of JAJOZX010002434.1, forward strand.
CGAACAGGGGGGGGGGGGCGCTGAAGGTGAGGTTCGCCCAGGGCGTCATGTAAGCTAGGACCGCCACTGTTGATATTGCATTATTTTTTACACACAGTTCTGTCTCATTTATTCTAAATAATGTATAAGCTAATTTTCAGGAATTTCATGAAGAGTATTTTTTCTGTTTGTCTTCTGAAAGTACATATTTGTTGTTTTGGACATAAATGTTTCATTAAAATTGTTTCATAATTGGTTTTTTATTAATTTTTTGTATATGTCTGTTGAGGTGATGTAGTAAGGCGTGAGTTGGTGGATGGAGGGGTGGGGCCTCAAATGGGTATACTGCTTAGGGCCCCCTAATGGCTAGAAACGGCCCTGGTCACCTGGCCACTGATGTACGCCTCCCTCCTCTCTTGTGAGTAAACATGTTGTGCTGCTTCAGTTGTCATCCTTCCACACCTCTCTACTGACTGTGTGTGTGAGGGCCATGCAGGAACTTCCATTGGTCTATCCAGAAACTCCTTGATTGCAGCAGTGGTGAGGGAGTAGGTCAGGGGAGGCTCAGTGACGCCAGAGTTCCAGTCAATAAGCTCCGAGAGTTTGGTGTAGTGCCTTGCACCACAGGATTATCTTTTATTAGTGAAAATTGCCACAAATTGCCACAAGTTGGCACGAGTGAAATATTTTAAGTCTAAATAAGTAAATACAAATTAAATGTCCAGTGATTAATTTTAATTCTTAAGCATTCAGTGAATAGTAATTTAATTAAAAATTAAAGTGCAATTATTAAAGAAGTTCGAAGCAAATATAAAAATATATTTTGTGCCTTTTAAACAATGTAAATTTTGGAGGCATGGTGTGACTAGACTTTAGTTTGTTTTAAGGATTATTTTGGCTTGTTGGTAAAATTGTGAAGTAAAAACACTTATTTGCAACGACAACACAAGGGACGCCAAGTTTCCACATTTTATATAGAATTTAAAAAGCACGGCGCCAGCAAGCAAAATTTCTTCGTGGTATGTTTATTTATAATGTTTATTTTTTTACTATTGCATATCTGTATGCAATACCGCATACTGCAGACATTAACAAGCTTTATACTGTTTGTGATTAGTATTGAAAGATTCATACTATAAATTAGCTTAGACTAAGTTAGGCCTATCTATGCAAAAGCCAAATTGTAAATTACTCTAGCCTAGCTGAGGCCTACCGTAGCCTTTGTTTTAGATGATTAACCTCAGCCTACTATATTGAAGAGGCATAGGCCTGCCCATTAATTTTCTTAATATACTTTACAAGCCTATTATGTTTCATGTTATTTTCTTAGCAGATGTCCTACTAGTCATTTATGGCCTACATACTTTCTTAGTTTTCCTGTTCAACTTAACACAATCCCATAATGAGGATTAACTGTAATTCACCATCCAAAGGTTACTGGGCCGATATAGCATATATATTTTAATTATCAATTTTTGCCATTATTATGTATCATTTTTTTGTCTGGAATATTACTTACAGTTTTCTTGTCTCTCTCTTTGCAGACAAGGTTGTCATTGTGGCTATTAATATTAGTTGTACATTGGTATTAGTTATAGTTACATATTTGTATTAGTTAAGTGTTAGTTACATATTTGTATTAGTTAAGTGTTAGTTACATATTTGTATTAGTTAAGTGTTAGTTACATATTTGTATTAGTTAAGTGTTAGTTACATATTTGTATTAGTTAAGTGTTAGTTACATATTTGTATTAGTTACATGTTTGTATTAGTTACATATTGGTATCTGTTGCATATTATTATTATTAGTTACAGCTATTAGTATCAGTATTAGTTGCAGATTGTTATATATTAGCTAAACGGTGCCATTATTTAATTCTGCATTTATATATCAGTCAAATTTGTTACGGGTAAAAAAAATCCTCTTTGCATTTACAAATAATTGTTGTCAATAAAATACAAAATTCATGTTGACAATTTTTATAATCAATCCTTCCCTTTTTATTAAAATTATTTTTGCGCCGCAGTGCTGGATACCAATCTAGTATTTGGGCGCTGGTGACCCTGGCATTCAATTAATTATTTACGTAAAGGTCTATAATAATAAATTAGACCCTTACAGTGGCATCTGGGTTGATGTCAGGAGTCTTCCTGGGTCTAGCACTGCAGTTTCCTACCTGTGTCCCCTCATCTCCTTCACCTCTGATTTCCAGTATCCTCTTCACTGCCTCCCTCCTCTCCTCCTCCACCTCACTGCACAGCATGGCCTGGAGCACAGCCTCAGAGTGTGCATACCAGGCTCATCTCTTCACTGTAGGCATCACTATTCCTATCACCTCCTTCTTCTGACTTCTGAGTAGCTCCAGCTGGTACAGTACATGTCTGGGACCCTCCACCCAGCTGTGATTTAACTTGATGTTGAACCAGTTTGGCATGTAGACTCCCACTATGAATTCCACAATTATCCTCAGATTCTTCAGGTTCCTACCCTTCAGCCCATGTTTGGAAACCCACAATCTGCAGAACCTTAGAGCCGTGGTGAGCCACCAACTGTGACAGACCGGCCCAATCTCCAGGAGAGCTAGACTCTGAGGTACCTCTCCCGATCTGATGGCAGTGATGATTCTGTAGCCATATGATTGGTATGTGCTGAGGTCTTTGACTACCTCCTGACTGAGATGGGGTAGAGGAGGACCAACAGTGATCCTCGTGAAGTTTGGGTTGATCTCCAGCTCAGTGGCAGTGTCTAACATCTTCCCTAGGGGCCCAGACCACTTCTTGTTCAATGTCTTGCCATCCAGTGCAGTCACCAGGTGTCTGAGACTCAGCTGCCCAGTGTGCAAGTCACAGACAATCCACACCAACTTCCTGCTAAGCTTGGCCTCCACATAATGCATTACTCCTCCCAGCCAGTATTCATATTAGTACTGTCACCTCCTATGGCCAAAAGGGTCTGGTCTGCTCCTCTCTCTCTTAGCCAGTTCACCAGATGATGAGCAATGACCTCAGCATGACTTCTCTCCTCTGCAGCTTCCTCTGGTACAAAATGCCACAAATATTTCCCACCTGGTTCATTGCACACTGTGTAGTGTTCTTCCTTAATGAGGCCAGGAAACTGCCTGTCACTGCCCTCAGCTTCCATCATCACTTTGGTGTCATCTCTTTTCCCATCAAAGAAGATACAGGTGATGCCATTTTCCCTAATCTCATCATCAAACTTCTTGACCAGCTCCTTAGTCAGTCTCTCCTGAGCCCTCCTCACCTTGTTGTGGTCAATCACCAATGCTGTGTCAAACTCTGTGATGAGACCAGCATCAATCCAGGCAGCAGTGGCAATCTCTGCACTTTCTCTCAGCCCAGTGTGATGTCTCAAGCTAGCCAGAGCTATGTTGGTGTTATGAAAAGGCCAATGAATTCAACGTTTAGAGGCTTTATTCAACTAATTCAAACATAATTCATAATCGAGATTACATCTGAAACAGAACAGAAATAATAATTAAACACAATGAAAACAATAGCAGTTAGCAAAAGTAAGTAAAGTTAAATTTACAACATTCACCCCTCCCAAAAGGCAAAACATAAATTTTCTCAAAAATTAATATGAGACGAATTACATTACAGTACACATCTTACAAATCTAAAATATGAGACGAATTACATTACAGTACATATCTTACAAATCTAAAATATCCGGCGCTTTCCTGCGGCGCTGAGATCGACGTAACGGGATGTCTCCAGCATTGACTGGAACATGAATTGATGGACTACTGTTTTTGGTGATGTGTCGTTGCTCATCTTCCATACCTTTCTCCACATCCATGTGTACAGGGGAGTTCGGGCTTTTAGTTGACGGTAGATCCGGGGGATCGTTCTTTGTCAAAGTTTCTTGCCTTTGTTCATTGGATGTAGAGATCATAGGTTCTGCATCTGCATCCAAACGGACATTTTCTTGCGGGGCTGGTGCTAAATGCCTGACGGAAACCGTGGTTTCCCGTCCATCCTGTAGACGTACGTGCGCATATTGTGGATTAGCATCTAATATCTCTACTTCGTCGACCAATGGGTCGTCTTTATGATGACGTACGTGTCTTTTGAGGAGAGCCCTCCCCGGTGAGACCAACCATGTTGGTATAGCACTGCCATAGGATGATCGACGAGGAAATCCAAAGAATCGTTCGTGAGGTGTCATATTAGTGGCAGTTGAGAGCAAGGATCGAACAGAATGTAAGGCATCCGGGAGTACAGCTTCCCATTGAGAGCTATCCAAATCTCGGGATTTCACAGCTAAAGATACGGCCTTCCAAATAATGCTATTATAGCGCTCGACTTGATCATTACCCTGTGGGTTGTATGGAGTGGTACGGCTGGTAGCCAGCCACTCTCCTCTCATGGAGGAATTTCCGTAGTTCATGTGACATAAAGGAAGACCCCCGGTCACTATGCACGAATGCTGGCATGCCAAAAATGGAGAACAATTGGCATAAGGACTTGATGACCGAAGATGAAGATAGATCGGGGGAAGGGAAAGCAAAAGGAAACCGTGAGAATTCGTCAATGATTACCAGAAGGTACTTGTTACCAGTTGAAGAAGGCAGAGGACCTTTGAAATCAATATTGAGCCTCTCGAATGGTTGAGTTGCTTTAATTAGATGATCTGCTGGTGGTTTATAAAATCGAGGCTTGAGTTGCGCACATAGAGAGCAAGAAGCTGTCATTTTCTTTATATCATCCATTGAGTAAGGAAGATTGCGGCAACGGATGAAATGGGCCATCCTAGTTACTCCAGGGTGACAGAGAGAATCGTGCAATTGATATAATAGATCAGTTCCCGTAGCCGAACAATGACTGCGTGACAGTGCATCCGCGGCTACATTATCTCTACCAGGTCGGTAAACGATGTCGTAGCAGTAGGATGACAGTTCCAAGCGCCATCTCATTATCTTTTCATTCTTTATCTTTCCAGTCTCTCTGTTGTTGAACATAAATGCCACTGATTTTTGATCTGTAACGAGCTGAAAGTGATGCCCAAGGAGATAGTGCTTCCATTTCCGCAATGCCTCAACAATGGCATAAGCTTCTTTTTCCATGGCAGAGTGATGTTGCTCTGATTTTGAGAGCGTTCTGGAGAAGAATGCGACAGGCCGTCCCATTTGATTTAGAGTAGCGGCTATCGCATGTTCAGACGCATCAGTCTCAACAACGAATGGAGAAGTAGAGTCTATAGCCATCACCACTGCATTCTGTATATCTTGCTTCAATGACTGAAGTGCAGCATTTGCATCACTGGAAAGAGAGAATTCTGTAGATCGAGTGAGAGGATGAATCTTTTCCGAGAAATGAGGGATCCACTGTGAGTAGTAAAGAACATGCCTAATGCTCGACGGAGCGACGGAATGTCTGATGGGAGCGGTAGCTCCAGCAATGGTTTTATTCGTTCAGGATCTGGCTTCATAGTGCCCTTGCTAACACAATAACCAAGAAGATTGATTGATTGGGCAGAGAACACGCTTTTATCTGTATTAAATGTAAGGTTGTATTTCTTGGAAGCAGCGAGAAAACAATCAAGATTCCTGTCGTGCTCCTGCTGAGTACGGCCACCAGAGCTGGGCAGTATTTAAATACATTTGTATTTAAATACGTATTTAAATACATTTGTGTATTTAGAACTGTATTTATAAATACATTGCTTTTCATGTATTTAAATATAGTATTTAAATACTTTAATGAGTATTTAAATACTCAAAATATAAAAATGTAAATACTTTTACTGGTTTAATACACGTTCTGTACTAGCACAGTACGACGCGTCGACAGTGTAGTACAGCATGGTTCATGTTTCAACGTGTCAGTTCAATCAGTTGTGTGCGGTGTGCCACTCTTAGTCGAAAGCGGTTGATTTCTTTATCGTGTGCGTGTCATGGCTTCAACAAGCAAATTTGTATGTATTTAAAATGTATTTACAAATGTATTTAAATACAATTGATGTATTTTGTATTTAGTATCTAAATACATTCGTAAAATGTATTTAGTATTTAGTATTTAAATACATTTCTCCCATGTATTTAGTATTTAGTATTTAAATACATTCAATGTATTTATTGCCCAGCTCTGACGGCCACAAATAGTGACGTTATCAATATAGGCATAGGTAGCTCTTAGGTTTTCCTTAGCAATAACGTCATCAATAACACGCTGAAAACTCGCAACGCCATTGGTGACTCCAAAAGGTATTTTACGAAACTGGTACAGTCTTTGATTCGCTTCAAATGCAGTGTATATTCTCTCTTCTTCTTTGAGAGCTATCTGATGGTACGCACTTTTCAGGTCTAGAGTGCTGTAGAATCCATATTGAGAGATCTCTTTAACCATCTCATCAATGCGGGGCAATGGATAGGCATCGAGAAGAGTAAATCTGTTTATCGTCCGAGAATAATCGACAACCATTCTCTTTTTGTGTCGTTCGTTCGTTGTGACGAGAACCTGGGAACGCCATGGAGAAATGCTGGGTTCGATGATACCCTCCTTGAGAAGACGAGAGATTTCAGAATCTATGAATTTTGAATCTGATAGCGAATATCGTCGAGATTTATCTGCGATTGGTCGGCAGTCAGGCGTGAGGTAGGAAAATAGAGAGGGTGGAGGCACCGACGCGACAGCAAGACTACATAATTTGAGTGGAGGATGTGCACCATTGAACGCTATTTCCACTCGTTCATGCTCACCCAAAACATCATGCCCCAGTATTACATTAGCGCATAGATGCTTTAAAGCAGTGAATTTGACGTCTTGAAAAACATGAGTATCGTACTCAAGTTGTGCATGACACACACCAGCGGCCCTCGCTGAAAATGCTGTAGAAGCCATGGAAATGCTACTGGAGCAGGGAAGCAATTGCAAAGAATTGTGCAAACAAAACTCTGTGCAAATTAAACTTTCCGAGCTTCCAGTGTCGACGAGAGCGTCGGCCGTTATGCCATTAATCTTTACTCGTAGGAGAGCTTTCGATAAACTGCCAGGAACTGATGCAGAAATGGTAGCCAAATATGGAGCTGCCGCAGAGGTAGGTTTAGCAGCAGCAGATCGGCAGACTTTAGCGAAGTGTCCTTTTTCAGTGCACCGGCCACAAACAGCCTCTCGAGCAGGGCATTTGTTCCGAGGGTGTCGAGGAAATCCACAGAAGTAGCACTTCTGCACTACAGCAGCTGACATGGCAGAATCTTCAGAAGCGTCCGACTCAATTGGACTGTATTCTGATCGGTTAGACCGTTAGATAAAGGCGTTTTTGGCTTGTTTTCTGATTCGGCCATGGCAACAACAGATGAATGATAAGTGGGGTATGATTCGGCCTGTAGCTGTGCAGCGTCCAAGGCCCGAGCCTGATCGTAGGCAGTTTGAAGATCTAAAGTTCTGTTTTCCAACAATCGCTGGCGAATCGCTGAGGATCGAAGTCCACTGATGAAGGAGTCACGAATGGAGTCATCACGACATTGCACTGCAGTACTGTCGCGAAAGTTGCAGTCACGACTGAGTTGTTTCAGTGCTTGGAGAAATGTATCGAGTGACTCCCCAGTCTCCTGTTTGCGGACTGCAAGAAAATGTCTAGCATAGATTTCATTCTGAGGCTTTATGTAAATTCCTTCGAGGATAGCTATAGCGTCTTCATAGGTATTGCAGTCACCTATAAATTGATAGACAGTAGGTGTAACATAGTTCACCAGAAGAGCCAATTTGTCCACAGTATTGTCAGCTAATGATGAGAGGAAGTTATTGAATGTGCGGAACCAGTGATTCCATTCCTTAGCTGCGTTAGCACAGTTGGAGTCTGTATTAAATCTTCAGGCCTCAGAAATGTTTCCATGATATGAATGAGTTGAATAAATTGTTATGAAAAGGCCAATGAATTCAACGTTTAGAGGCTTTATTCAACTAATTCAAACATAATTCATAATCGAGATTACATCTGAAACAGAACAGAAATAATAATTAACACAATGAAAACATAATAGCAGTTAGCAAAAGTAAGTAAAGTTAAATTTACAACAGTTGGTGATATCTTCAGTGTTGTATTTCTTCTTAGCCACAGGCAAGGAAGAAGTTGTCGCAGCCTCTGGTATGAAGTCTTCGTCCTCCTCTCTCCTCCCTGCCTCCTCCAGTATATCTCCAACTCCATCTCCAGCAGTGACTCCTCCCTCAACTCCTCGGCCTTCCTTCTCTGCAGCACTGCTTCCTGTCCTCAAGGTGATCAGCTAGACCCATCTGGTGTGCCCCGACACTGCCCACCTTTTCTCTCTAACCTTTAATGAAGGCAAGCTCCTGCACTGGTATCTTCTGCTCGCTCCTGCAGCTGCAGTCAATGTGAACCTCACTGTTGCAGACAGGGTTGCACCCAAGCTCACTGCAGCACCTGATCACACAGTGACAGGTCAGGATGTCCACCAATTTGTCCAGTTTCATCATGAACCTATCTTTGACCTCTAGCTTCACATTGCCAATGAACACCTTCACTGCCTCATCCCACAGTGCCTTCACTTTAACCCTGATCCTGACCTCAGTGTTGATTACAGGTCCTGTGAATAGAGCGTTGGTCTTTCTCCACTGAGCCAGTAGCCATGGAACAATGCCGTTGTTAATCCGATCATTAACTGGGTAATTCCTCCTGTCTTCCTCACTCATCTTTCTCCTCAACAAACCATACCTCAGCAGCTCAGCAGGGGGGAAGTTCCCTCCCAGTCCCCACCAAATGACTTAGGTGACAACTTGATTTGCTTCGGGTTCTGATTTCTTTCCGACTCATCCTGTGGACCCGTGAACATAAGAAATGTCATTGAAATTTGGATAGCCCTACTGATTATGATTACATAAAATTAAGTTAATTGAAATTCTTAATATCTTCCTACAAGCTCAGATAAAAGGTTGTGTTCTTATAGGTACAAGAGTTAATTATTCAAAGTAATGACAATTTCATATATCTATCATATCAAAATATACAGAAAGTTTGGATCACACATAACATTTCGAATAATTTGAATTACACAATATTTACATTACGAAGTAATCAAAATTGTCAAAAAGGAGGGACAACACATGCATTCACAATCAAAACTCCAGCATTTGTGACTATGTGAAACTTAGAAACCATACTGCACACCAAAAATAACCAAAGTTACTGTATATTTCAAACTTTTATGGTCAAATATAAGTAGGTAAATGGCTTTTTTAAACAACACAAGATATTTATAAGTTTGCTAGATAATATGACATCATTTGAGCATTAGTAGTTTTTGAATTGTTGACTTTACTAAAATTGACACACCCTAATATACTATACACAGACTCTGCCAAAGCGTTTGACGAGTGTGATCATGGAATCATAATACACAAACTGAAGTATATGGGAATAACAGGAAAAGTAGGGAAATGGATATATAATTTCCTTAGTGAGCGGCGGCAAATCGTTACAGTACAAGTAGTATCTTCATCAGAAGTCCTCAGCTCAGGACCACAAGGAACAGGATTAGCTCCACTACTCTTCATAATCATGCTAACTGACATAGATGAGGACGTTACCAGAGACAGCACAGTAACATCCTTTGCTGATGACACAAAGACCAACAGAAAATAAGAAACCCAGAAGATATAGGATCTCGACAAACAGACATGAACAGAATCTACAAGTGGACGGAAGACAATATGAAGTTTAACACTGAGAAATTTCAGCTGTTACGGTACGGAAAAAGAGAGGACCTAAAATCCATGGAGTATATCCCAAATGGACAGGAAATTCAGAGAAATCCTAATGCAAAAGATTTAGGGGTTGTAATGACTGATGATGCGAAATTTGACACAAAATAAGATAGCAATAAACAGAGCAAAGAGAATAACTGGGCAGATACTGAGAACCTTTAAACGAAGGGATAGGAATATAATGATTCCTCTACTGAAAACATTGATCATACCCAAATTGGAATACTGCTCGGCCCTAACATGCGCATATAAAAAAGAAGACAGACAACTAGAAGGGATCTAGAGAAGCCAAGATCAATGGGAGCAAAGAACTAAACTACTGGGAGAGGTTATGCAAATTAAACCTATATTCACGAGAGAGAGTTACAAGGAGTTAGAGGAAAAGTAGTACCTCAAAAGGCCTTGCGGCCCATACCGAGGAGTTACCAATGGCAACGGGTGCCAGGGAAAAATTCTGTTACCCTCAAATAGTGTGCAAGATTCGGTCTGACCTTTCCTTGAACAGATCCACAGAACTGTTCCAAACTTCTGAAGGGAGCCTGTTCCATGTGTCACAGATCTTATACGTAAAGTAATTCCCCCCCACACACACACACACGTCCTAAACCGTTTCAAATCAAATTTCCAACCATTGTTGCGAGTTGGGTTATCATTTGAACTAAACATGCTTCTAATATCGACATTGTTGAACCCGCGTAAGAAATTGAAAACCTCGATGAGTCGACCGCACAGCCTCCGAGTTTCCAGCGAAAACAAATTCAGGGCGCTTAAGCGACGATTGTAGCCCATATCCCTAACGGAAGGGATTAACTTTGTGGTCCTCGCCTGCACTCACGCCAGCCTCTAAATATCTTTCCTGATGGTGGGTGGCCAGAACTGCACAGTACACATGGGTTCTATGTATCGTATGTATGGCAATTATTTCATTCCCAATAGGCTATGTCGCCAATACCGAGGCAATTTTGTATATACTGTATATTTAATTCAATTAATAATTTATATTTAATTATGAAGTAAAGGTACCACATACGATACCATGTTGTAAGCGTGTATAGTTTTCCCATATAATGCTCTTCAACGTACCTTTCATTTTCTCGAGTCCGAGCAGTACGCGGACGACCGCGGCCACGTTTTCAGTCAGTTGACCCTGACTGTCTAATTTTACTTATTACTAAAGACCGGAAGTTCAGGCACTAAAAAACAGTGAAATAGGCAGGCAAAAAGGCAGAATAAAACATGGAAATAGGCAAAAAAAGGCATTTATTTTTAAATCGAAATTCATTAAATAACATGAGCTAAAACTATAGGTAAGCCATCTCCATACATTAATAAAATAATGCTAAATAAATCTATGAAGTATAGCTTTATTCATTTCATTGGTTACACATTACAACAAGCATTTTTTCCAAATTTTCAAACGTTAGATTATGTCTACGATCAGTTAGCAAGTGTTTAAGAAGGGAAAATGATCTTTCAACAACAACTGATGTGATTGGTGCATACTTAAAACATGCTATAATTTCTGAGTTTAGATTTGAAACGTCTACATCACCATCTCCTTCAAAGACTTTTGCAATGTTCTTGATTTGAGCTAGGTCAGCATTACCTGAAATTACTTTTTCACACTTCTGCTGGACAATTTTACCTGTGGCACCGAAACTTGATTAATTTCCTCAACTACGTTTATAAAATGCCCAATGCATTTACCAAGGTTTGGTTTCTTTCTTCCAGTGAAGTTATTGCAAGTGGTAAATTTGAAAAGTTGGCATTAATGAATGCAAGATCATTTTGCAATGACTTCTGCATGAGATTTCATAATCTTGATAGAAGATGCATCCTCTTCATCAAAACTTTCTACAATGCTCTGTACTGTGTTGTAATTTTTACAATAGTAAAGTGCGGCATTTATCCAAGTTCCCCATCTTGTCAGTACTGGCTGAGGTGGCAGTGCTAATCCCGGTGCCTTTTCCTTGAAAACCTGGACTCGTGAAGGAGCTTTGAGAAATACCTTCTTTCCATTTGAAATCATCTTGTCAACATCAGAGAATAATCTTCGTACCTTTTCAGAAACTCGGTGGAGTGCATGAGCTAAGCACGTGAGATGTAGCATTCTGGGGAAAAGAATTTTTAAAGCCCCAGCTGCTTTTTTCATGTATGGAGCTGCATCAGTTATGAAGAGAAGAACATTAGTGTGCTTTATTCCTTCAGGCCATAGTAATGCAAGTGATTTGGTAAAAGTCTGAGCAATAGTTGAGCTGTTTGTTTTATCAAGTAGCTCTGATGCTAACAAATAGATTTTTGAGGGTTGGTCACTCTTCATAGTTCCAACTATTACATTGGCAACAAACCTTCCAACAGAATCGGTTGTCTCCTCTATTGATACTCAAATGTACTTGTTCTTAACTCCATCTCTAATATTTTGAATAACAATCCGATAGATGTCTTCTACATAGGTCTTTCTTAATGACGACTCGCTAGGAATGCGTTCATTTGTATACTTCTCCAAGAATTTTCTCAGAGACGGATTTTCTAGTTTCCACAAGGGACTGCCAGCATCAACAAATGCTTTCCACAAGTCCATTGAAAATTGTGACTTACGGCTGGAGCCAGCAACGTAGTTAGCAAGTAGGCATGACTGCTCTCCTCCAAGCTTCCGTTTGTCAGCGGCACTTTTGTGTTTAGCTGTCTCTATATGTTGGATCACGAAGTATTTCTTCTCTGAATTTACTGCCTTTTCACAAGCTTTACAGAATAATATAGAGCCGTCAGTGGAGAACACACTGCTCCCAAATTGCTGAACATAATCATTTAGTTTCTTAGAAGATGCTTTAACTTTAGACATTATCACACGTGCTCACTCATGCAAACAAACAGTGACTGAAAACAAATATGCAGTGCTGCCATATGTACGACATCTGGAGAAGTGGAGTTGCCAATTAATCATTAGAAGTTGCTAAATATGATAATTTGGTAAAAAAAAAAACGAAACTCTTCATTCAAAACAGGTGGAATAGGCAAATTAGGCTCTTCATATCGAAAAAAAGGATTTTCACCCAAAAATTAGTAAAATAGGCAAAAAAAGGCATTTATGGCATTTTGCCTGAACTTCCGGTCTCTACTTATTACGTATTGTGCTGTACTTTTCCAATTTTTTTCCCGGAAATTCCTTATTTTTTTTAGCACTCCATCCCTTCTCGGCAAAACACGCATTTATAACAACTAAGTCTTCTTTACTTAAAACCATTACGATAGAATTTTAATTAGCACAAGGAAAAAAAAAATGAAAAAACATTCCATCAGCCAACACTTCTTAAAGAAATCTGACACTGCTAGCCTACCAATTTGCCATGTGGCCACTTATCATTGTCTTAGGTGCGCATGCGTAAACTGCTTGTTTTGTAGCGAACATCTGACACATTCAAGGGCATAGTGGGCTTCACAAAATCTCGCTGTTTGTTTCAAGTTCATTTTTTTATAATTAAGAAACGGCCAAAGATAATTAACCAAGATTTTCAACGCATGGTAACCATACTAATGGCTACATCTTTTGTGTGTGTGTGTGTATATATATATATATATACAGGGTGTTTGAAAACTTTCTGTACAAATTGTAATGGGGGATAGGCAACACCAAGACAAAACCTTTTCGTCTATAAGTGTATGTCCGCTGACGTCACCATTCGGCGCGAGAGGGCGCCGCTGCAATTGGCTAAAAGGTGAAGTGGGCTAGACTCGCGCTTGCCGCGGGCATTCTTAAATCGGACGTAGTACGCGTAACATGTTTATTTAAAGAAGGCATGTTTATTTAAAGAAGGTGCTGAAAGTTGCAACCGGTAGCATCAATGCATGCCCGACAGCGTCGAAGCATTGACCGACGTACACGTCGAAAGATTCCCGGCATTTCGGGAACAGTTCCAGCGGCGACAGCGATTCTTGCTACGAGGTCTTCTTCTGAGTAAATGGGAGTCTCGTACACGAGGTTCTTCATGTGTCCCCACAGGAAGAAATCGAGGCATGTTAAATCGGGCGATCTCGGTGGCCAGGCTACGGGCCCACCCCGGCCTATCCATCGGTCCCCAAAAGTGGCGTTCAGATAATCCCGCACATCGTTGCTGGAGTGTGCTGGGGCCCCGTCGTGTTGAAACCACATTCGTCTACGAATAGCCACGGGAACATCTTCCAGCAGTTCCGGCAACGTTTCTTCAAGAAATATCCGATAAACCCGCCCGTCGAGTCGGGCAGGCAGCAGGTACGGCCCAATCAACTTGCCATGGACGATACCCACCCAAACATTGACGGCGAACCGTTCTTGATGAGCATGCACCCGTGTAGCATGTGGATTTGCGTGCGCCCACACGTGAGAATTGTGCATGTTAAACACACCCTCATGTGTAAAACAGGCCTCATCTGAGAACAGCACATAAGCCGGAAAATTAGGCTGCACCGCTGTCTGCTGCAGAAACCAGCGTGCGAATTCCACACGAAGAGGGTAATCCCGAGGTTGTAATGCCTGGACTCTCTGACGATGAAACGGATGTAACTGCTGCTCGTGCAACACTCTCCAGACCAGGTCGTGGTTCACACCGAGGATACGTGCAACACCTCGCGTGCTTGCGCTTGGATTGTCCTCAAATCGCCGTAGGATTTCTTCTTCCATATCAGGAGTACGCACGTTTCTCTCCCGACCAGTGTCATGCATGTTTGCATGGAATGTTCGTTTCTCGCAGTCGCCGATGCAAATGTGCAAACGTTTGGTGGTTTGGCACTAGGGATTGTTTCCCGGGATCCTGGTTGATTTTATGTGCGGGATATATCCCGGATTTTTTCGTTCATCCCGGAATATCGGGAACGATTCTTGGAGATAAAATCGCCAATAGAAAAAACATTGATTGACTACAAAATGAATAATCCAATATGTGAAGCAGAGTATGTTGCACTCAATGACATTGTGCGTGCTTTGAAACCTGTCGAAATTGGATCAGAAAAACTTTGCAGCCGCGATGCGACACTTCTTAGTGCTGAAGGAGTTTTTTCTTTCATCATACAAGAACTTTCTGAGCAAGCATGGCCGTAACTACCTATGAGGTCACCGAGGTCCGGACCTCGGTAATTATTTCCTAAAAAAAAAAAAAGAGTGAACCGTTCTGTGTATGAAACGCATATTACCGCTTTTCTTTTGAAAAGAGGGAGCGTCGAGCGTTTTGTGTTTAGTGTATAGCTTGGGTTGTGTTTGTAGATGTCATTTTGGTCTGAATTTTGCTCGTCCCGCCGCGCTCGAAAAAAATCTGGACCTCACTAATTTCTAAACCCTAGTTACGGCCCTGTGAGCAAGATTCTGGTTTTTCAAGAAAAGTTAAGGGAGCGTTAATTTCAAGACTAAATGAGAGGAGAGGAAGCAAAAACCATTGATTGGATTATTGAGGTATATAAAAACTGGAAAAAAGCACAGTAAAGTGAGTAAACCAACCGTAGACAGTGGCGGTTCCTCATATGGGCAATATGGGCAGCCGCACAGGGCGGCATTTGTGGCGATTTGTGGAGGGGGCATGAGCGCCTGCAAAAAAAATAAAAATAAGAATAAATAAATAAAGAAATAAATAAAAATAAAATAAAATAAATAATAAAAGATCAATAAATATATTTTTATTAATAAAAAACCATCTATTGCATTTTCCATAAACCTTCCCATAAAAGACCTAAACAATGCAAAATGCTTCCAGATTAATATTATTGGGAATAAAGGCCCATACTTTAACATATGTAATGTTATTTTTCTGGGTTTGGTTAAATAGTGAAATGTATATTATTTATTACAGAACGAATCTTCACACTAAGCCACTAAGGTCTGTCAAATAACCGCAAATGGATAAGAAGAGGTCAAAGCTATCAGGTGCTCAGTTTAGAAAAAAGAGGAAAGAAGAAGAGGAGAAACGAGCAAAAGATAAAGGTATAGAGCTATGTCATCTACTCTTCACTGCTATATTGCACTGCTATTTTGTGATATAGCTTTCTGAGTCATTTGAAGTGTACTATTATGTATATAATTAGCCATTAACCAAGGAGGTTGTATTATTCATTTGTTTCCTATTCTAAAAGTTTAATAAATTGTGCTTAATAACATGTTAAATTAATTGTACTAGCCTATTCATGCATTGGTCTGTTATGTTCTATTTTACTATTTGCAGGGGCACTTTTGAAATATTTTGGAACACCCTCTGCCACTAGCCAGGATGAGAAGCCGTCTACTTCTGCCATTATTGAGGCTGAGGAGCCATCTACCTCCTCAGCCTCACATATGTCTCCACAAATGCAGTCTGATCCTGAGGATGAAGACCCATTTGCTTCTACTTCTCCCCGGCAGGACTCTTCAGGTGAGTTTGTGTGCACATATGTCTGTGAGTGTGTGCGTGTGTGTGTATGTGTATGTGTGTGCATCCCTGCAAAGCATTTTGCAAACAGTTATAAATTATAATGTTATTATCACTGGGTCTGGGTTACTGGGTATGTGTGGTGTTTCACCACCATAATTCCATAACACCACCACCATAACAAAGTGCTGTGAATAATGTGTTATCTAACTTAGGTGTGTATACTAATGAGTAATGCTCTTGTTCTTTCTATTAGAAATGTCTGGAGCAGAATCGCCTCCTGAGGATGAGTCTCTGTTCACCGACCCTGCTAACTGGCCTTCAGTTCTGACTGAGAGAATTCGGACACAACTGGTTTCCAGGGGACCAAGTCAAGTACCATCTGACTTTGTATTCCCTAGAAACGACAGTGACGGAAGAAGTTTCCACCATCAATACTTCAGGAAGTCATTGGTTAGTGGGGAAAATATAACCAGAAGTTGGTTGGTCTATTCCTTAAAAAACAACAGCCTTTTCTGTTTCTGTTGTACATTATTTTCCAAGAGGAAAATAAATTTAACAAGTTTGGGACTCTCGGACTGGAAGCATGCAAGCTCATTGCTCACATCACATGACAACAGTTCAGAACACCTAAATTCTATGAAAATCTGGAAAGAACTGGCAGTGAGGATGAGAAAGGGGGAGACCATTGACAAGCAGGAGATGGCACTTCTGGAGGCTGAGAAGTTGAGATGGAGAGCGGTGCTGACACGTCTCACTGCTATTGTGCATTCTCTGGCAGTTAGGAATTTGGCACTAAGGGGACATACAGAAAAATTGTTCTCACCATCAAATGGCAATTTTCTGAAAGAAGTTGAACTGATGGCACAATTTGATCCTATAATGCAAGAGCACATTAACCGTGTCCAAAAAGGGACCTCCAGTCACACCAGCTACCTCGGCCACCACATACAAAACGAACTCATTGATTTGTCGAGCAGCAAGACCATTTCAGCAATGGTGAGCGACATCAAACAATCAAAGTTTTTTTCAATAATTCTAGATTGCACTCCAGATATCAGCCACACTGAACAGTTGTCAGTTGTGATTCGGGTTGTGTCACTGGAGGGGAAGCCCCATATAAAGGAACATTTCATGGGGTTTTTGGAGGCAGAGGAGTCCACTGGTCAACATTTGGCATCTCTGATTCTGAAGAGACTGGAGGAGCTAAAAGTTCCTTTCATGGACTGTAGAGGACAATCATACGACAACGGGGCCAACATGAGGGGAAAAAACAAGGGTGTTCAATCCAGGCTCCTAGAAATTAATCCCAGAGCTCTGTTTGTTCCATGTGGGGCTCATTCTCTGAATTTGCTTGTGGCCGATGCTGCTAAGGGATCTATTGATGCCACAAGTTACTTTGGCATCTTGCAGAAGCTTTACAACTTGTTTTCAGCCTCCACAAAACGATGGGCCATTTTGAAAAAACATGTGAACATCACATTGAAGATGTGGTCTGATACAAGGTGGGAAAGCAAGATCAAGAGTGTGGAGCCCCTGAGATATCAGACAGCTGCAGTGAGAGATGCACTGATCGAGGTGAGGGACCACACCAAAGACTCTGTAATAAAGGTCGAGGCTCAATCTCTGTCAGAGGAGGTTGGGTCATACCGCTTCGCCATTTGTTCAGTGGTGTGACATGACCTGTTGTGCCAAATTCAGCATGTGAGCAAGCAGATGCAGTCTCCTAGCATGCACGTTGATGTTGCAGTAAATCTCCTAAAAAAAACAGAGAGAGGTCTCCGCAATTACAGGGCAACAGGTTTTGTGGCTGCACAAATGGCAGCCACAGATATCTGTGAACAAATGAATGTGGAGGCTGTGTTAAAACAAAAACGGCTGAGGTCCACAAAGCGGCACTTCTCCTATGAAGCATCTGATGAGCCCTTGATTGATGCTTTGAAGAAGCTGGGTGACATTTTTCAATGCAGTGGTTGATGCTGCAACATCAGCCATTCAGGAAAGATTTTCCACGTTGGAAATTGTGGGAGAGTTTGGAGTGCTGACACATTTCCAAAATCTCACATTTGAGGAGCTGACAGAACAATGTGTGAACCTTAGTACTACACTAACTACACTTTAAGGGACAATCTGACTTGGATGGCAGAGAGCTTGCACAGGAGCTGAAGAACTTGCCTGACTTGCCATCAAAGACCATATCCTTGCTTGAACTGCTGACATTTATCCATGAAAGGGAGCTCTCTGAAATATATCCAAATTTGTGGACTGCTCTCAGAATTGGTCTTACTCTTCCAGTCACTGTTGCTGAAGCAGAGAGGAGCTTTTCAAAGCTGAAGCTCATCAAATCCTACCTGAGGTCAACTATGTCACAGGAACGCCTTACCGGTCTGGCCATCATCAGTATAAATCATACAATTGCTGAGCAGATTTCATATGATGATTTAATTCATGACTTTGCATCAAGGAAGGTAAGAAGAGTCAGGCTTTAGATGGCAGTTGTGCTGTGGTGCAATTTATTTTGTTTCTTGTTCAAAGTGTAGCATAATAATTACCCTCTCTTAAGTGTCTTATTCTATTTATGTGATATAGCATTTGTACAATTTAGAAATTTGATTCTCTCGTTTATTTATGGCAGTTGTGCAATTTAATTTGTATTTTTCCTGTTCATAGTATCATAATTACATTCTCTTAAGTGAGTTATTCTATTTACGTGATGAAGGATTTGTAAAATTCAGAAATTTGAGTCTTTGTTTTGGTTCTGAAGTTCCAACAATTAGTCCAATAAAAAGTTATTTTGTGAAAGAGTTATGTCTGTCCTTTATTTTGGGGGGATTCGAATGTGTGTGTGTTGGCGAACATGGAGGGGGGGGCGCTGAAGGTGAGGTTCGCCCAGGGCGTCATGTAAGCTAGGACCGCCACTGACCGTAGAGACCGAGTTGCAAACATTACCAAACAAGTCTGTCTTATTAGTAACAGCAAAACGAATAATAACACGCCTTGTTGATACAAAGCATGGATTTTCTTCGTCTGATTCATCACAATCTGAGGAAGGAGGAGCTGACGGCCAGTCACCAGACACTCTCTCAGAAATTGGAGGGTGCAATCAAAAATGCTCATTCTTTACAAGGATATTATTCTTTACAAGTGTTGATTTTCTTACAAATAGCTGTCTTGTTGCACTCAACTGTCTTTTAAGCTAGTTATTTCACACTCATAGTTACCTAATGGAATATGTTTAAATAAATAAATGATGAAATCTTTATAATTTTTATATTAATTCCTTTTTAAAAGTATAAAAAATTTAAATACATATAAAATAAAAATCCCGGGACGAAGACAGATTTCATCCCGGAATCCCGGGATAAACAAAATGACTCAAAACGACAATCCCTATTTGGCACACGTCTGTTTGGGAAGCGCTGTCGGTACCTCACAGCAGCTCTTCCGTTTCCATTGGCAGCCCCATACACCATATGCATGTCAGTCATCTCAGCAGTTGTGAAGCGCTCCATGTTACGCGTACTACGTCCGATTTAAGAATGCCCGCGGCAAGCGCGAGTCTAGCCCACTTCACTTTTTAGCCAATTGCAGCGGCGCCCTCTCGCGCCGAATGGTGACGTCAGCGGACATACACTTATACACGAAAAGGGTTTGTCTTGCTGTTGCCTATCCCCCATTACAATTTGTACAGAACGTTTTGAAACACCCTGTGTATATATTATATATATATATATATATATATATATATATATACGGTATATACATATACACATTATATATATATATTATATATATATACGGTATATACATTATATATATATATATATATATAATATATATATATATACACACATATATATACACATATATATATTATACATATACACATTATATATATAGATATATATATACATATACACATATATATATATGAAAATTATTTCACGAAAGTAACGTGAAAAATATTTATGATGAATAAAACCACGAAGGAAAGGAAACACAAAAGGTGCTCAAGCGCTTTCGTCTAATGACATCCTCAGGAACACTGAAGTACATAAAAGGTTACGGCCTATATATAGGTTACAGAAAGAAAAAAAAAAGAAAAAATAAAATAAATAAATAATACATACACACAAACATATATATATATATATTAGGGTGATGCAAAAGTGGGGGGAGTAAAATTTTTTGTTTCAAATTTTTGAGATACCCTCTTATTTGGTTTAATTTGGTGGAAAAATGATCTTGGGGAAATTTCGGGTCAAAATTCGAATATTTGGAGGTCGCGCCCGCCATTTGAAAATTTGCTGATTTCCATGACACCCAGGAGGTACAGCAAGCGTCACGTTACTTTTTTTTTGAGTGGAAGTTCCCCACGAGGCCTATCATACCACCTTCCTCTTTTCCATTTGTTCATAAAACAGATACAATACAATAGATATTTACAATAGATACATAGAATGGATATACTCGTAAATTTTACTGTTGCGTCAAAGATACGAGAGTTTTCTTAGTTTTGTCCGGAAGCTTCTTCCGATAATTTGATACAACTTGCAGTAGATATTGCTTCTGTTGTTCATCATTGGTAATTAATTTGTTATAATCTTCAATCAATTTCACTCCTCTTTCAGCAATATCATTAACACTTTCATGTGATTCACTACGTTCTTTGCAACCCAATAACTCTCATCGAGAAGCCAATCTTCTACTGGTTTGCTCAAGAACGTTGAAGACAATCCGAGTATACTGAAGAAGGACTTTGTGTTAGCAGTTACAAAATCTTCAAGCTGCTTATTGTCAATAGTTTTGATGTCTATTTGTGTCTTCTTTGGAGGATCTGGCTCCGAAGATTTTGTAAGAGCCTCCTTCATTTTTCTTTTGGTGTCAAAGCTGATTTTATCATCAAAGAAAGCCAATGCGATCAACTCTTCTGAGAGATACCACAAATGATTCTTGAATTTTTCTAAAGCAGCATTTGCTAGTTGTTCATTTGTGCTTTTGTAGCTGTGAAGATTCTTGAGAAGACTCAGATCATTTCGTGGAGCACTTGCTGCGCAGGGTGCTGAAAACCAATGCTTAATATAAATTGAAACAGAAAACCAACAAATTTCTTTTAGATTTCTTTCTTCTATTGCTGTTATTTTGAACTGACTTTTGAACATAAAGATTTTCATTGAATAAATGACTTTCGCCATCCAACGGGCTCTATGATAAGCCCAGGCTTCCTGAATTTTATTCCAGTCGTTGGAGTACCGCCAAGCAAGATGATTGTCAGTTCCAATAACTCTCTGTAATCGTCGCGAGGTTGATCTTCATTGATTTTTCTTGCTGCAAAGTTGATGATTTCCTCTTTTTCCTTTTGTGGATAATTTTCTAATTTATCGTATGAAGTTAGATTAATCTTATTCCAGTTTGTTTTGAATCTTTTGAATAACTGAATGTCAGGGCCTGATGAAGCCTGTAATGCAGGGGATACCACTGCTTCCAACATGATTTCAAGGATATGGTGTCGACAAGGACACCACAACAAATCTTTCTCCATTTTCTGTTCAATTAGGACACAAGCTCCGTTTTTACGACCTGTGTTCGATGCAGTTGTATCGAAACACATGCCTTTTACCTTATCTATTAGATTCCAATCAATGATCGCCTGATGTACTGCATTTGCAGTATCCTTTCCTGTGCCATGATCTATATTTGGCACTCCAAGCAGTTGATCTTCTCCACTGCCAGAGATTAGGACTGGCAACCGATCAACAACCTCATTCCCGGTAATGTCTTCGAGGAGTTTGCCATCCCAATGAACAATCAAGGGTTTGTCAGCTTGAAATTCTTCTTTCAAGTTTTCACTGAACTTCTTTCTTGATTTCTGTCTTGCCCTGCGAATCGATGAGTAGCTAACATTGTAATTCTCTGGATCTTTTCCAACATTTGCGATCGTTGGAATAATTATTAAAGAGGCTGATCGGTCGCTGATCTTAGCAACATCCAATGAGGAAAGCAGATTTTCATTCATAATCTTGAATTTTTTTCTTGGAAGGCCTCTTTTGGATGTTGAGGGCACTTCCAGATCTACTTCTTCTTCCGTAGATGCAGGTGAATCACTGCAGGAACTGCTGCTGCTTGCAAGAACAACTGTTTCATCAAATGCACTTGATTCATGTAACCTTTTCTTATCCATTTTTTCATGTCTCTTCGCAGCTTCCTTTCGACGTTTTTCTTCATCCTTATCAACTGCCATCATTTTACCCTTTCGACCTTCCCTTTGTAGCCGTAGAAACTCTCTATCTTCCTCAATAGTTATTAACTCATTAGCATTTGCATGCGCAATATCAAAGAGTCCATCCAATTTTTCTTTCCATGTATTCTCTTTCTCTATTGAAAACTTCGATTTTTTTCCTTTGCTCTTCTTCAGCCCTTGCCACTCATCATACAGTTTATTTAATTTCTTCACAACATTACATTTCTGGGTTGTTCGTATTCCTGCTCTCTGCCACACTTCCAATACATCATTAACGGTTGAAGTTAATGCTTCTCTGACAGTTTCATTCTTGATATGTTTATAATTCATGAATAAGGAAATTACTTCTTTCTTTGATGGAAGCTTACTTTGATTCAATTTATCTATTTGTTGACCGATCAGCCAGATATCTGTTGAGCTTCTTGATCTCATTTTTGTCACAATTAAGATAGAGGAAATAGAAGAGAAATTGAGGCGGAGAGACTCACTGATATAGCACCTCTCCTGGACACTGCGATACCGATTTCCTTGAACGCTATTTGCTCATATACGCATCACCTACCACTCTGCCTGCAGCAAACCTGCACAAAACCTGCAACAAAAATAAGAACAAATTCAAAAAATTTGATTTTACTCTAATCTTTTGTAATTTTCAAATTTTCAATTGGCGGGCGCGACCTCTGAATGTTATTTGTTTGACCTGGAATTTCTCACAGGGTGTTTTTGTGACAAATTGGAACAAATGAGGGGGTATCCCTAAAAATCCACGATGGTCATGATTTGTGCATCACCCTAATATATATATATATATACATATCTACACACACACACATTATATATATAATATATATATATATATATATATGCAATAAACAGAGAAGTAAAATAAAAAAATTAGAGGATTAACAGAGGCATACAGATTTGTAAGGAAAAATATCGATTTTTAGCACAAAATCAAATGAATTATAAAAATACAAATTTATACTGGAAATCTGCCGGGGTTTTAACACTTTGCCTTTTATAGTAAAGTTTCGATATATATAAAAATAAAATGAAGATTAAAAGTTAATAAAGTAGCATACAAGTTTACCAAAGATTTAGCGTCCTACCCTTTTTATCTAAATCTGTTTTGAAGGAATTCAAAACAACAGGATCGAGTTGAAAAAGACCTTTGCTCATGTTGAAGTTATTTGAAAGTTGGATAATGGCAGACTCAAGAATATTTCTATTAACAATGTTGCTAGAGTGAAATAAAACTGAAGCATTATTCCAATCAATACAGTGGGATAACTCTGACAAATGGACAAAAGAGCACTGGACGACTGTCCTGTTCTAACGGAATATTGATGCTGTTTTATACGTGTGCAAATCCTTTCCCGTCCGACCTATGTAAAAGGAATCACATTGTTTACACCCAATTTTATAGATAATGCCTGAATTATTGGTAGGGCTATTTTTTACTATGATATTTTTCACAATATTGTTATATGAAAATACTACATTAATATCCAAAAGTTTAAGTACATTAGCAATGCCTAAAAGCCCGGGAAAAATGGAAGTACTAAAATATTTTTTGACAAAGTACGTGTTATTATTGACACGATAGAAAGTTCGTTTTGCCTTGTTGAGACAAGATTCCATAAACGCAGATGGATAACAGATCACTTCCAATACCGTTGATTTTTTCCAATTCGGCATCGATGTATTCCGGACTGGCGATCCTAAGGACGAAAGTTTCTTACTAATTGTCTAGAGGAGCAAGTTCTTCCCAAATCCCTGCTTCCGATTCGCCTCAGACAAATTGACGACCATCCGTTCAACAACTTCAGCAGATTAATTTTAAAGAAACATATTGAAGTCACCAGACAAAATGAGTGGTCCGCCTTCAAAAATTTAAACATCGCCAAACATAATTTTGTAACCGTTATTCCCCAACCGTGGATCCAACCTTTGTTTGATGAAATTTACAACGAGTTGCGTCGGAGAACTACTTCACTTCGTAACATTTTGGATCGGAAAATTGTCTCATTCGAAATAGTCAGTGGAGTAAAAAAGCAAGCTCAGTGTGTTTTGAACCTTTCTTCGAAAAACATTAGTGACGATGCAAAAAGTGCCTTGGATATGGTAAGTCCTTTTTTATGTTAAAAAACCTTCGGCTTTACAAATTTGTTACAGTCTCGCGTGTTTTGAAAAACAGTGTAATCTCCCTCAGTATTTGTTTAACATAGTTAAAGGCCTCGTTTATAGTGCGGCGAATGGTAATTATGAAGATAACTTTCCTAAACGTTTTCGAGATGGCCTCTCACAATTAAAAAAAGATGGGGAGCTCCATATTACTAAAGCAGACAAGGCTAACACCATAGTTATTATGGACAAAGTGGACTACATCGGAAAGATGAACGAGCTTCTCCAGGACCCCGCCACATACAGCAAACTTAGGAAGAACCCGCAGGATGACATCAAATCATTTAATAGTGGCTTGAAACGCATTCTCAAAGATCATAAGGACTTAATTCCGCTTTTCACGTCCACTTCACCTTCTCTGCCCTACCTTTACGGTCTTATTAAAACCCACAAACCTGGCAACCCTATGTGCCCTATTATTAGCTCGGTGGGCTCTATTAATTATAAACTCTCCAAATGGCTTGTCAAAGTCTTGTCCCCCATTCTCGGAACTATCTCTGATTCACATGTAAAAATTCCATGGATCTTACTGAAAAATTGAATAATGCACGTACTGAAACTAACGATAGATTGATCAGTTTTGACGTTTGTTCATTGTTTACAAAAGTGCCGATTGATGATATGCTTGACTTTCTCCCCCAAGAATTACATAAGTATGACCTGCCACTACCTTCATACATTATTTTGGAACTTATTAAGCTTTGCATCAAAGACTAAATTCACTTTCAATAACGAGTACTATCAACAAGTGTTTGGGATGGATGGGCAACCCCTTATCGCCCCTCCTCTCCAATATTTATATGGAGTTTTTCGAAATTACTTACATTCCGAGAATCCTGGGGATTGGCATCCCATGGTTGCGGTACGTCGACGATATTTTGTGTATCTGGCCCATGAATCGTGACCTGGATAACTTCCTCCTTCAGTTAAATGATCAAGTCCCCTCCATTAAGTTTACTTTAGAAGTGGAACAAGACAATTCAATCCCATTTTTGGATGTGCGTGTACATAAGGAAAGCCCAGGTTTTAAGTTTAGTATCTATCGGAAAACAACAAACAATTTGTCCTACGTACACTTTTACTCGGGACATGACACCCAACTAAGAAGGCCATTTTTTCATCAATGTTTCTCCGCGCCCTTAGGATCGCCAGTCCGGAATACATCGATGCCGAATTGGAAAAAATCAACGGTATTGGAAGTGATTTGTGTTATCCATCTGCGTTTATGGAATCTTGTCTCAACAAGGCAAAACGAACTTTCTATCGTGTCAATAATAACACTCGTACTTTGTCAAAAAATATTTTAGTACTTCCATTTATTTATTTATATATATATATATATATATATATATATAATATATATATATATACTATATGATCAAAAGTATTCGGACACCCCGGAAAATCCGCATTTCTGCAAATATCACCTTCGCCGAAAGGTATGCTGGGAAAAAGCGTGGCGAACCTATAATGCTGAGGTGTTCTGTTAAGTTATTAGTAACTGTTGTGAAGCCATGCCGCGCGGACGTGAACTCTCCGAGTTCCAACGTGGACTCGTCATCGGATGTTATTTAAGTAACGTTTCTATACGAAACATTGCAGCCAAACAGGATATACCAAAGTCGACTGTAGCGGATGTTATCATGAGATGGAAGCACGACGGTGCAACTAACGCGAAAAAACGTTCCGGACGACCACGCAAACTGACGGAACGTGATAGAAGAAGTCTGGTACGACATGTCAAGAAGTCCCGCACGTCCTCTGCCGCTTCCATCGCTGAGGAGTGGGGGAGTAAATTTTTTTGTTTCAAATTATATATATATAGGGATATATATATATATATATATATATATATATATATATATATATATATAGGGATATATATATATATATATATATAGAGCGATATATATATATATATATATATATATACATATATATATATATAAATAAATAAAAAATAAATAAATAAAATAAATAAATAAAATAAATAATAAATTAAATTAAAATAATAAATAAAATAAATAGACAAATAAATAAATATTTATTTTTATTATTATTATTTATTTATTTTTTTAAATAAATTTTAGGGTGATGCAAAAGTGGGGGAGTAAAATTTTTTGTCTCAAATTTTGAGATACCCTCTCATTTGGTTTGATTTGGTGGAAAAATAATCCTGGGGAAATTTCGGGTCAAAATTCGAATATTTGGAGGTCGCGCCCGCCATTTGAAAATTTGCTGATTTCCATGACACCCAGGAGGTACAGCAAGCGTCACGTTACTTTTTTTTTGAGTGGAAGTTCCCCACGAGGCCTATCATACCACCTTCCTCTTTTCCATTTGTTCATAAAACAGATACAATACAATAGATATTTACAATAGATACATAGAATGGATATACTCGTAAATTTTACTGTTGCGTCAAAGATACGAGAGTTTTCTTAGTTTTGTCCGGAAGCTTCTTCCGATAATTTGATACAACTTGCAGTAGATATTGCTTCTGTTGTTCATCATTGGTAATTAATTTGTTATAATCTTCAATCAATTTCACTCCTCTTTCAGCAATATCATTAACAACTTTCATGTGATTCACTACGTTCTTTGCAACCCAATAACTCTCATCGAGAAGCCAATCTTCTTCTGGTTTGCTCAAGAACGTTGAAGACAATCCGAGTATACTGAAGAAGGACTTTGTGTTAGCAGTTACAAAATCTTCAAGCTGCTTATTGTCAATAGTTTGATGTCTATTTGTGTCTTCTTTGGAGGATCTGGCTCCGAAGATTTTGTAAGAGCCTCCTTCATTTTCTTTTGGTGTCAAAGCTGATTTTATCATCAAAGAAAGCCAATGCGATCAACTCTTCTGAGAGATACCACAAATGATTCTTGAATTTTTCTAAAGCAGCATTTATTAGTTGTTCATTTGTGCTTTTGTAGCTGTGAAGATTCTTGAGAAGACTCAGATCATTTCGTGGAGCACTTGCTGTGCAGGGTGCTGAAAACCAATGCTTAATATAAATTGAAACAGAAAACCAACAAATTTCTTTTAGATTTCTTTCTTCTATTGCTGTTATTTTGAACTGACTTTTGAACATAAAGATTTTCATCGAATAAATGACTTTCGCCATCCAACGGGCTCTATGATAAGCCCCAGGCTTCCTGAATTTTATTCCAGTCGTTGGAGTACCGCCAAGCAAGATGATTGTCAGTTCCAATAACTCTCTGTAATCGTCGCGAGGTTGATCTTCATTGATTTTTCTTGCTGCAAAGTTGATGATTTCCTCTTTTTCCTTTTGTGGATAATTTTCTAATTTATCGTATGAAGTTAGATTAATCTTATTCCAGTTTGTTTTGAATCTTTTGAATAACTGAATGTCAGGGCCTGATGAAGCCTGTAATGCAGGGGATACCACTGCTTCCAACATGATTTCAAGGATATGGTGTCGACAAGGACACCACAACAAATCTTTCTCCATTTTCTGTTCAATTAGGACACAAGCTCCGTTTTTACTACCTGTGTTCGATGCAGTTGTATCGAAACACATGCCTTTTACCTTATCTATTAGATTCCAATCAATGATCGCCTGATGGACTGCATTTGCAGTATCCTTTCCTGTGCCATGATCTATTTTTGGCACTCCAAGCAGTTGATCTTCTCCACTGCCAGAGATTAGGACTGGCAACCGATCAACAACCTCATTCCCAGTAATGTCTTCGAGGAGTTTGCCATCCCAATGAACAATCAAGGGTTTGTCAGCTTGAAATTCTTCTTTCAAGTTTTCACTGAACTTCTTTCTTGATTTCTGTCTTGCCCTGCGAATCGATGAGTAGCTAACATTGTAATTCTCTGGATCTTTTCCAACATTTGCGATCGTTGGAATAATTATATTAAAGAGGCTGATCGGTCGCTGATCTTAGCAACATCCAATGAGGAAAGCAGATTTTCATTCATAATCTTGAATTTTTTTCTTGGAAGGCCTCTTTTGGATGTTGAGGGCTGTTCCAGATCTACTACTTCTTCCGTAGATGCAGGTGAATCACTGCAGGAACTGCTGCTGCTTGCAAGAACAACTGTTTCATCAAATGCACTTGATTCACGTAACCTTTTCTTATACATTTTTTCATGTCTCTTCGCAGCTTCCTTTCGACATTTTTCTTCATCCTTATCAACTGCCATCATTTTACCCTTTCGACCTTCCCTTTGTAGCCGTAGAAACTCTCTATCTTCTTCGATAGTTATTAACTCGTTAGCATTTGCATGCGCAATATCAAAGAGTCCATCCAATTTTTCTTTCCATGTATTCTCTTTCTCTATTGAAAACTTCGATTTTTTTCCTTTGCTCTTCTTCAGCCCTTGCCACTCATCATACAGTTTATTTAATTTCTTCACAACATTACATTTCTTGGGTTGGTATTCCTGCTCTCTGCCACACTTCCAATACATCATTAACGGTTGAAGTTAATGCTTCTCTGACGGTTTCATTCTTGTCATGTTTATAATTCATGAATAAGGAAATTACTTCTTTCTTTGATGGAAGCTTACTTTGATTCAATTTATCTATTTGTTGACCGATCAGCCAGATATCTGTTGAGCTTCTTGATCTCATTTTCGTCACAATTAAGATACAGGAAATAGAAGAGAAATTGAGGCGGAGAGACTCACTGATATAGCACCTCTCCCGGACACTGCCACAAGCACACTGCGATACCGATTTCCTTGAACGCTGTTTGCTCATATACGCATCACCTACCACTGCCTGCAGCAAACCTGCACAAAACCTGCAACAAAAAATAAGAACAAATTCAAAAAATTTGATTTTACTCTAATTTTTTGTAATTTTCAAATTTTCAATTGGCGGGCGCGACCTCTGGATGTTATTTGTTTGACCTGAAATTTCTCACAGGGTGTTTTTGTGACAAATTGGAACAAATGAGGGGGTATCCCTAAAAATCCACGATGGTCATGATTTGTGCATCATTAAAAAATAAATAATATAATAATAATTAAAATTAAAATAAATAAATTTATTTAATTTAAATTTATTTATTTTATATTTTATTTATTATTATTAATATATATATATATATACTTGGACTCTGCTAAAGCAATACAAGGTATTTCAACTGTCGTGATAATTCAGCTATTTTTCTGTGTATCGAAATAGGAAAATTTTGGAAGATTGGGTGAAAATAGTCGAATTACACAGCAATCACTACGTGGTACATTTGAATCGCACACGATTAAACATGCACTTCAGGCACCCATCTACCATTTGTATTTTGTGTTGAAAAACAATTTTCCTTCCAAGATATGGAAATTTAAGCTTACGGTTAACGCTTTGCACATTATTGGAAGAAGGGTGACAATACGCATGGCAATAAATAGGTCACGATAATTTTTATCTAGTACAGCAATCCTTCAATACGTACAGGACGGGGTATCTAGGGGAGCTACAACCCTCAACCCACCAGATTCGCAAGTTTCCAAATATGTGAACAATATTAGTATACAAAATGACATCCTCTATAATGGGGCAAAGGGCTGTGTTCTGATTCTCCGTGTGTAATCTATTCAAACATGCGTCATGGGGTCTTGTGAAATGAATGCCAAACAATACCTGTCAGACACGCGTAAATATCAGGTCATCCCATAAGTAATGTCGTTTTTTAGATCGGAATTTGAAGGACCAAAAAAGGCTCAACTGAAACTTTTTAATCTAGTATATATTTCCCATCAGAATCAATGACACTCTGCCAACGTCCTACAAGCTTTTCAATGCCATGTTTATAAAATTCAAGCGGTTTTGAGGCAAAAAACGTACAAAGACTGGTGTGCATGTCATCTGAAGACGTATACTGTTTCTCGTCAAGATAGTTTTGCAAACTCCTGAAGAGATGATAATCTGAAGGCGTAAGGTCTGGAGAATATGAAACCATCTTTGACATTTCTTCACATGCAGAATATCGTTGCCATAAACGTCCTGAATGTTTCGCGTTGCTTCAGTAGCACTATTCCCTTTTTTGAACTCGTAAAGCATTATATGCCTGATATGTTCTTCTGATACCACCATGTTTATAAGGGGTTCACAAAGTAAAACACACGTCTTCACTGGTCAAGGTCTGTAAAGTACAGTATGTAGCGAAACACGATAGATCTCCTCTTAGATATAACCTTCGGAAAATTTATGCTTAAACCGAATAGGACTAGTTTAAACTTAATCTATCGTAAAATACGACATTACTTATGGGATGACCTGATACTTAAGTCATGTAATTACTCATGAACTATGAGAGGAGCATGAAATTGAGAGGCATTGCAAAAATCTGCATGTACAGGGTAACACGCTAGTAAGGAAATTGGTATATGTCCAGAATCAGTCAAAGCGTATCTTTTTAGAACTTACTGTACTGCTTTGTATATATCCTGTGTGTGGTGGAACTATACAAAAACTGATGAATAAACTCTGTTGCTTATAATATTTTCCATATGCTATGCAAGGAACCAGATTGGTGTAGTGCGAGTTTGGTTTACTATGCATAACCTACCTACCTGGAGCACCAATACAACATAGTAATCTTGTTTGCCTTCATCATAAAGACTGGACCAGTCTAACTTCACTTTACATCTATCATTTACCCGTGATAACATCAGAATACAATCAATATCAAACTCAATTAAGGGCAGATGATCAAAACTAGCATTGGAGAACAAAATTGCCATATTCAGAACTGCCTAATTTGCATCAGTTGTACATATAGCGTTCCAACCATGAGGTAATGTGCCAACTATCATTGACATAAGTAAAGCTATCACCAGGAAGATTACATATACAGTAGATGAAAGGGTCAAGTTATTATCTTCATAGACTACCAAACAAAGACTTACCATTAATTATAATTAATATTTACACATGTTTTATCCAACTCATCAATAGTACTGCTCACCTGCCCCAGTTTAATAACTTAATCATCTTCATTATCAATTGCCTGATAAAGCATACAGATACACAGATTGCCAAATTTTTTTGTTGTCAACAAATTTCTATTCCAGTTAGCTAGTTTACACCAAGTATCAATTCACTAATATACAGGGTGGTCCAAAAGAGAGAGCAAGCAGTAGAAATAGCAGAGGAAAAAATTATGGTATTATTGTAGTTTCAACCACAACTTGATTACTGCATATTTGATGTGTTGTTTAGCTGTATCTCTTCATTTCGGACAACTTTTTCTAATACCACTTCCGTCGCAAGTGGATAATAACGGAGATAACGAATATAATTTTTGGTCCGCCATATTGTCTCAGTCTAGCCATGAGTACAGTGTGTGAAGGTTGTGCTCTTACTCCGTTTGAAGTGATTCATAATTTTTTTAATAACATTGACTAGTTAGGTTAATTGAATGCCTGGTTAGGTGAACTGAAGGCCCGGTTAGGGCAACTGTACACCCTTGACGATTGGTTAGGTTGTCATGATATTTTCGTTAGTTTAACGATTTTTTTTTAAACTAATTTACGGCCGGAATCTGAAGGAATCGTTTACCTTATCACTGTCATAACCCAACCCAACTCAATCCAGTGGATTGAATTGAGTTGGGTTGGGTTATGAAACTTATGTTTTTCCTGTTTTTCGAGGTGATTCACTCGAATTTGACATCCATTTCCACCGCAAATCACTCGTTTCTGGCTTTTGATGTGGGGGGGGGGGGGGGGGGGGTCCCCCAGATCTCCCCCACCCAAAAACCCCGATTTCCCACGCATTCACCCATGGGGGGGGGTCACAAAAACGAGTAATTTGTGACGGAAATGAATGTCATTTTCGGATGAATCACATCAGAAACCACCGGAAAACCTAATATTTTTCAAAACGAGTTGTGGTTGAAACTATAAATTTACCAAAATTATACCCAAATAATCTTAAACAGAGAATAGGTCAGTCTGGCGGAGAAAGGAACAAAGTGTGCCCTTCGGTATAGGTATGGAGTCATCCAACGAGAGAGAGAGAGAGAGAGAGAGAGAGAGAGAGAGAGAGAGAGAGAGAGAGAGAGTTACAAGGAAAAGAAGTACCTCAAAAGGCCTTGCGGCCCATACCGAGGAGGTACCAATGGCAACGGGTGCCAGGGAAAATTTTGTAAGTTTATTTTTCTTTCAACTATCCTAGCAGTAGTAGAAAACTGGATAGAAAAGTAGAAGGCTCTCTCCCCACCCTCCGCTCCCTCCCTGCCAGAGGCAGGTACGGAAAAAGGTTGAAGAAAATACCTTGACCCTGGAAAAGTAGCCAAGGAAATTTTACAGGAAAGTGGAGAATATATAAATAGCTCTATATTTAGTTTGCTCACAGAGACACCGTGCAAGCGATCTCCTGCAGTTTTCTTATGTTTTAGTCTTAACCTATGAGAGTATTCAGTACTTTGGCCTATTTTTAAACAGATTTACACTTTGACTGGAAACAACCTCTGAGGGAAGTTGGTTCCAGATATTAACTATTTTATAGGAAAAGAAATTTCCGCAGACTGAGGTCCTAAATGTCTCTACACACTCAAATAGTGTGCAAGATTTCGTCTAACCTTTTCTTGAACTGATCCACAGAGGAACTGTTAACTTCCGAAGGTAACCTGTTCCATGTGTCACAGATCTTATACGTAAAGTAATTCCCACACACACTAGTCCTAAACCGTTTCAAATCCAACTTCCAACCATTGTTGCGAGTTGGGTTATCATTTAAACTAAACATACTTCTAAAATCGACATCGTTGAACCCGCGTAAGAGCTTGAAAACCTCGATCAGTTGACCGCGCAGCCTCCGAGTTTCAAGCGAAAACAAGTTCAGGGCGCGTAACCGTCGATTGTAGCCCATATGCCTAACGGAAGGGATTAACTTTGTGGCCCTCGCCTGCACTCGCTCCAGCCTGTGAATATCTTTCCTGAGGGTGGGCGACCAGAACTGCACAGCATACTCCAGGTGCGGCCGAACAAGGGAATTGTACAGTGAGAGCACAATCTCCTTGTTCCGAAACTGAAATTGCCTCCTGATATAACCCAATAGTTTCTCGGCTTTCTTTTCCACCTCTACACACTGTTTCGTAAACTTAAGATCGCTGCTAATTAGCACACCCAAGTCCTTTTCTAAATCAGTCACCTCGATATTACTACCCAACATCGAGTAGTCCGACTTGGGAGTGGCGTAGCCAATGTGCATCACTTTGCATTTACCCAAGTTAAATGGCATTTGCCATTTTTCGGACCACTCTCCTATCCTACCTAGGTCCGCACGCAGTTCCTCGATCGCTTCGGGCGTCCCAACATTCGCCCCAAGCCTGGTGTCATCAGCGAATTTGGCGATCCGACTGACGATGCCACCGTCGATATCATTTATGTAAATGATAAACAACAGCGGCCCCAAAACGGAACCCTGAGGAACCCCACTAGTGACCGAGGCCCAACCCGAACTAGCCCCTTTAATTGAGGATAGGGCCTCAAGAGCACTGCGGGAGTCAGAATAGATGACAAGACGAAGGTGAGAGCTGAGAAAGGAATCGAAGAGCCAAGAGAATAGCAGCGAGTTCTGCCGTAAAAATGGAAGCAGCTGGAGGAAGGTGTAGTGCCTTGCACCACAAGAGTATTCTTTATTAGTGAAAACTGCCACAAATTGGCATGAGTGAAATATTTAAATCTAAAATAAATAAATAAATAAATAAATACAAGTTAAATATGTCCAGTGATCAAATTTAATTCTTAAGAATTCAGTGTGGTGTGACTAGACATGAATGGGCTTTTAAGGATTATTTTGGCTGGTTGGTAAAATTGTTAAGTAAAAACAAACTTGTGTGCAACGACAACACAAAGGACGCCACTTTACACATGATATTCGAAATCACCCCGCCAGCAAGCAAAGTTCCTTTGTGACAAGGTTGTCATTGTGGCTATTATCTTTGTTATTATTGATATTATCTTTTAGTTACTATATTATTATTACTATATTATATTATTAGTTTATTATTAGTATAATTATTATTTGTATCATTTGTATTATTGCATATTCCTTATTACAATCAGTATTAATTTGCAGACTGTTATATATTAGCCAAACGGGCCATTATTTAATCTCACCATTATAAGTCCATCAAAGTTGTTACGGGTAAAAATCCCCCTTGCATATACTCATTAATTGTTGTCAATAAAATATAAAAATTCATATTGATTTAATAATCAGTCCTTCCCTTCTTTTATTAAAATTAACTTTGCGCCGCAGTGCCGGATGCCAATCTAGTACTTGGGCGCTGGTGACCCTGGCATATAGTTAATTATCTACGTAAACTTGTAAAGGTCTAAATAAATAAAACGGACTCTTACAATTGGTAACCTCCTGGAGTGACCAAACACCGTAATTTATGCAAAAAAAAATTTCTAAAAGTTTTTTCTCAATTTTTGTCAATATATTCAGTCTGCATCTATAATTTTATTAAATTCACTAGTACAAAGCACTCACCTGTACTGGAAGTGTATTCTATTGCAAAATATATTCCTTTTATTTTGCCTTTTTATAAATTCAGCATTTTCTAAAGTTTTTTTATGCAAATTTACTTATATTTTGCAAACAGCCTATACGCAGACTATTTTTCTGCTAATATTGGGCTACATCATAAAAAAATTTTTTACTTATATTTGTAAACAGCCTATACGCAGACTATTTTTCTGCTAATATTGGGCTACATCATAAAAAAAAATTTCACGTAACTTTTTGTTATTGGCATTCATAACTCTAATTGAGTCTCATACTCAACCAAGCTTACCTGAAGCCATTATTTACATTCAACAACATTTGTTGAAATCTTGTCAGTTTGTGACACATTTTAAATTTTTTTTAGTACCTTGTAACAAATAATAGCCACAATGACCAATAACAACCTAGGGTCATCCAATGGTGGTACTCCAAATTCACCACCTATAACGGACTTTCTCACAATGTATCAGCCTACCACTCCACAATTCACCGCTGAAGAGCCTGGAATCTTTGTGAGTCAACTGCGGGATTATTTGAGATAAAAGGAGTTACGGACCCACGAACCAAGTTCCTTGTCACAAAGAACCTCCTGCCTACACAAGTATACAAAGTAGTGCGGGATGTAACTCTATTGCCTCCGTCTGACCAAGCTTTTGAGAGCCTCCTCAGCGAGTTAGTCAGGAGACTCGGCCAATCAGAAGAAGAGCGACTCAATGCTCTACTCAAGGACCAAGTTCTTGGGGATCAAACGCCAACAGCCTTCCTGAGACATCTGCAAGACCTGGCTGGACAGACCAATGAAGACGATAAAAACTCACCCTTAATGCGACGCCGCTTCCTCAATGGTCTCCCTACTGCCCTACGGCCAATGCTCCGTTGTATGCCAGATGATACAGACCTCCTCACAATGGCCAAAACAGCTGATAAGATGATGATTGAAATCCACCTTGGCCAAGTAGATAACCACACCCATCACCCCCAAATCTGTGCCACGCAGGACGACAATCTGAGTCCGGCTGCACAAGGTCTTAAAGTATCCAATGAAATTCTACGAACACTTAAAGAAGAATTTAAAGCTCTCCGAATAGAGCTAGCTAACAACAGGGAACGAGAGAGAAGTTCTTCAAGACAAGGACGACCCTCTGGTCCAATTAGAGCCTCCCAATATGAACCTGGACAACGCCTCGTTCTCCTACAACCACAGCCACCGCAAACAGGTCAGTTGGTTGCTCCTAATCCAAATCTATTAGCCTTACCTCATCCTCAATCCCACTACTCAGCCCCATTCTCAACCTATTTCCTTACCACAGTCTACTGTTCATACCCCTCCTTGCTGGTATCATGAAAAGTTTAAAGATCGTGCAACGCGCTGTCTCACACCTTGCCCATGGACTCCTAACCCTCCTTTAAACTAACCAGGCTGGTGTCACAGGCGTCTGACGCTACAGCCTCTCTCTCCTCCTATCCTTACTTCAACTAACCCTACCACTACCTCATTTAACACTGTCAAACCAACACCTACGTACGCAAGTAAAGTTAAAGAATCGCAACCTACTTATTCAACCACAGCTAATTTAATACCCCCAACTAATTCTCCAAATACAACACAAACTCCTTCCCACAGCAATACTAACCTTCTTCCACAAAAATTTAATGATTCACAACTACTGCACCACCTGGTCCAACATTCACCTTGCATGATCCACTTTCAGGCTATGCATTCCTTATTGACACTGGAGCTCAATACAGTGTTATTCCTGCAACAGCCGCAGACCGTGCAAACGGACCTTCTCCTTTCATTTTACGTGCAGCTAATTCTTCATCTATTCACACTTATGGACATCGTTCTATTTCAGTTTCTCTTGGACTTAGACGTGTTTTCCGCTGGATATTTCTTGTCGCGGATGTATATACTCCAATGTTAGGCTCTGATTTTCTTTCTGCTAATGATTTATTAGTTGATGTTCGTAGAGCACAATTAATTGATAATGTCACACATCTTTCAGTAATTGGTTCTCCTACCGTGCACCCCTCTTCATTATTGGCAAGTTCTCTGCCACAGTGCTCACCTGCTATAGAGCAGCTCCTAAATGAATTTTCTTCCCTTACTCAACCCTGTTCTAAGGATACCCCTATTAAACACTCTGTTGTCCACCGTATTGATACGGTAGGCTCACCTGTTTTCACCCGCCCACGTCGCTTAGCTCCAGATCGTCTTGCAATTGTGAGACGAGAGTTTGAACACATGCTTGAACTCGGTATTATACGGCCTTCAAGTAGCCCGTATGCCTCTGCTTTACACATGGTCCCAAAACCTACACCTGGAGACTGGCGTCCATGTGGAGATTATCGTGCTTTGAATGACAACACGATTCCAGATCGCTATCCCCTTCCTCACTTACACGATTTTACTTCTGCTCTCCATGGCACCACAGTATTTTCACGCCTTGACTTGGTGCGAGCCTTTCATCAAATTCCTGTACACCCTGATGATGTACATAAAACTGCTATAACAACCCCTTTTGGGTTATTTGAAATGACAAAAATGCCATACGGACTGCGTAATGCAGCCCAAACTTTTCAACGCTTCATTGATGAAGTGTTGAGAGGTCTCTCCTTCACTTTCACATATGTCGATGACATTCTCATCGCAAGTTCTTCTCCCTCAGAACATATTCAACATTTACGCTTAGTTTTTTCTCGGTTGGCAGAATATGGTGTATTGCTAAACCCTGAAAAATGTGTCTTTGCTGTAGATGAACTCACCTTCTTAGGACACAAAGTTACTTCGAAGGGCATTTCTCCTCTCGAAAATAAAGTATCTGTCATAAGGTCTTTCCCACAACCGCAAACTCAAAAGCAACTTCGCCGCTTTTAGGGATGGTAAACTTCTACCATCGCTTCATTCCTCAGTGTGCAAACATTCTTGCACCCATAACCTCTCTTCTTCGCCAATCAAAAAGGGGCAGATCCACTGCAGTTCTGTGGAACCCCGAAGCTACCAACGCTTTTTCACAAGCAAAAGAGGCTATAGCACGAGCTACATGCCTTGTTCACCCTCAACCAGACGCTCCTCTGAACTTAGCCACTGATGCCTCTGACGTTGCCGTGTCAGGAGTGCTCCAGCAGCTTGTTTCAGGCGTTTGGGAACCTCTCGCATTCTTTTCACGCAAGCTCTCACCTTCACAAATGAGGTACAGCACTTTCGGTCGAGAGTTGCTGGCGATATACCTCTCCATCCGTCATTTCAGGTCATTCCTGGAAGGACGTGACTTTAGCATTTTTACGGATCATCGTCCGTTAATATTTGCTCTCCATTCTCAATCAGACTCTCATGCTCCTAATGAGCGAAGATACCTTGATTTTATTCTTCAATTTACTTCAGACATTCGACACATTTCAGGTTCTTTGAATGTTGTGCCGGATGCGCTGTCTCGCATCTCAGCAATTTCTGACCCTGGACACTCTCACATCAACCTTTCAGAGATGGCTAAGGCTCAGTCCACGGATACAGACCTCCAAACTCTTATTAATTCACCCACTTCATTGCAAGTCCGCTCTTTACCAGTTGAACCCAAGTCAGACTTACTAATTTTATGTGACGTCTCGACTGAGCATATTCGACCGTTGGTCCCACAAGGGCTGCGAAGAGCTGTTTTTGCTAAACTCCATTCCCTTTCTCACCCGGGAATTAAGGCCACCCAAAAATTAATTGCAGCTAGGTTTGTATGGCCAAGTATGCACAAAGATATCCGCAATTGGACTCGATCTTGCCTTCAATGTCAGCGTGCCAAAGTTCACCGACACACAAAGTCAGAAATTGGTACCTTTCCTTTGCCAAAGGCTCGTTTTGAGGCCATACACCTAGACATAGTCGGCCCCCTCTATTCTTCTCGAGGTTATACCTATCTTCTCACTGTCATTGATAGGTTCACAAGATGGCCAGAAGCTGTTCCTTTGACTTCTTGTACTGCTTCTGCAGTAGCTCACGCCTTTGTTTCATGTTGGGTTTCCCGTTTTGGAATACCTGCAACCATTTGCACAGACAGAGGTGCCCAGTTTGAATCGGCCTTATGGAAGGAACTCATGCTCCTTCTTGGGACTGAGCGCATCAGAACAACAAGCTATCACCCGCAATCCAATGGGGTGATAGAACGCTTCCATCGTCAACTTAAAAGTTCCTTGCGAGCCACTGATCCATCTACTACATGGGTGGACAGGCTACCCCTAATCCTACTCGGAATTCGTACTGCTCTGAAGACTGATCTTGCATGCTCTGCAGCAGAATTAGTTTACGGTACCACACTCCGGTTACCCGGAGAATTTTTCACACCTACACCCATTAACCCCGCATGTGATCCTGCTTCGTATGTTAAGACATTACGCTCTGTTATGAAGCAAATTCGTCCCACAGCACCTAGAACTTCCACTTCACAAACTACCTTCGTTTCCCCTGATTTACAAACTTGCACACATGTTTTCTTGAGACATGATGCTCACCGCTACCCTCTTCACTGCCCCTATGATGGTCCCTTCCTTGTGCTAGACCGTAAACCCAAAACTTTCATCATTGACAAGGTGGGCAAGCGTGAAACTGTTTCTGTGGACCGCTTGAAACCAGCATACCTTGATTTTTCTCCAACAAAAGATCCTATCCTCCCTCAATCTTCTGTACCTCCACCTCAAATACAGGTACAGCAACCTATCCCTCCTCAATCTTCTGTACCTTCATCTCATATACAGGTACAGCAATCTACCCTTCCTAAATCCTATGTACCACCACCTCATCCGAGGGTACAACAATCTATCATCCCTCTTCCAATTCTCCTTCATTATCGCAACCAACTGTCTTTGAACCAGCCAGTGGCTCCATCGCACAGGCACCAAGAATCCCCTTCCCCCAATGTCCCTACTGCACCTGTAGCACCATCCATGCCTTCAGAACCAGTGCTGCAGGATATTGCCATCCAAAAGCAAACAACGACTCGTTCTGGAAGAGTCATTCGTAAGCCAGTGCGTTTTGACATTTAAGTGTTTTTTTTTACCCCTGACAACCATGTTTTTGGGGGGCAGTACTTGTAGTGCCTTGCACCACAAGAGTATTCTTTATTAGTGAAAACTGCCACAAATTGGCATGAGTGAAATATTTAAATCTAAATAATAAATAAATAAATAAATACAAGTTAAATATGTCCAGTGATCAAATTTAATTCTTAAGAATTCAGTGTGGTGTGACTAGACATGAATGGGCTTTTAAGGATTATTTTGGCTGGTTGGTAAAATTGTTAAGTAAAAACAAACTTGTGTGCAACGACAACACAAAGGACGCCAACACATTATATTCGAAATCACCCCGCCAGCAAGCAAAGTTCCTTTGTGACAAGGTTGTCATTGTGGCTATTATCTTTGTTATTATTGATATTATCTTTTAGTTATATATTATTATTACTATTATTACTATATTACTATTATTATTAGTTTATTATTAGTATAATTATTATTTGTATCATTTGTATTATTGCATATTCTTATTACAATCAGTATTATTTGCAGACTGTTATATATTAGCCAAACGGGCCATTATTTAATCTCACCATTATAAGTCCATCAAAGTTGTTACGGGTAAAAATCCCCCTTGCATATACTCATTAATTGTTGTCAATAAAATATAAAAATTCATATTGATTTAATAATCAGTCCTTCCCTTCTTTTATTAAAATTAACTTTGCGCCGCAGTGCCGGATGCCAATCTAGTACTTGGGCGCTGGTGACCCTGGCATATAGTTAATTATCTACGTAAACTTGTAAAGGTCTAAATAAATAAAACTGGACTCTTACAAAGGTATAATGATTGAACCTCTGACGGGAAGGCTGCCGCACAAACCACTCCAAATGGCGACCGAGAGCAGTCAGTGAAGACAGGGATAGAGAAATGGGGTAAAAACAATTGAAGGAGGGCAAAAGGGTGGAAATTTGACTTCGGTGCAGTAGAGAAGAAAGAGCAGATACAGAGGGGAAAGGGTCCGCGCGGTGGAAAGGTAGGAGAAGGGAGTCCTCGTCTTCCACCCCGAGAGAAGACAAGACGGGGGCCATCCGTAGACCATACGGTCATACCAAATGGGGGCGACGGTCAAAGCAGGTTGAAGTGGGATTGGTAGATCGGGTTGGAAATAAACTGCCGAACGCGAAAGAGGTATTTTAAGCCCTCTAAGGTGCGGTGGACATCCAGCGGGAAATGGCCACTTTCGCATAAATACTGACAATAGGAGATGACCGGAATGCGCCGGTGCTGATGCGTACACCCAGGGAACGGATAGGGTCCAGCATGCGCAGGGCGGAGGCAGGAGCGGAGGAATAGGCCTGACAGCCATAGTCGTTTACTTTGGACCAAGGAGTGGTAGAGTCGCCAAAGGGTGTGGCGGTCAGCACCCCAATCGGTATGGGAAAGGAACTTCAAAAGGGTGCAGGTCTGAAGGCACGAAGCCTTCAGTGTCTTCAGCTGGGGAATCCAGGAGAGCGGGAATCAAGGAGACCTAATAATATAGTTCGGGGACAGGGAGCGATGATCCACAGAGAGAGAGTTACAAGGTTACAATGAAAGGAAGTACCTCAAAAGGCCTTGCGGCCCATATCAAGGAGGTACC
Source organism: Bathynomus jamesi (assembly GCA_023014485.1). NCBI lineage: Eukaryota > Metazoa > Arthropoda > Malacostraca > Isopoda > Cirolanidae > Bathynomus > Bathynomus jamesi. Next base: position 54,952 of record JAJOZX010002434.1, read on the forward strand.
AATGGCAATGGGTGCCAGGGAAAATTTTGTACACACTCAAATAGTGTGCAAGATTTGGTTTAACCTTTTCTTGAACTGATCCACAGAGGAACTGTTCACAACTTCTGAAGGTAACCTGTTCCACGTGTCACAGAGGGTGGGCGACCAGAACTGCACAGCATACTCCAGGTGCGGCCGAACCAGGGAATTGTACAGAGAGCACAATGTCCTTGTTCCGAAACTGAAATTGCCTCCTGATATAACCCAATAGTTTCTGGGCTTTCTTTTCCACCTCTACGCACTGTTTCGTAAACTTAAGGTCGCTGCTAATTAGCACACCCAAGTCCTTTTCTAAATCAGTCACCTCGATATGACTCCCCAACATCGAGTAGTCCGACTTGGGATTGGCGTAGCCAATGTGCATCACTTTGCATTTACCCAAGTTAAACGGCATTTGCCATTTTTTGGACCACTCTCCTATCCTACCTAGGTTCGCACGCAGTTGCTCGATCGCCTCCGGCGTCCCAACATTGGCCCCAAGCTTGGTGTCATCAGCGAATTTGGCGATCCGACTGACGATGCCACCGTCGATATCATTTATGTAAATGATAAACAACAGTGGCCCCAAAACGGAACCCTGAGGAACCCCACTAATGACCGAGGCCCAACCCGAATCAGCCCCTTTAATTACAACCCTCTGCCACCTATTCCTCAGCCAGTTTTCAATCCACCTACCTATTTCCCCACCGATACCCAGCGCGCGCACTTTCGCCATTACCCGGCGGTGAGGTACCTTATCAAAGGCTTTCTAAAAGTCGAGATAAAGTATATCAATCGCCCTACTCTTATCGTACTCACTCAACATGACGTGGGAAAACTCGAGCAAGTTGGTGAGACACGACCTATGCCGTCTAAACCCATGTTGGGAGTCCCCATGCAACTTGTAGGAATCCAAATGGTCAACGATCCTATCCGCTATTATCCCCTCTATTAATTTACCTGCAACTGAAGTAAGACTAATAGGACGATAGTTCCCTGGACTTTCGTGATCCCTTTCTTAAAGATAAAGGTCACATTGGCTTCTCTCCAGTCACCAAGCACCTGGCCCGTCTCCAACGATTTGTTGAAGACTGTAGCCAGGTGGGGAGCCACCTGGTCGCGCACTTCTCGCAACACTGGGGAGAAACTGGTCTGGCCCAGGAGCCTTAAACGCGCTCAGTTTGTCTATTCTATCGGCAACGACTGTCGCGGTACATCGAACACTATCCAGGCCAGCACCTTCGTGCCTCACGCCTGGCTCGGGGATGACGCGGGTATCCTCCCTGGTGAACACTCCGCAAAGTACTCATTAAGCACATTGGCGATGTCCGCGTTGGAGGTCCGCAGAACGCCGCTTTCTACTATTAACATAACTGAAGAACTCCTTAGGGTTCCCCTTGCAGAGGCTTGCCACCGTAGTTCTTCGTTACGTTTCGCTAGTCTAACCTTCGCCTTCACTTCCCTACACAGGCGGACATATGCTTCAGTGTTCTCATGGGAACGATTGGCCTTCGCCCTCCTATACGCTACTTTCCTATTTCGGATAGCCGAAGCGATGTCACGATTGAACCACTTAGGCTGCGTTGAAGCAGGGGTGACTAGTTTTGAGGGCATGGCAGCAGACTGCAGCACCATAAACTCGTCCCGGAATGCACTCCACACTCCCTCAACATCGCCGCCGACCTCTAATCCCATCTCACCTATGCTATCCCTGAGGCTAACAAAGTCCGCCCGCCGTAGATCGAGCTTACTGCCTCTCGAGTTGCTATGCTTCATCCGAGGGACGCACACACGGAACCTAATCAGACCGTGATCACTCCCGCCCAATGATTCATCAACGGTGAGGCCAGTGACGAGGTTGTCTTCGGTCAGAATACTAAGTCTAGAACGCTTTCGCCTCGTGTAGGCTCATTGACCCACTGAGTGAGGAAGTTCTCATCAGCAAAGTCAACTAGCCTCCTCCCTTCAGCATCAGCAGTCCTGTCTTCCCACTTTATGCCGCGACAGTTGAAGTCTCCTAAAACTACACATACCCTATCCCCTAGCAGGCTACTGAGTTCAGTGTACAGGGCTGTATCCTCCTCGAGGAGGAGATGCGGAGGTCTGTACACCAAGATTAACCTATAACTCTCCCTCCCACATTCAGATCGACGCAAGCAGCTCCCGTTCCGACCGAAACTGGCAGTCAACCGGACTCAACGTGTCCCTGACGTATATTAATACCCTACCCCACTCCCCACGGGTGCGGTCTTTGCAAAACATTCTATACCCGGGAATTTCGAACTCCCCAACGTAGTCCCTACGATTAGTATGAATCCAGGACTCGGTGATAGCAACGATATCCTGGTATTCTGATGCTAAGAGCACCCGTAGCTCGCAAAACTTGTTCCTAATCGACCTAGCATTAAAAAGCATTACACGGAGGGAGCCTTCCCTATTCTGACCGCCCCCTAGCACGACCCGTTTCCCGAACAGCCAGGGTTGTCGGGAGTTGAAGAGCCCGCACTAACGAGTAGGGGTGTGCCGGATAGTATTTTTTACTATCCGGCCGGATACCGGATAGCCGGATAATAAAAAAATATCCGGCCGGATATCGGATAATATCATTCAATAATTCATAATTTTTTATATATTATTATTTAGCTATTACTTGACTAATTGACTATACTATCAAATTTTAATCACTATTTGATGTAAATTATAGCTATCTTTCAATAACTTTACTAATTACCTATATTTTATCCTTTTCAGGATTGTTTCATTGCCTAAATCATATAGCTATACAGCTAGTTAGTATTAGTTATAGGCTTACAGCAATATTTTAACATTATTTACCCCCTAAAATGGCTAGTTTTATTTGGAAAATATTTACAATACATGAGACTAATCCAACGATAGCTATTTGCTCCCTATGTTCCAAACAGATTAAAAGGGGATCAGAGAAATTGGGTGCTAGGTGCTATAGCACAAAACCTTTGCACAATCATGCAAAGATGCTGCATTCAAAAGAATATAAAGAAGTGTCTCAACTTAACAAATCATCTGAAAATCAAAATCAACCTATAGCGACCACCTCAATGGCTCCGAAGGAGAAAAAATTAGTTGCCATGGAAAAGCAACTCACGTTAGAAGAAAGTTTTTCCTTTAAGAAATTATGGGATATAAATGACTCAAAAGCTCAAGCTTTACATAAAAATAGGATTAATGATGGCACTGGACAACCATCCTTTTAGTTTAGTTGAACAAGATGGCTTTATAGGACTGATGGCCCACGTACAGCCAAGGTATTTGCTACCAAATCGAACATATTTTTCAGAAAAAGTCATACCCAAAATCTATGAAGAACTCAAAGAAATTGTTATGAATAAATTGAAAGAAGGGAAATACATTAGCTTCACTTCCGATATTTGGACCTGCTCTTCTTCAAATGAATCATTCATTTCCTTGTCAGGTCATTGGATCATGAATGACTACACTCATTGTAATGCAGTATTGCATTCAGCTCATTTTTCAGGATCGCATACAGGAATTAATATAGCGGACAAATTGCAATCTATGTGGCAATCATGGAATATTGACAGATCAAGGCGTAATATATTGGTCAGAGATGGAGCTTCTAACATAGCTTTGGGATGTGACCTTGCGGAAATACCTTCTGTTCACTGTTCAATTCATTTGCTACAGCTAGTGGTGAATGATGCATTAATGGCTCAATGATCTATAAAAGATCTTTTGGCAAAGTGTCGACGTTTAGTGACACATTTTAACCACTCCCCACTGGCTACTTCTGAATTTAAAGCTCTCCAAACACAACAGGGTCATGTTCCTCTTCTATTGGTACAAGATGTTTTAACGTGCTGGAACTCATCTTATTTGATGCTAGAACGTATGGTTAAGTTGAAAAAATCAGTTCAAATATACCTTGCTGATCATAGTGAATTACTTGTTATTTCATCTAATGAGTGGTACTTGATTGAAAATCTTTTAAAGCTTTTACAGCCATTTTTTAAACTCACCCAAGAAATGAGTACAGAATATAGTTTACTCTCTACTGTTATCCCAAACATGTGCGCGCTTGAAAGGTTTCTTTCAAAAATTGGCCAGGATGATCAAGGAGTCCAAACTATAAAAGATGAACTGTTGAAGTCATTGCGGTCACGATTTTTGCCAATGAAAGCAATGAAAAAAGAAAGTGTCTAAATGTCTTAACAAATCGGAAGTATGCTCTAGCAACTGTCATTGATCCACGACTTAAATTTTTGTTTTTCAAAGATCAACAAAAGGAAAATATTAAGACATGGTTAATTGAAGAAATAAATGAAATAAACAACCTAGAGAAAATTAGAGATAAATATTTTGAAGAACAGGCTCACAGCAGCGACGATTCTAATTCTTCTTCCTCCTCAACAGGAAGAAAAAAGGCAAAGTTTGATGATGATCCACTCTCTGCTTGTTTCAGGGAACTAACACAAGAAAATTCAGAAAAGATACCTGGTGAGAAAAAGTTTAAAAAACCGTAAGAATGGCTTCATTCGCAGAAATAGCAGAGGAAATTGAGCAATATGCAAAAAAAACCATATCAGACAGACGACTATCTCCACTTGAAATTTGGAAAAATGAAGAATCCTTTCCATCTCTCAAGAAAATTGCTCTAAAATGGCTAGTGACACAAGCATCTTCAGTTTTCTCAGAAAGAATGTTTTCCGAATACGGAAATATTTTTGAAGAAAAAAGAAGTACTTTGCTACCAAAGCGAGGGGAGATGCTTCTTTTTATCCATCACAATGGACGAAAATTTGATTTAAACTTGTGAATCTAGTGTCTTGAACATAGTATTAATTTTTATTGTTTAATGTGAGTTTTTACTTTTTAAGGTTTTGCTATTTTAATAATTTCACTTACCTTACTGGTATATTTGATTAGGCTATATGTTTTATTTTTATATCTCAAATCTTAATAAAAGGTTTCGCTAATTCATATTTTTTCATATTGTAATTTGCAATATATATAAAAATAAAAAATAAAAATAAAAATTAAAAAGTAAGGGAAGCTGGGATCTTAGCTATGCGTCACACTTTTAGCTGGACCAAACATTTTGCCTTTTTAGCAGTGTTAATATAGTTACATACTAGTAGTGGTACATGCTTATTTATCAATTATTTTAATTTTAGATTTTTGTACAACTATATTCAACTTTTGCTAGCTAAAGGCTATGCAAGCTAAGATTGGAAAGGGGCGGGCCCAGATGGTATTCCCATTACAAAAAAGACTATCATAAATATCCGGCTATCCGGCCAGATACTGACATCTATCCGGCCGGATACAGGATACCGGATAATAGCTGTTATCCGGCCGGATAGTGATATCCGGCACAGCCCTACTAACGAGGCAACTTCCTCAGGAGCCTGAGCCCCCTCCAACGTGGAAGGAGGGTCACTCACCTGTACCTGGACGCACCCTTCAGTTGAAGTTACGTCCGCCACCGGCTTATTATCATCCCTCCCCGGTGGGGGCCCATCATCTCTCCTCGGACTCGACCTCACCATTCTGTATAGGTGCCGGTCGAGCAGCGCGCCTAGCACACCTTTACCCTTGTTATTGAGATGGACACCATCCCTCTGGTAAAGGTCCCACCTACCCGAAAACGCGTCGAAGGGGTCAATAAACCTCACGCCCAGCGGGACGCACAAGTCTTGTACCCTCTCGTTGATGCCAATGACCTTACTGAGCGCATGGTCACTGGCATTCATTCGCGGTAAAATACCCATCAACATTCCCCTGTCTGTCTTCAGTTTTAGATCATCCGCAAGAGACATCATCTCGGTGATGATCCCTTCTGTAAGACCTACCCTACCGCCTTTGAGGAACAGGTCGTTGCCACCAGCGTGGACAACGATCGCAGTCCTCCGACTAGCCACGCGCACCTTCTCTACATTCTTCCTTAAGTGCGCCGTTCCCCGCGAAGGTAAGCACCTTACCTTCCTCCCATCCCGGTTTGCAGAAGCAAAGTACTTCTCCTGGCCCCTGATCTGCGAGTCCCCAATTAAAACGGTGTCTTCCTCCTTCGAGCACAGGAGACTAAAGCGGTTGGAGGTCTTGACAGGGGCAACTGGGGTCTCAGGCTTCGGCTTCGCAGCCTTCTTGCCCGAGACCTTTCGAAACCCGTCGCCACCCATAGACGCAGTTACACCACCCGACCCACCCCGACAGGTAGCTACATCCTTCGGTTTCTTTGGGCCGTCAGTAGGCCCCTTCCCACCCTTCTCTATCGACCCCTTTCCTATCAGCCCTTTCTTTACGCCCTCCACCTTGCGCCGCGGTTCCGTGCATTCCACGTGGGTCGCTGGCGATTCTTCATACTGATTTTGTACCCTAGTCCCCGGTTGCACCTCTACCCTTTCTCCGCGGTCCCGAGCCGTGTCCAGTCCATCGCTGGACCACCTTTCCATGGCAGCTATCCTATCAATGAGCTCCGGGGTGGAGGGCGCAGCCGCATCAGTGACCGCCGCACCTCCAACAGCCGGTCTGGATGACTCGAGCCGCCGGACCCTCTTTAACTTCTCATAAAACCGCATGAGTTCGCAAAAGCGGCACATGCTGGAGTGGTTGATCTTCACGAAGCAGGCTTCTTTGAAGTTCGTCACCCACTGGTTTACTTCACACCTTGCACATTCAGCCTTCAGTTTCTGCGGTCCAGTCATTGTAACTTATTTTCCTTTTTTTTCGAACTCTGAATACTCTGAATAAGATAAAGCGTTCTAGCAATGAAAACTATCAAAAACTTGTGACCAATATAAAAAAAGGAGGGGGGGGGGGGGGGGGGGGTTGAATTCTTCCCGCGCGTAGACGCATCCACCTATTTGCAAGCGACGTTCATCCCTTCCAGAAGACTACACCTCTCGCTGCTGCCGCACCGACCAAAGGTCTCCCCAGGGCCGGACAGTCCCAAACGTGTCGCAGCTACCAACTGACAAACACTCGCGACGCAGCGTCAAGGATTTCCCGCCAGGAGCGACAGCGAGATGCAGCCCCTTACTAAGTCTTACTAGTCACTCACAAGCGGCCAGACTCTTAGAATCCAGTGTTCAAGGGATATCCCACCAGACGCAGGGGCTACGCCCGAGGCTTTACGCTGGCCTGGCAGCCAGCTGGGCAGTAAAGCTCTCTCACCTCAGAGCAGTACAGCCAATCACCATCAATTGGTCACCAAAGAACGGTCGCAGGGGGCTGGTCAGGCCATTGCGCGTTAGGAATGGGCTTAACGGGGCACTAGCCACACTCCATTCATCGCGCCCCTACGCCTGGGACCCCTCCATCCCTCTCTCAGTCTCTCACAACCTACGAGCGTTAAATGGCGTTATTTATAGAGGTTCCAAAGCCTCTCTTCCCAAGCATGAGGTAGCAGTAGGGTCCTAATAGTAAAAGAAGAGAAAAAGACAATACTAAAAGATTTTTTTTTTTTTTTCAGTCAGGGACAACATCCTTAACGTAAGTTAAAAGGACAGAGTAGGAATGGGATGGGGTCCTAGTAACCCACGGGACAGGATTGTACAACATACTTCACCCACCCTTCCGAAAGAGAGAGAAACTAAAGGAATTGGCAGCCAATTTCTCTAGAATCCCACGACTCGGGACCGGAGGGCTGTCACACCCCAAGTATAAAGTTTACAACATCCAGAAGAAATGTGCATAACCTTTATACCCCTGCGGAGATATATAGAGAGATAGAGTTACAAGGAAAAGAAGTACCTCAAAAGGCCTTGCGGCCCATACCGAGGAGGTACCAATGGCAAAAGGGTGCCAGGGATAATTTTCTACACACACACTCAAATAGTGTGCAAGATTTGGTCTAACCTTTTCTTGAACTGATTCACAGAGGAACTGTTCACAACTTCTGAAGGTAACCTGTTCCATGTGTCACAGATCTTATACGTAAAGTAATTCCCACACACTAGTCCTAAACCGTTTCAAATCAAACTTCCAACCATTGTTGCGAGTTGGGTTATCATTTAAACTAAACATACTTCTAAAATCGACATCGTTGAACACGCGTAAGAGCTTGAAAACCTCGATCAGTTGACCGCGCAGCCTCCGAGTTTCAAGCGAAAACAAGTTCAGGGCGCGTAACCGTCGATTGTAGCCCATATGCCTAACGGAAGGGATTAACTTAGAGAGAGAGAGAGAGAGAGAGTTACAAGGAGTTACAAGGAAAAGAAGGACCTCAAAAGGCCTTGCGGCCCATACCGAGGAGGTACCAATGGCAACGGGTGCCAGGGAAAATTTTGTCTTTCAACTATGCTAGCAGTAGTAGAAAACTGGATAGAAAAGTAGAAGGCTCTCTCCCCACCCTCCGCTCCCTCCCTGCCAGAGGCAGGCACGGAAAAAGGTTGAAGAAAATACCTTGACCCTGGAAAAGTAGCCAAGGAAATTTTACAGGAAAGTGGAGAATATATAAATAGCTCTATATTTAGCTTGCTCACAGAGACCGAGCAAGCGAACTCCTGCAGTTGGTTCCAGATATTAACTATTTTATAGGAAAAGAAATTTCCGCAGACTGAGGTCCTAAATGTCTTTACACACTCAAATAGTGTGCAAGATTTCGTCTAACCTTTTCTTGAACTGATCCACAGAGGAACTGTTCACAACTTCCGAAGGTAACCTGTTCCATGTGTCACAGATCTTATACGTAACGTAATTCCCACACACACTAGTCCTAAACCGTTTCAAATCCAACTTCCAACCATTGTTGCGAGTTGGGTTATCATTTAAACTAAACATACTACTAAAATCGACATCGTTGAACCCTCGTAAGAGCTTGAAAACCTCGATCAGTTGACCGCGCAGCCTCCGAGTTTCAAGCGAAAACAAGTTCAGGGCTCGTAACCGTCGATTGTAGCCCATATGCCTAACGGAAGGGATCAACTTTGTGGCCCTCGCCTGCACTCGCTCCAGCCTGTCAATATCTTTCCTGAGGGTGGGCGACCAGAACTGCACAGCATACTCCAGGTACGGCCGAACAAGGGAATTGTACAGTGAGAGCACAATCTCCTTGTTCCGAAACTGAAATTGCCTCCTGATATAACCCAATAGTTTCTGGGCTTTCTTTTCCACCTCTACACACTGTTTCGTAAACTTAAGGTCGCTGCTAATTAGCACACCCAAGTCCTTTTCTAAATCAGTCACCTCGATATTACTGCCCACATCGAGTAGTCCGACTTGGGATTGGCGTAGCCAATGTGCATCACTTTGCATTTACCCAAGTTAAACGGCATTTGCCATTTTTCGGACCACTCTCCTATCCTACCTAGGTCCGCACGCAGTTCCTCGATCGCTTCGGGCATCCCAACATTGGCCCCAAGCTTGGTGTCATCAGCGAATTTGGCGATCCGACTGACGATGCCACCGTCGATATCATTTATGTAAATGGTAAACAACAGCGGCCCCAAAACGGAACCCTGAGGAACCCCACTAGTGACCGAGGCCCAACCCGAACTAGCCCCTTTAATTACCACCCTCTGCCGCCTATTTCTCAGAGAGAGAGAGAGAGAGAGAGAGAGAGAGAGAGAAAAATGCACCACCACCACCGTTTCCGAAGGGGAGAAGCGAAACCCATGGTCTATGGTCCATCTGGAGACAGAGTTCAGGGCCCGCTAGAGGAGTCGTTCAAGAAAGGTGGATCGGGAACCGGAGCAACAGATGGCAAGGTCGTCGACAAAGAGTGGCCATAATTCCCGAGGGCAGAGCCGTCACTACATCGTCAATTGCCAAAGCGAAGATGACGCTCAGGATGCTGCCCTGGGAAACACCTTCCTCTTGAGTGTATAGAAGAGAAGGAAGTACCCACCTGAACACAAAAGGAACGAGAAGACAAAGTTGGAAATGAAGGAAGGGAGACCTCGGAAACCCAAGAGATAGTTTACGGCAAATCCTTCACCACCACCAGGTAGTGTCATATGCTTTCTCCAAATCAAAAAATATCGCATAGAGATGACGTCGTTCAGCGAAGGATACACGGACCGCAGTCTCTAACTGGTCTGTAGGGAAGAAAGCAAATTGTGGCGTTCGAGGTGCTACACCTGGCGCCATGACCCATCTTCTCAAGGGGTTTCGAAAGGCAGCTAGTGATGGCTATTGGACGGTAGTTAAGGGAGCTGTCGGGTCCTTGTCGGGCTTCGGAAAGGGGAGCACCACTGCCTCCTTCCAACAGGAAGGAAAGATGCCCTCTACCCAAATCCAATTATAGAGGGTGAGCAGATAAAAAAGGGCCTAAGGGGTGTAGTTGGCGAGCATAATCAAAATGAATGCCATCAGGGCCGGGAGCAGATTTGCCACAACAGGTCAACGCCGAGCGCAGTTCCGACATGGAAAAAAGACGGTTGTAAGGAAAGTTATTAGGGGTTTGGAAAAGATGAGGGGAGCGCGCAAGCAGAGTCTTAACGTCAGAGGAAAGCGGGATCACGGTGGTCATTTCGAGAGATGGAGGCAATGGTGGAGGCCAAAACCTCTGCCACTGCAGTAGGGGACGATATTAGGTTTCCGTCTACCATAAAAGGAGGAGGCGAATGGGAAGAGGGTTTACCCGAAATCTTCCGGATCTTGTTCCAGATTCGGGAAGTGAGAGGAGACATAAGTACGCAAAGAAAGGCGGCGGGCTTCACGGACTGTGCGACGGGCCTGAGCTCGCGCACGTTTGAAAGCTATTGTATTGGCGAAGGATGGGTTCCGTTGAAGACGACGAAAGGCTGACTTCTTACCTTGAACAGCTAAGGCGCATGTTGTGGTCCACCATGGCTTGGGGATGGAGGACAGGGTGGCACAAGTGACATTATCGGTAAGGTAGGTGGAGGCAACGTTTATTGTCAGAAAGTTACTCGGAACTGCAAAGATTTGGCTTTCAGATCGGAAAAGGGGCCAGTCAGCTTTGGCAAGGGACCATCGTGTAGGAAGAGCAGAGGAGTTAGAAGTCTGGGATGTACGGACGAGGAGGGGGGAAGTAATCACTACGTAGAGGTCTGGAGTAACAGACCAGCAGAAACCGAGGAAGGCGGAAGGAGAAGCAAGGGAAAGATCTATGGAGGAAAAAGTACTGGTCTGGGTTGATCAGTGCTGAGAAGACAGACAGAAGGAGTTGAGAAAAAGGAGACCACAACGCCAACCCGCTGGTTGGTGACTGTCACCCAACAGAGGATGGCGCGTGTTGAAGTCTCCCAATAGGAGGAAGTGGGGAGGGAGCTGTAAAAGGAGAGTAGAGAGATCGTTTGCAGAAACTTCCTGAGACTAGGGGGAGATGTAATGAACAATCGAAAATAATCGATCTAGGGAAACCCGGGCCGCAACAACCTGGAGAGGTGTACACTGGAAGGGGAGTAGACGGCATGTCAGCGAATTAAGACGGCCATACCACCACGAGGGGCTGCATCAGGGGGGGGTGGGAGAGGTATGATGTGAATGTGGAGGGGGCGCAAAGGACGAACCCCAAGTTGGGTTTCTTGAAGGCAGACACACACTGGGGAGAAATCTTGGATAAGTAGAAGTCCTCCCAATCAGGGAGGAGGCCACGACAATTCCATTGGAGGATAATAGCCATCATTTGCGAAAAACATTTGGGGACGAGAGACGTTATCGGGCGAGACTTAAAAGGGTGACTAGTGGAATGGGTAGACAGGACTGGGGTCAAGTTAAAGGAGGAGGAGGCCGAAGAGCGGGAAAGGAGGAGGTTGATTGAGAGGGTTTGGGTTTCGGGGGGGGGGGGGGGGGGGTCCAATTTCCGGGGCAGGGCTGGAGAGAACGCCGGGGGCACCGGGAGGTCAAGAAGGGAACGGGGCGAAGGAGACAGGGGATACGAGGTGGATACGGGGTCGAGGTGGAGAAGAGGATGCCGGGGGCATCGGGAAGTCAAGGAGGGAGTGAGGTGGAGGAGAAAGGGGGATAGGATGGATGTCAGCTTGAACCCGCAGTGTAGAAGCTGCATAATCACCATTAGGAATGGAGGAGAGGAGGGGAGGGGATGGTCGCGAAGGGAAGCGGGGAGCTCAGAGAAGCCGGCAAGACGAGGGATCCCTGTAGACGTGAGGGATATGGGGGCAGGAGGGGGAGAACTGGTAAGAGAGGAAGTGAAAGGACGAGGAGATGGGGAGTTTCAGGAGGGTGAGTAGGTGAGTTAGTTGCGACTGAGGTGGAGCAGATGGGAACAGTGGGATTGGAAATTCTGGGGGGACAGGTGGGAGGAATAGTCAACATGGGTGGGTGGAGATGACGAGAAGGTAGAGGGGTGGATGAGGCCTGATCTGGCCTAGAATCAGGGTTGGCATAATTGCCCACTTTATTGAAAAACCCAGCCCACCCAGGCTTTTTCAATAAAACTTGGGGGAAATTGGGTTTTTTCAAAAGTATGTTATTATAAGCTTCCAATACAATAATAATTAACGTTATTTATCTCCTTATACCTGCTAAATGGTTTAGAGGTATAAGATGATAAAAACACATAAAAGGAATACAGTTGACACAATAAAATACACCTTTATTTAATTTATAAAATATTTCATGACTCATGTACTGTATTTTAGATCAACACACAACTCATTTAGCAAATTCAACAACCCCTGACAGCAGACATGTTCAAACAGATTTCCAAAGGGTGACAATTCATGGGAGTGATCTGTGTAACTTGTTTGAACATGTGCTCTGTTCATATTTCAGGGTTAGTCAGTAAGGATCAAAATCAAATAATGCAATGTACAGTATTCAGGTGGTTCCCAGTAGTGAGAAAAAGAGTTTGTTAACAAATAGTGTCAGGCATCAGCACTTGACACACTTGATTGTAACCATTATTTAAATACTGTACACTATAGTAAATTTTATTTGATAGCTGTCAGCTATAATTATTAATATTTTTGTGTAAGATTGAATGTAAAATAACTTTATAGTGTATTATACACACACACACACATATATATATATATATATTTTTTTTTTTTAAGTTCGGGAAGAACCGATTCGCCTCTATTTAAAAGGGCATATCTCGGCGGAAAAACAAAGAAAAAGTGAGAGGAAAGACAGAGGAAAAAGAAAGGTGGAGGGGACAGTCGAAGTGGAAAAAGACCAAGGATGACAAGGACTGCAGGGTCGAGCCCCATCATCCTTGGGTGCTAGGGCCGGGAGGGCGCACGTGAAACCTCCAGAACAAGCACGTACAAACGAGCACAAAGAGCACGAGCTTAGAACCCCCTTGCGAAGAATTAATATATATATATATATATATTGTATTTTATATATATTATATATATATATATTGTATTTTATATATATATATATATATATATGTATTTTATATATATATATATATATATATTGTATTTTATATATATATATATATATATATATATATATATATATATATATATTGTATTTTATATATATATATATATATATATATATATATATACACACCGGGTGTTTCAAGTCCCTCACTAATTTGATTTTCAATTTTCTTTGCAGCTAATCGACCAACGACGTTCATCTTGTGGTAAACTCTTACTCAGTAGTTGAGAATTTTTTTGAGTCTACATTTGAAGTTTTGCTCCGTTTTCTTCTGCTACCATGCTGACTCTAGAGCAGAGGTGTAAAATCGCTGCATGGCAGGAGGTTTTTCAATCTGTGGTCGAAGTGCAGCGACGATTCCGGGCAGTCTACGGACAGCATTATGCACCGGATAGGAACACCATCGTCGCCACCCACCGGAAGTTTATGGAGACCGGATCCGTAAAGGACAAACCACGATCAGGAAGACCTCGAAGTGGGCGGAGTGAGGAGAATGTCGAAACTGTCCGTGAGGCGTTTACTCAGTCAAGGAAAGTCCATTCGGCGAGCTGCGGCGGAACTAAACATCAGCGCGACATCTATCCAACGGATTTTGCGGCGTGGTCTCAAGCTGTATCCGTACAAGATCCAGGGGTTCAGAAGCTGGAACCTCAAGACTACGATTGCCGGGTGGAGATGTGTGAGACACTGCTGCATCACTACGAGAGAGACCCATCGATCCTGGAGCACATGTGGTTCAGCGACGAAGCTCTCTTCCACCTTTCTGGTCGCGTCAATCGGCACAACACCCGCATCTGGGGAACTCACAATCCTGCGGATCCGTGAACATGAAAGGGACACGCCGAAATTGGTCGTCTGGTGTGCCATCTCCTCAGCTGGGCTGATTGGTCCGTTCTTCTTCCGGGATCAAGATGGAAATTCCATGAACGTCAACGGAGACAATTACCTTCGTATGCTTCAGGAGTTCTGCATCCCCCAACTGTCAGCTGTAGCTGACATGCAAGTCATCATTTTCCAGCAAGACGGTGCCCCTGCTCATTACTCGCGTGAGGTTCGCTTATTTCTGAATAAGCAGTTCCCGGATCGGTGGATTGGTCGCCGTGGTCCCATCGAATGGTCTGCTCGCTCACCTGATCTTACCCATGCGACTTCTTTTTGTGGGGCTACATTAAGAGCAAAGTGTACGCCACCAAGCCGCGCGAGTCCTCCCCACACTAGAAGAACGGATCAGGAATGCGTGTGCTTCTGTTACTCCCGAAATGTTGTCCAATGTCGGCCAAGAATGCGTAAAACGGTGGCTCGCTTGTTTCGAAAAAGACGGTGCCCACGTTGAGGTGTACCAGTGACTTTCCAGTAGACTTATGAAGCCAAGTTTGATGCCACCAAAATTCTCATGAATCGTAGACTCAGCAACCAAATTGTCATTTGGTTCCTCTTGTAATTGCTATTTTAATAAAATTTTAAAAATAATGAGGGACTTTTGAAACACCCTATATATATATATATATATATATATATATATATATATATATTATAATATATATATATATATATAATATATATATTTTTTTTTTTGTATTGGGGCGTTTACCGCCACTTCCCGCTATATGGTAGCGGATATTATGGCGAGGCGGAATACGAGAAAGAGAAACGGAGACGGAGAAAAGGCACTAGAAAAGGGAGAACAGCGGACTACAGGTGAGAAGTCACCTAAAGCTCAGATAGGATGCGAGATTGGGAGAGGAAGAGGAAAAGACGGTCAAGCGAGAAGAGAGGGCTCTCAGCGAGCATAAGGCGTAAACGTCCGGGGAGGGGGAAATCAGAAAGGAACGGGAAGGCGCGACGACGTACTGACGACAGGGTGGGGCATTCCACAAGGATGTGAGAGACGGTGAGGGGCGACTGGCAGGAGGAGCAACGAGGAGCCTCCTGCCGGAACATAAGATAGCCGTGCGTGAGGCGCGTATGGCCGATGCGAAGCCGCGCAAGGACGACCACTTTGTGTCTGGAGCGGTGGAAAGAGGACACCCAATATGACAGACGGGGGCGGATGGACCAGAGTTTATTTCCGGTGGCATCGTCCCAGGACTGTTGCCACATGCGGTCGTAAAAGGAACGAAAGAATATATATATTATATATAATATATATATATATATATATATATATATATTCTCTCTTATTTTCGAAGTGTTGATTTTTTTAGGTTGCGCCCCCTCAACCAGTTCCATTGGTTGAAAAAACATCACACATAAAATTTTTGTTTGGATTAAACAATTTTTAGAGGTCGCCCCCGCTTATTAAAGTTCATAAAATATAGCTATTATTTATGCAATTAATATTTGAAATTACTAGCAGTTGTCAAGTATACTAAACATATGTTTTTAATTAATTAATCATCATATTTATGATGAATTCAATTAAATGAATATATTAGAGATAATTGTCAAGTTTGTAGCTGAAAATATTGCTTGATAAGACAAGATCAACCTGTTTAAACATGTTTCATCAAGAATGCTCCAGATTATGTTGCAATTGTTTATTTGTCATCATTCAGTGTTCTCCTGTCATAAGTAAAAGGTGTGTAACTGTGTATCACTATACTTCTTTTTTGCTATTATCAGATAATAAACTATGTTATTTATATTTTTCACAATTATTTATACTGATTTTGTTATGTGTTTGAAAAAAATTTAATGAATTTAATGAAAAAATTAGAATTTATGCTCTTATACACATATTATGAAGTTTTAAACAATGTTGCTATTTGTCACAAAGAATTTAATTTAGTTCAATGGAAATTTTACCTGACATGTGTTTCATGATCTGTGTTTCTATCAGTGGCATCACTAGAGGGGTGCGGGGAGTTTTTGTGCAGTGTTTGAGCAGAAATTTATTATTTTTTATAAAAATATCCCTGTAGTTAGTTATAGCACAAAAACATTTTTCGTAAGCCCAGCTTACATGTATCAATATACCTACAAGGCTAAAACTCTATGCTAATTTACTTTTTGAACCTTCTAATGCGCTCCGGTCAGAGCTGTCATTATTACCCAATTACAATGACGCTTCGAATCACGTGGTTTCGTCTGCACACTCTACAAGCACGCGCTGTTGTTTTCGTTGCTGCTGGTGTTTTTATAGTCGCTGATTTTGTCAAATTTTCTGTTGTTTTAGCTACAATATTGTGGTAATTAGTATTTGTGAACCTATATCAATAACTTTTTTGAGAATGAAGTAGTAATTAAAGGAAAAGAAGGAGAAAAATAAAAAAAGGCTTCCGCTCAGTTGTTGCAGCCTCTGTCTTTATGATGTTGCAGCCTCAAATTTATGAGTATATTTCCATATGCATTTGTCTACAACTTCTACATTATTTGGGCCGTTATTGATTATGCAAACCTAATCCATTAATGTATCTCATGTAACGGTAAAGTTTAACGTTAAAATGAACATAATTTTGATGTAGTTCTTAAACGTTTTTACTTCGAATTCTATTGTTTTCTTACCGAATTTTCACTTTAACCACATGAAACTATGTAAATGTAAATACATTTAGGCTGTGCGTATGATATTGTAATTTAAAGGAGTAATTTTAATTTTGCTAGTTGTTTGTCACTACTATTGCCATTACATTCAGTGATATACGGGAATTACGATTTACGAGTAACATTAGTACAAAAAACATTACTAAGGATTCTGTATGGTCTGGTACGGGAGGAGGTCCATGGGGGGTGGGTGACACCATGAGTTACCGCACTGGGTGACACCACCAACCCTAGTGACGCCACTGTTTCTATTTCCAATAAAATAGCAAAATATAAATTTCTACTACAAAAATATTTATTCCTTGTTTCTTAGATTAAAAAATAATAGGAATAATAATTGAGAAAAATACGTTAGATTTATAAAATAGACCAAATTAACTTTGTCTACCAAATTTTTTTTTTTTTTGTAATTTAAAAAAGTCAAAACAGTGATTTAGCCCTGCTCTACAAAACCATAACATACATTAATATTTTGTTTTCTTATTTTGCAGATGAATACAAGAAGACCATTCTATTTGCTCGGATCTACAGTAGATGATATTAAAGGCTCAAAGCTGCCCCCATATAGGCAAGCTTTTGGTTATTTTATGCACCTCCACAGAGAGAAAAACATGACAATCCGCGATGCTCTGCGTCAATCTATTCGAGCCACAATAGTTATCTGGGATAAGGCCAATATTCCTACTCAGCAGGAACCTCGTGCCATGAAGACGTTAGAGAATTTCTTTAACGAATGGATTTGCTTAAAGAAGCATGCTTCCAGAACAAGCCAGAGCCATAAAACCAAGGAGGCTGATTTTGTAGAGCGATTGGAAGATCTCTTTGACATCGCCCATGGAGACGCTGAGAAGCTGATCAAGAATCGTGAGGACTGGGAGTTCCTTCAACTGCAGACAAAAAGGTCGTCCTGGCTCAATCGGTGGTGTGGACACTGTACATCTTCACCGCACAAAAAATGCAGTCAAACGGTTGGAAGCTGAGGCAGAGAGAAAAAGAAAGTCAGAATCTTTGATGGAGGCGTCTACTAGTCAAGTTGTACTGGCTTCTTCCACATCTTCCAGCAACACTGATGAAAGTGAGAATGAGGAGGAGGAGCCCAAAGGAGCTTGTGCTTTACCAAAATCTAAGAAAAAACGAGGCATGAAAAACATCATGACTATTCAGATGTCTGCTGCCCTGGATCGTACACAAATTTCCTCTAGAAAGGCAACATTTATCCTCGCAGAGGCAGCTAAAAGCTTTGGTTTGGACGCTTCAGATTACAACATAAACCAACATTCTATCCATCGCCTTCGAAATAAGAACCGAGCTCGTCATGCTAAAGAACTTAAGGAGCATTTCCATGGAGAATGTTCTATACAGTCCACTGGGATGGCAAGATGATGGAGGACCTCACTCGCACAAGCACATTGATCGTCTCCCAGTACTTGTGTCAGGACCTGGTGTTGAACAGCTGCTTGGTGTCCCCAAAATCCAAACTCAACTGGAGAAGCACAAGCTGAAGCCGTCTTTAACTGCCTGAATGAATGGGGAATTACAGAGAGAGTAAAAGCAATTTGTTTCGATACAACAGCTTCAAACACGGGTCAATATAGTGGAGCCTGTGCTCTCATCGAAGCAAAATTGGGACATGATGTTTTGTACTTGCCTTGTAGACACCATGTTTTAGATTTATTGTTGGGAGCTGCATTTGAAGCAACATTGGGATCTACATCAACTGGTCCAGAGATATTGATCTTTAAGCGTTTTCGTGACAATTGGACTTCTGTTGATCAAAGCCAGTTCCAAACAGGTGAGACAGACACGATTACTAAAGCAGCAATTATCCAGTCTAAAACTGAACTAATTCAGTTTGCTAGATCCCAGGCACCTATGCTACGGGATGACTATCAAGAACTTTTGGATCTGTCCATCATCTTTCTTGGAGGTGTCCCCAATAAAGGCATCAAGTTTCGTGCACCAGGTGCCATGCATCGAGCTCGCTGGATGTCCAAAGCGCTCTATTCTATCAAGATGTGGCTTTTTCGAAACCAGTTCAAGATGACTAAGACTGAAGAACGAGGAATTCGAGATCTTTCCCTTTTTTCTGTTCTCATCTATATGAAGGCTTGGACAACATCCTCACTCCCTATTGAAACCCCATTTAATGACTGGCTCCTTATGAGGTCATTGATTAATTATCCTAACAAAAAGATTTCTGATGCAACTAAAAAAAAGCTCTCTAACCACTTATGGTACCTGTCTGAAGAAGCAGTTGGTCTTGCTTTCTTTGATGAGCGAATTACTACAGATGTAAAGAAACGCATGGTAAAGGCATTAGAAATGAGTCCACTGATAGACCACCCAAGCGTCCTCGGATTCCTGAATCGACCTTCTGCTCTGGTGAAGGACTACACCAACTTGTTACAAGAAATACTAGAGAATTCTTTACTAAGCTGAATTTGCCAGAAGGATTTCTGAACAAGGCACCCAGCACTTGGACATCCAACTGTGAATATTTAAGGGCCAGAGCTATTGTTGCAGCTCTATCTGTTGTAAATGACCGGGCAGAACGTGCAGTAGCTTTAGTTCAAGAGCTGAATAAGAAATTGACAGTGGGGGAAGAGCAGCTCCAGTTCCTGCTCCAAATTGTTGCAAAACACCGCCAGAGTCACCCAGTTCCATCAAAAACTGTTCTTCTCAAAAAATAACCATCAATGAGGTCGCACCTTAAAATACACCATATTGTATAATCATTGTATATTAAATAAATGTTGTATAAGGAAATAATGCTAATTAAAGTAATTAAGTAATTAAAGTATGTAAATAGCACTGGCATTTTGAATTTATCTCTATATAATAAACTAATGGTTTTTTTTTGTAGCAATGCTTCATTGCTGATTGTATATAAAAAAAGAGCAGGAAGGATTTTGGATAGGAGAAAAAGGATTGGGATAAAGAAGGATTGAGGACCAAAGGATGGATTATAACAACATCAAGGATAGGTTAGAAAAGGATCAATGATAAATAAGAAGGCCTATACTTATAAAAACGAATCAAACTAAAAAAAGAAGGAAGGAATTATGTGTATAATGAGCATAATCATATGTCAGGAGCTATTATGCCATGGTCACCATTTTTATTAGCCGGGGCGACCCCTAAATATGAGCCAATTTGTGTCAAACTTTCAAGTTTTAGTTTTTATGCTAAATGGAACTATTTTAGGGGGCGCAGATAAAATAATTCAACATTTCAATTTTTGACTACCCAATAAGAGAGACCCTAATATATATATATATATATTGTATTTTATATATATATATATTGTATTTATATATATATATTATATTTTATTTTTATATATATATATATATATATATATAATATATATATATATATTATAAATAATTATATTAATTAAAAAATCTTTATTATAATTAGTGAATAGACTATAGGTTGTTACAAATAAAATTGAACATATTATTTACAAAGAAAAATGCCACATGTAGCAGGTGCAGGAAGAAAAAGTAAGGGTGAATGGAATGAAGTGTTAAGTGTAGAAGGAACAAATAGTTATGTAAGTATTGTAACACTGAAATAAGTGGTAAAATTGAACTACTATTTTTGTCAATATTTTAAACATTTGCTTAGTTGTTCCCCAAGTTCTGCATCCATTGAGAGAATATTCTCTACTTTTGGTTTGGTTTGGACAAAATTAAGAAACAGGCTAGGTGTAGATAAGGCCACAAAATTAGTTAAAATACACAGGCACTTGCGCTTAGCAACTCCACCTCTAGAGGTAGATTCTGATTATATGGTCATGGAGACAATGGAGTAATTATAAAATGTTTATGAACCATACTGTCTTATAGTTTTATAACAATTTAATAGTTAAATACTGGAATTTGCTATTTGGGTTTTGGATCATTTCACACATGCTGTATTTTAATTTTGTTTTTCAATGAGTTTCATAACCTACTGTTCAATGCTGCAATACAAATGTAAACTTATTGACTAAACCTTTTAATGTCCTACAAAGATTGAATAACCTGTTTAGTTTATAGAGCATTAGTTAGTAATTATAAGTAATATAACAAATGGTATTCCTATTTTAATGAAAAAATACAGATAAATATAAAAGAAATGGCAACTTTTTGAAAAAACCCAGGTGGGAAAAATGGGTTACCCACTTCTTTGTCAACCCTACCTACAATGATAGGATGTGGAAGAGGATGGTATGGAGGTGGTCGACGTCCAGAGCAGGAGGGAGGAGAGCAGTGTTTGGGCAAAGGTAAGGCCTGGACGAGCGAATCGGAACCAAATGCGGGCCCTCGCTTCCTGAAAGCTGATCTTGTCAGCTTCCAGAACTGACAGGACCTCACGTTCGAATACATAAGTGGGACAGGAAGAGGCAGCGGCGTGGTCTTCTCCACAGTTGGCATAGTGGGGAGGATTCGGACAGGAGGCGGCGGTGGCAGCATCTTCTCCACAGTTGGCAGTGGGGAGGATTGGAACAGGAGCAACCATGTGTCGAGGACACGCAGTTGACACAAATACCAGGGGAACTTCAGCATGTCTTACTGATGTCATCGAATCACTGGCAAGTAAAACATCGGGGTAGTCTGGGGATATAACGACGGACCGGCAATTGAAGATAACCAGCCCTAATTTTCTCGGGTAACTGGAAACAAGCAAAAGTCAGGATCAATAAGGGAGATGGAATCCTTGCCCCCTGAACCATACAGGGTGGGCAATAAACACAGGTCACCTTCTGAGAGGAGAAGCAGGTGAGAAGTTTTGATTCAGAGTATTCCCAAAGGCAGGACAATCCAGGGGAGCAGAAGCCAGGGTCCAGAGGGATGAAACCTTCTGGTGTTGGGCTTTGGAGGGGACTTTGCACCATAAGAGAGCCATCATTCTGGACCCACATCTGTCGGGGATCACCACAATGGGAAGTGAAGTCATCGTAGACCTCAAAAACATCTCGCTGAGAGAGGTAGAAAAACTGAGGACAAGAAACCAAGGTTAATCAGGGTCAGAGTCATCAGCCCCTACGAAGGGGTCAAAAAACTTGCAGAAATAAGACAAATGAGAAGTTTTTGAGTGAGGAGGACACGAGTGTTCTGCAGCCTGAGGGAGGTCAACCCCATCAGGATGCGGTCTTCCAGTGGTAGATAACTTGAGGCCTGGTTGCCCACCACCCGATTACTGAGAGAAACAGTAGTCTGAGAATTAGAAGTAGAGGTCGTAAGCCAAGGGGAAGAAGCCATAGCAAACAAAAGGAAGCTTCATCCCCAACACACATCCAGCCACCACCAACTCCCACAACACAAGAGAAAAGTGAATCGCTGGCACACTTAGTCCCACCGCCAATAGATGTCATGCACAGGAGATACACCCATACCCAGTCCCTGTGCCTAAAAGGCGGTCACTCTCATCCAACGCACAGTGAAAGATGGCAGGGACAGAGCTTGAGTTTGGTTTAAGAGTGACAAGGGTAAAGGACAACCACCTCCCTCACCCAAAATCCAAGGAAAGAGTCACGTCAGGGTAAAAGAGAGAGCCAGAAGGATTGGGGGAAAGAGAAAGAAAGAAAAAGAAACATCAGCAGGAGATCAGCTGGGTCCCCAGACTGTTCCAATGATTCACGAAGGCAGAGAGCCCTTACATCGAAGGAAGATACATTCCCACATTAGCCAGTGGCCACAGAGGGATGCACCCTATCAGGCTTGGGTTCAAGTACAAATACTTGTACTTAAGTGCAAAATTATGTGTACTTGTACTGGTACTTGGGATTTAAATAGCCAATGTACTTGTACTTAGCCCATAAGTACTTGAAAAATCAAGTACTTTCAAGTACTTTTGAAGTACATGTTGCATGTAAACAAAATTAAATGTTTATTTAATGTCAACAAAGTAATTATTTTATTGCAATTGTATTTTCATTATTGATAAATTATTTCTATTATTATAAATTGTTATTTATTAAAATTGGCATACTATAAGCCCCAATGGTACTATCTGGCAACTCTGTTTTGTCTCTCTCAAGTCTCAACAGGCATCAACATGTTGACTTTGTGCCACTCTTCACTTCAATCTTTCAGTAGCTACCAGCCTACCACAGTAACCACACATAGCTGTACGAGTGTGCATTAAGTATAACATCATGGCATCATCTAATCCATCCAACATATGGAACCTGATGAATCTGATTTAAAGATTTTTATTAAACGACCTATAAAAATATACTTGTAATTGTACTTAAGTATATCATTATGTAATTAGACTTGGACTTAAGTATTATGCAAAAACTCTGTACTGGTACTTGTACTTGAATTTTCCTTTAGTACTTGTACTTGTCCACAAGTACTGCCACCAGTACTTGAACCCATCCCTGCGCCCTATAGCTCCAAACAAAGCAAAGGGTTGAATTGTTGAGAGATGTCTTTGGAACAAATCCTAGAATGTCAACTTGCACAGCATCACATAGACTGAGCATACCAAAATTGACTGTTCTAAGGATTTTAAAATCAACATTAAAAAAGAAAAGTTACCATATTTAAGTGCTACACAAGTTACACAAAGAGGATTATCCAAGACAAGTCACCATGTGCACACAAGTGAGTGAAAAAAAATCATATGAAAAACTTATTAAACCACATTCTCTTTAGTGATGAGGTGACATTGCACACATGCAGAAAGGTTAATTAACATAATTCCTGTACCTGGGCTAGTAAAAAAACCAACCAAGCTCTACAAATGGGAGATATATTCTCCTAAAGTTAATGTCTGATTGGGTATGACAAGATCAAAGATTTATGGATCTTTTTTCTTCATAGAAGCTACAGTAACAGGGCCAATTTATCTTGACATGCTTCAGCAGTTTCTCAAATCCCAGCTTTGTTCAGATGGCATTCTCGACACTTGTCTTTCAAAAAGATGGAGCTCCATCTCACTATGGAATCATCATTCAGGCATACCTTGATGAGCTCTTATGAAATCACTGGATTGGACATGGTGGAAACAAACTGTGGGCAGTACAATATCTGGGTTTAACACCATTAGACTTCTTTGCATGGGGCTTCATAAAGTCTGAGGTTTACAAAACAAGAGTTACAGACCCACAGGATCTGCAAACCCACATTGTCACAGCAGTCGCTAAAGTAACCCTTGAGATGCTAGAGAATGTGTTCCATAATGCAGTGGACAGATGACATTTGCAGACACTGATGGTGCTCATGTCAAATCTTAGACCTAAGCTTCATAAATAAATATACATTTAACCCTTTAACGCCGAACGTTTTTGTAGGGTTAAGTCTAAATGCGTGTATTTGAAACGCTAAGTATTCGACTCAGTCGGCGTTAGAGGGTTAATTGTCATTGCATTTTTCCTAAAATACTATTATTTCAGCTACATAGATACAAACTTTTGGACCACCCTGTATTTCCAATAACCTAGCCTCCATACAAAAGTTATACCACCAAGTGAGTGGCCTGCAAGGAAACCATCTTTTTTATCTCTGGTGGCCTCCCCTATCCCATGAAATTCATTCAGGTCCTTTAAGTCATTTTGAAAGAGAGGTTTCCTCTTGACAGAGAATATCATCATTCTTTAACAATTTAGCAATTATGATCCACCTGTGTTTACCATTATTGCCTAAGCTTTGGCCTCTACAGTTATTAGAGATTACTGAATCATCAAATATTGGGTGTATAGATTTTATAAAAATAAAATTAAAAATTTAACGATGTTATTTTAAATTAAATTAAATTAAAAAAAAAGTGTTTCCACGAGAACAAATGTTTTCAGTTTATTTTATTAAAAACTTTCTTTAAAATAACCTATTATAAATGATTCTTGGAAAACAAAAATTCAAATAAAATACATTTAATTACAACTAGAGATGTAACAACTGTGAATTATGGTTGACTGGTGACTCATCAATCAAATTTTGAAAGGACTCTCAGGACTATAAGAATTCATTCTTACTTAGGTTTGCGGAGAAAAGTATTTTAATTTCTGGCTGCTACACACTTATTAATTTCTATTTAAATATATCTGTAATGCATATGCAATTTAGAGCTCTTGGTATATGTTTCATACAAATTTAATGCATGCCTGAATGGCAACATCAGTTATTTCACCATAATAGAATATGATATGTCCTAGTATTGATAATAAAATGCAGTGTTCACCCTTGGTTGAAAGATGTATCCAGAAATACGAACTCAGGAATCAAAGTCAGAGACAGATATAAGTTTATTTCTACAAATATTTCATTGTTAGTTAGACAGCAACAACAAAACACAAATGTTTACATTTACAACACAAAAAAACAAACGTTTACAAGGATAATGTAAGTTATGTAACATAACATTTATAAATCTAATGCTTGCAATATTAAATGTAATTCCCGAAGATTATTTAAATTAGCAAATATTTAGCAACTAAAAAAGCTGACTATGAATAGTCAGCTGAATAGGCTGACTGTGCCAACTACTGACTATTTACTTACTAGTCAGTACAACTCTAATTATAACCATTATATTTGGAAGTTTTGTATCCAAAGATCTAGATAAGAGGGTGGTATGTTCAGTGTAAGACATTCTGGTGACTGCTCCATTCAGCAGGCAGGTGAAGGCTGAACTACAGAGATGGTAGAGCACTGAAACTTGTTTGAGCCAAAGGGTTTAGGGGCATATCTGGATCTTGGTTTTTCAAATTAGGAAACTTTCTGAATTTGGTCTTTATATTTAAGCCTGTGATTGCTCCTTGCCTCTATTAACTACCATTATTTTTTTATTCCATTCTGGGTTTGGTTGTTTCACCTCTGCTGCTTAAGATGTGAAATTAGTGATATAACCTTTGGTTAACCTTTGGTTTGCTTCCACCCAAATTGTTCATTCTGATGAAGGTCAAGCTTTTCACTCCACCTTAGACCTACAGTTTAACGTGGAATCTGAACCACCACCAGCCCAGTGTCTTAACCACTAGGCCACACAGGATCCCCATTTATCTACCAACCACTTTCTTTATTGTGTGGAAGGATGAATAGCTGGGTTTTGCTGCATGCTGGCTGCCGTCACCAGGTCTCCATCCCAGGGCTGATGGATTCATATTCAGCAATGCTAATCACTTGTAGAAACAAGTGCCATATTTCAAAGGCTTTTCACTTTTGGTTTATACCCTTTTTAAAATGCATTTTACGGCTTAGTAAGGATTCCACTCAAAACCAAACAAACACTCCAACTATTCCTGAACTTGGCCTAGCATTTGTTTGAGGATGGGAACTATTCCCTTTACTGCCCCTATTTGGATCTCTATGGCCTGGGACTGTCCTGGGATTGATTTCAGGTAAGATGTTAAGTTCTTCTTCATCATACCTGTAGTGCCAACTATGATGGGAAGAATGGCAGCTTCTTTTAATTCCCAGTTTCTCTTGATATCGTATAGAAGCCAATGATATTTAGTAATTTTTTTCCTCTGCTCTGTTGAGGCCATACTCATTTGGGACACTGACCTCTATCAGTAAGGCAAGCCTTTCCCTCTTGCCCCACACTACCATGTTCAGTTTTACTGCTGAGTTATCGATGAAAGGGCAGTTGGTATCATTGTATTATAATATATTGTGTAGTGGTTGTTTCCAGTAACAGTAGACCCTCACTATTCACGGGATCACATATTCATGGGCTCTCTCTCTGTAAACCATTTCAGTATACTGGTTTCTGTATGTGATCTTATTAATGGTAAGGATCTTTCTTGTTTTCACATCAAAAGCTTGTTAATGTCTCCCTGAGGCCAATCTATGATCCCAACACTGTACTGGAAACATGGTATGGCTAGTTGATTGATGACTGCAATCTTATTTTTGTTGGTGAGTTGTGAATTGCAGATCATCTTTGTTTTTCAGATGTATTCCTTGCCAATTTTTTCTCTCACTCTATTGTGCTTCACATATGTATGTTCCTCCACTCCAAGGTATTTATATACCTTTGGTATAATATAACCTTTGGTATAATATAACCTTTGGTATAATATAACCTTTGGTTAGCTTCCACCCGAATTGTTCATTCTGACGAAGGTCAAGCTTTTCACTCCACCTTAGACCTACAGTTTAACTTGGAATCCAAACCACACCCCATCAGCAGCCCAGCATCTTAACCACTAGGCCACCTAGGGTACCCATTTATCTACCAACCACTTTCTTTATTGTGTGGAAGGATGAACAGCTGGGTTTTGCTGCGCACCAGCTGCCATTGGGTCTCGAACCCAGGGATGATAGATTTGTAGTCAGCGACGCTAACCACTACACCACCAAGGCGCATTTGCATCCTCTAGGGCTGCAATCCTGGTGCCCTCACCCACATCCATATCCTCCATTGGCACCTTTTTTCCCCGCTGTTATAGTGCATTTGGAGCACATGTCTAGGCCAAACAGCATTTGGATGTCGCGAGAGTACCTGTGCACTATGTTGAGTTGGTATTGCAGGTTTGTATCATTGTTTGCATATACCTGTATCATTGTTTGCAGTGTGATTTCTTAAAATGTGCCTTAAGATTCCCAATTTGTGAAGCACTGTAGGAACAAGTGCCACATTTAAAAGGCTTTCCACTTTCTTGGTTTATACTCTTATTAGTACTTTTTATAGCTGTAAGTGGGGCTTCCACCCAAAGCCAAATGCTTCAACTATGTCTGAACTTGGCCTAGTGTTGATTTGCCACTAGGATTACATTCTTTTCTCCAATGGTCCAGTTTATTGTGTCATACTGACATAGGTTTCTTGTTGGGCCCATTTTCCATTGTAACTGCTGGGGTCCCCCATATTGATCCCTTTGGTGAAGTTTCTTCTCCTCCGAGACTGAGAAAATTTGCACCATTGCTCTCCTCACCCACCCTGGTGTGGAAGCAGGATGAGGGGACCTTTTTCCTTTATCCTGGGCGATGTCCTGCCAGTGTGTGAGTTTTCCTTCATAGCCATTGCATCCCATTCTTGTTTGTGGAAAGCTACATGCAGGTGAGAGGGTTTCCACCAGCACCCATCCTTATTTTTAATCACCTTTTATGACACGCTGGGACCACATTGGAAGTATTCTTTAAATCCTACCAATATTTAAATGTGTTTTAATGTTTTAAGATGTGAAATATTTGATGTACTGTAGGAACAAATGCAACGTTTAAAAGGTTTTTCACCAGTGTGATTTCTTAAATGTGCCTTAAGAGCAGAACTTTGTTTTGTACTGTAGGAACATGTGCCACATTTAAAAGGCTTTTCACTTTTTTTTGGTTTGTACTCCTTTTACTATTTTTAATAGCTGTAAGTGGGGCTTCCACCCGAAGCCAAACACTACAACAATATCTGAACTTGACTTAGCATTAATTTACTGCTAGGATTACATTCTTTTCTTTTCTCCAATGGTCCAGTTTATTGTATCATACTGACATATGTTTTTGTTGGGCCCATTGTCTGATGGAAAAGCTGGGGTCCAGGGTCAATACCTTGACCTGGTGGGATCTGCTACATTGATCCCTTTGGTGAAGAATGTTCTCCTCTGGGACTGAGAAAAGTTGCACCATTGCTCACCTCATCCACCCTGGTGTGTAAGCGGGTTGAGGGGACCTTTTTATCCTGGGTGACATCCTGCCAGTGTGTGAGCTTTCCTTAGTAGACATTACATCCCTTTCTTGTTTGTGGAAAGCTACATACAGATTTTCACTAGTGTGAATTCTTAAATGTGCCTTAAGATTCTCAATTCATGAAGCACTGTAGGAACAAGTGTCACATTTAAAAGGCTTTTCACTTTTTTGGGGTTTATACTCCTTTTATTATTTTTAATAGCTGTAAGTGGGGGCTTCCACCCGAAACCAAACGCTTCAACTATGTCTGAACTTGTCCTAGTGTGTGTGTGTGTGTGTGTGTGTGTGTGTGTGTGTGTGTGTGTGTGTGTGTGTGCACTTCAGTTACATTGATAGGTTGTTTTTCATCATACCTATTGCCCCAACTATGATGGGGAGAATGGCAGCTTCTTTCAATCTCCAGTTTCTCTTGATGTCATATATGAGCGCCTGGTATTTGGTAATTTTCTCCCTTTCCACTCTATTAAGGCCATAGTCATTTGGGACACTGACCTCAATAAGTAAGGCACTCCTTTCCCGCTTGTCCCACACTACTATGTCAGGTTTTACTGCAGAATTATCTATAAAAGTGGCTGTTGGAATTACTGTATCATAGTATATAGTATAATGGTTGTTTCCAGTGATTGGTGCAGGTGTGTGGTCCCATACATTTTCACTACATTCTAATTATAATGATATCATGATCTTCCAGTGAATATATTTACAAATTATATTTTGTCTTGCTGTATAGTACCCCTCTGCCAGGAGCACCCTGCAGCCTGATATTAGATGGCCAACACTTCCTACCTCAACATGACAGAATTTACACCTATCATTATTACTTATTCCAGCCATTTTTTTAAACACATTTGTTAGGAGTGCAAGATCTTGGGCACCCATTATTAGTCACCCTCCGTCATATTGCAGAACTCCTCTCCTTAACCATTCCAGTGATCCTTCTTTGTTTATATAATCCTTCTGTAATTCTTGATAATATTTCCCAGCTCTTTGATGCTGTTCCCATTCTTCTGCATGCTTGGCCTGTTGTTCCTGAACAAATTTTTTGCGACTTTTCCTAGCTATTAAGGTGGCTGGTATTCTTTCAGTTTCTACTTCTGTCATATTATTGCTGGGACAGTTTGCTTATGGAAGTATGTTGCATTACCCTTGTGTTATGGTGTTCACAGACCAGAGCTATTGTAAGACTACTCGAACTTTTCAAATACTGCCCAATGCTGATGGTCACTGATCGGTGCAGCTGGTTAACCTCAGTCAATCCCATTCCTCCCAGTTTTCTTGGTAGGTACAATCTGGGAAGACACTGGTTCCAGTATGTTGTTCTATTTAGAGTGAGGATTTTTCTGGTCTTAACAAATAGTTTATTTAGTTGATTGTGGCCAGTCTATGATCCCTATACTGTAATTAATAACACGGATGGTGAGTTGGTTTATAGCTGTTATTTTGTTCTTTGATGTAAGTTGGGTCTTGCAGATAATTTTTAGTCTTCGTACATACTCTCCACTGATTTTCTCTTGCATTTGTCGGTGTTCTATATTTCCACTTTCTTCTATCCCAAGGTATTTGTAGGAACTATCCTCTTTCAAGACTTTAATGTCTCTCTCTTCCTAAATTGATGTTATGGGTTTGTATTTTGCTGCCCCCTCTAAGTGTACACTTAGCACACTTGTCTAATCCAAACTTCATTTATTATCACCAGAGAAAGTATGAATGATCCTTAATAGGCATTCCAGGTTTTGGTCAGAGTCTGTGTACATCTTCAAATCATCCATAAACAGGAGATGGTTCAGAACACTGTCTGGATTTCTTCGCCTAGTTTGACTGAGGTTGTAGCCCTTGTTATTATTGGTAAGTAGTTTGCTAAGGGGGTCCAGGGTGAGGCAGAATAGCAAGGGTGATAGCTGTCCCCCTGGAATATACCCCTCATAATCTTGACATGGGGAATGGATATTTTCCCATTTTCATGGGTAATATTGATGTTTGTTCGCCATTTTGTAATCTGGTTTGTTAGAGTGCTAATAATCAGGGATTGGGAGTCGGAGTCGGGAGTCGGGGCTTTTTTGAAGAGTCGGGGTCGGTAAAAACGACCGACTCCCGACTTTTTGATTCAATTTCTATATGCCAACAATTTACCAGAATACTACTCTGCCCTAAATAAATATCTTCCTGAACTAATTCTAGATTCACATTTCCACATTTGATTTATTGTTCTGATAAATCTTAGCAAATGAATTTCATATTTCTATTTTCTATTTCAGGATACTAGGTACCATATAAAAATTAGCAATATATTAATTATTAATTTAATTAGCCCCTATTAGTAATGAGTCATGGGCCTAGTAGAAAATCAGCAGTCTTTCAATATTTTAAGCTAAATGAGGATGAAAGTATTTTTATTTGTCAAGTAGAAAAGGATGGTAAAGAGTGTAATGCAAAAATTAGTGCTTACACTGGGAAACATGCTAATGCTCCAACTCGAGCCTCAAACTTGAAACGCCATCTACGAAACAAACATCCCAATATTTATAAGGTTGTAGATCAGCATGATAAGGAAATCCAGAAACCTACTTCTAGTCAGGCCAGTACCTCTATTTCAAAAAGCAAACAAGTCTCTGTTACAAAATTTTTCCACAGTGAGAGAATTACAATATCAATGACAAAGAAAAATTTAAAAAATACCTTATAGATTTAGTTGTAAAGAATGGGGTTGCACTTACATTATTTTCCTCCCCAGCTTTCCGTGGATTAAATGGAGAAATGGCGGCAAAACTAGGAGTGTCATTAGAGAGACATGATATTCGAAACATGATTTTAAAGGAAGCAGAAAGCCAGAAAACTTTATTGAAAACAATGCTGCAAGGAAAATTCTTCTTTCTTAAGATGGATGCCTGCACGAGACAAAGAATTAATATGGCAATAAATGTTCAGTTCATTGATGATGAAGGAAAACTAGTTATACGTACTCTGGCAGTGAAGGACACTGAAGCTCAACATTCAAGCGAATACCTGACCAAGCTAATTGAAACCATCTTGATAGAATATGAAATCACTAAAGAGCAAATATTATCAATTGTTACTGATAATGCTTCAAATATGACAAGTACAGTACAGAAACTTAATGATGGTGAAGTAAAAGGAGATCTTTTTGAAGACAGTAGTGAAGAAGATACGGATGAAACTGCTGACAAACTTGACAGTGTTGACACTGTAGACAATGATTTTGCTGGATTCTCAAATATCCCCCATATGCGATGTGCAGTCCACACATTGCAACTGGCAATTCATGATGGGTTAAAAGAAAGGAATGCTGCTAATGTAGTAGGTAGGTTACGCAACATAGTAGTGGCTGCAAGAATGCCTAAACTTGATGCAATATTAAAACGTTGATCCGGAAAAGGTGGTTATAGATCAAGCTACACATTGGGGGAGTACCTATAAAATGATTAAGCGCCTTCTTGAATTGAAGCCATACCTTATCGATATGGCAAACCCAGATGTAACAATGACTGATATCCAGTGGCAGCAGGCAAGTCAACTTGAGGCATTACTTAAGTACCCATATGTGGTTACAAAGAAGTTTCAAGCAGCTGAATTGACACCTGGCACATTTTACAAGGAATGGAAAAATATTAATTATAAACTATCTCAAATTGGCGGCATTGTTGCAGATGGTATAAGAATGTCTATGCAGCGTAGAGAAGAAAATTTACTGAATAATGACGTACTATTGGCTGCAGTTTATGTAGATCCTATGCACAGGGTACTTTTAACTGAAGAACAGATTGCTAGAGGAAAGTCAGCTCTGTGTGATGTAGCTGTGCGAATGAAAATGTTAAATGAAACAGATGCCGCAAGTAATTTAGAATTTGAAAGCTGCTCTAGTCCTGCCATTATGCAAAGCTCCTGCCATTATGCAAAGCTCCTGCTCAAACTCTGAAGAAGAAATGGATTTTGAAAAATATCTTGATAATGAAGAAAAATCAAAAAAGTTAAGCGATGCCGTTTGAGTCAAGATGATAAACCTATAAAAATAACCCATTGACCAAATTCAGAGAAGACTTTAATGCAGCTTTAATAAAAATAGAGAAATTTGATCGTTCATTAAAACTTGATGTGGTGAATGCCATACCAAAGTATCCTGAATTAGTGCAAGATGTAGCCAGAACTGTTACTGCATTGCCACCAACACAAGTCAGCGTTGAAAGATTATTTTCAGCTCTTCAGTTAATTAAATCCCACCTACAGGCTAAGTTGAAGGAAGACATAATTGATACTATACTTTTCTTAAGAACAAATTCTCCTTAGAGAGTTAAATTATTAAGTATGTTTTTTTAGCCTTTTTTAATATTTAGCTTCAATATTAGCATATCATAATATATAATGGAAACAAAATATTCTTACCCAACTTTTTTTTATTTAGCTACGGTACCGTATGCAACATTAAAATTTTAAAATTGTTAACCAAATGAGGTTATAAATATTTTATACGAGATCAATTTCTTTTTCTGTTAATTTTTATTTTTGTGTAATACAACATTAAAATTGTATTAAATTACTAAACTGTATTATTATCGTACCTACATTATTACATTTATTTATACTTATATATTTGAAAGAGTCGGGAGTCGGAGTCGGTTTTTAAAAATACCGACTCGGGAGTTGGGAGTCGGTTGTTTTTGGCTGACTCCCCATCCCTGCTAATAATGGTAGGGTGGATTCTGCACAGTTTAAGGCATTCCAAAATCCATGAGTGGGGGACACTATCAAATGCCTTCTGATAGTCTATCCATGCCATACTAAGGTTTCTGCCTCTCTTCTTACAGTCTTCAAGGATAGTTTTGTTGATGAGCAGTTGATCCTTTGTGCCTAAGCAGTTTCTTCTACATCCTTTCTGTTCTCTTTCCAGATAGTCTCCAGCATCTAGGTGTTCATATATACTGTCTGCAATCAGGCCTATAAGTGGTGGATAGGTGGTGGTGAGACAGCAGATTGGGCAATATTTATTTGGGAGATTTGTCTCATGGGTCTTAGGGATGAGGGTTGTGTCTCCACTTGTAAGCCATTCTGGTGTTTCTTCTAATCCCTCCAAAATTCTGTGAAAAGCGGAAGTATAATGGTGGTCTAATGCCTTGACCTGTTTCAGCCAGAAATTCGGGAGCCTGTCTAGGCCAGGTTTTTTAAAGTTGGAGAATTTTGCCAGTTTCCTCCTTATCTTGTCTTCCATTATAAATAACTCCTCCACTTCTGGTTTACCCTCATTTGCCACCCTGATGGTCTCTATCCAGTCAGCATCCTGATTATGCTGTTCAGGGGTTTCAAAGAAGGGTTTCCAGTATGCCTCCAACTGGGTTTAATATGGTGGTTCATGGACTATTATTCTTTCCCAAATAAGATTTAGGTAGAAGCCTCTAGGGTTTGGTGGAAATTGCTTGTTATGGTTTTTCATGTCAATCTGCTTTTGTTTATTCCTGATTCTACTGGCTTTAGCTGGGATTTTTCCCTCCAATTCCAGCACCTTGTCATGTAATTGATTGTCTCTCAGGTTACACTTCCTCTTTATTTTCCCTATTTGTTTTTTTGAGTTTTCCCTGTTGTGGAGTGCTGGGAAATATTGCTATAATTGGTTCAATTCTCGTCTGGCTTGTGTAAGTTGTTTAGTTAATTTAACTTTCTGAGGGGGTTTTCATTTACACCTTTGGCTCGGGGGCTTTGGTCTAAAGTTTTAGACAAGTTTCTGTTGCATGTATAAGCCAGCAGCGTAATTTACTTGATTAAGTTCAGTAAGGTCTGTGTTGACTGGAACTATTCTATTAATTTAAACATTTAATCTGCATAATAGTTGTTTAAACTTTCTATTTTTACTAAGTTTGATCAGTTGGGGCTGGCTTTCCATATTCATGGCTTTAACATTTTTAATTATATTTGCTAATTCCTCCTCTATTTCCATTTGCTATAAATCTATATCTTCATATTGTGGTGGTGGTGGGGTTCTTGATCTGGCTGGGGAAGGCAATGCTGAGTCAGAAGATGCTGAATTGGATTAGTTACAGAATATTGGCTATTGTGCTGTCTGCTTTCTGTGTCTACTGAACTATCGGATGCATCATCATCAATATTTTGGGTGGCTTCAAGGCACTGTAATAGTGGGATAGGGTTCATTATTGGGCTGGTTTCATTTTGAATAAGTTTATTTATTTCATCATTCATGTATTCCATTTCTTGTTCAATAAAATGCCCTTTGGGTTATGAAGTTGTACTTCTGAGTGGTCACTCTTGTAGCTGGAGTCTCTCTCTTACATGGGCAAAAGTGGAAGAAGATCTCTCTCCATTCCCTTGTGATGTCCTTCTCCCTCTCATGTTTCTTTCTGGCATACTTTGTAGCCCATAGCAGTGTCCATTTCTCTTCTCTTGTCCACAATCTTTTCACTTTTTCCTCTCTTTCTTCTCCTTCTCTGGCAATGTAGTCCTTAGCTGCTTCCCTAAGGGCGCTTTGTTTAATATTACTAATTTCCTCCTCTGTAATGTACTTATGCACTTGTGAGGCTAATGATTGTAGTTTCTAGACAAAGGTATTTTTCTTCTCTTCAGGTAAGTTGGAGTTCCTGATTTGCTCCACTAGGATTATGTTCTTCTGCCTGCTTCACTTCTCAAACCTTGATTATTCAGAGCAGTGCAAAATTATTTTCTTTTCTTCAATAGTCCATTTTATTGTATCATACCTTTTGTTTTGGGGCCATTTTCCGTTGGAACTGCTGGGGTCCAGGGTCATTACTATGGCCTAATGGGGTCCCCTGCATTGATCCAATTGGAGACGTTTCTTCTCCTCTGGGATAATAAGAAAAGTTGCACCATTACTCTCCACACCCAGCCTGGCACATCAGTGGGTTGAGGGGACCTTTTTATCCTGGGTGATGTCCTGCCAGTATGAGTTTTCCTTAGCAAACATCTCCCTTTTGTTGAAGCTTTTGGCTAGGGTTAGTGCCCTCATAGTGGTCACTTCCTCATGGGGGTCATTCTCTGTCAGATCAACCAAAAAAAATTGAAATTAACACCCTCATCTCTCATATTTTGCTGAAATTTGGTTTATAAGGAGTTTGTGAGCCCTGAATCCATTTCTGAAATTATAAGGTCAATCCGACCAACGGTTCAAGAGATATGACCTCGGGCAATTTGAGGTCACTCGCGAGGTTACTAACATTTGGCGAGCCATAACTTGGGTAATAATTGTCATAATTATATAAAAGTATATATTTTAGAATCAGAAAATGACAAGGAATCCAAATATGCAAGTTTTAGAACTCTAGATTGAAAAATAAAAAAGTTACACTGTAACCAAAATTTGAGGTCACATTTGACCTCTGGGGTATCAAATGAGAATTTTTTTTTTAAATGTAAAAAATGAAGGCATAGGCATTGGCTATTAGAATCAGCAAAAAAAAGTTTGTTTATGTTAGTATTTTTCATGTAACTAACATATAAGTGAACACCATATTCATAAGTTGTGCGTCAATTCTACCTATTTTTTCACACTTAAGCTCATAATTTGACCTATAGAAATTAAAATTACATTTTTTATAGATATAAAAAACAAAGTCAGAGTTCTTGACTAATAGAAACAATCATAAAAAGTTTGTTTATGTTGGTACTTTTCATGTAACTAACTTATAAGTGAACACCATATTTATAAATTGCTTGTCATTTCAAGGAATTTTTATATCTTAGCTATCAATTTGACCTCAAGCTCCAAGAATTTAATAAAAATTGTATTTCACTGCTAATCTACACTGGCAATAATAGTTATAATAGTGAAAGGGGAAGACTAAGCTCACATGTAGCCTAAACAAACCTGTTGAAACATGTTGCTACTTGTCTAAGTGCAGAATCAACACAGATAGTTGCAAAATTCCTTGTCTACAGGTTAGTACAGTTCCAGCCAGCACTGTGGGTGGCTGGTGGGTATGGTGTTTTAATGAGCCTCAGAGACTATCAAGGCCTAAAATATTAAGTGTGTATAGCTATATATTTTCTAAAAAATATATATTACCTAATTGTAAATCCTATATCTTTACAGATCAAAATACAATGGTTCGGCATTGAAATACTGCCAGGACCCTATTCAAAAACACAAGAAACGCATAACAATCAATCTTAGAAAAGTGACTGATGTACTTGTTGAAAATGTGCTGGAAGAGTGAAAAAAGACTCATTGTTGTGTGTGAACTGCTGGACACTGATAATGAAAAACCCCACTATACTTAGTACCACTGAAAACAACGAGTCTGAGCAGGATTCAAATGAATCATCTACTATCAGTGGCTTGAGTAACATCTCTTCAAAACAAGATCTGGACAATGACAGTGATTGCTTGATAAAGGAAAATCCTTCAACTTCAGTTGAACCAGTTCTAGCATTTCTGGACCAAACACCAGTTAAAAAAAGTAAGTAATAAATTAATAAATAACTTATACTTTACTACAAGGTCTGTTTGATCTACTATATAGCCAATTATATAGCATTTAAGGTACTATAATTAATATTTAATTACTAATATTCAGGTGTGTGAAACCTTTTTTTCTGTTCTTTTCAGAAGGGCTGTCATTAAGCCAGAAAAAGCGCAAGGCTCGTGGTAAGCTATCATCTGCTCAGAAACACCTGAAGGAGGCTAGAACTCAGTTATGGTGTTCAAATTACCGAGGAGGTAAGTGATACTTCAAAACCTGAAACTAAATCTTAAAAACATCTAGACAAATTAATGAATGAATTGAAACAGTCATTCCTGGAGAGCAAATGTCACCATCACAAACTACAAATATTGACACTCTCACCATACACAATTGAAAAAACAGCTAGTTTCTTTCAAACTACAACATACATGGTGAAAAGAAGCCGTTCACTTAAATCAGAACATGGAATCCTTCCGAAGATTCCACTAATGAGCAAAGGAAAAGTGATATCTGAAGAACACAAAGATATAGTTTAGAAGATTCTATGAGTCAGAAGAGGTTAGTCGTATGTGTCCTGGCCAAAAGGATTGCGTGAAAGTTATCAGTGCTGAAGGTGCAATGAAGGTGCAAAAACAATTGGTCCTCGGGAATTTAAGAGAGATGTTTGAACTATATAAAAATGATGAAAAGAATCCCAAAATAGGATTTTCCACATTTGCAAAATTACGGCCATCATATTGTGTGCTTGCCGGTAGTGGTGGGACTCATTGTGTCTGTGTCTGCACATACCATCAAAATCCAAAATTGCAGCTGGCTGCATTGGGAGAAAGAGGTCTTTCATACAAGGATCTTATGGATTACAGTGTCTGCAGTACAGAAAGAGAGACTTGCATGATGCAACTTTGCAATGATTGCCCAAGAGAAGAGGGTGTCCTGGATTTTCTTGAGTTACTTGACAGTGTGAAATCAGCTCCAAATGAAATATCTTACAAGCAATGGGTGACTGTTGACTGTTGTACAATGGTTGATAAGGTGGAGCCACTTCATGAATACTTATCCCTAAGCATGAAAATATCCCGCATGGTTCGTCATCACTTTGTTGCTCAGCAACAATCACAGTACTTCAAGCAGTTGAAAGAAACACTACCACCTCAGAGCGAGGTAGTTATAGTAGGTGATTTCTCTGAGAATTATTCTTTCATTGTCCAGGATGCTGCCCAAGGGTTTCACTGAGACAATTCACAGTGTACAGTTCACCCTTTTGTCATCTATTATAGATCATCTGCAGACCAGGAACTTAGCCATTTTAGTGTCTGTTTCTTATCTGCATCACTAAAACACAACACTATAATGGTTTACTCATTCATATTGAAGCTTATGACATATGTTAAATTCAGATGCCCACAATTGAAGAAGGTGCACTATTTCTCAGATGGATGTGCTGGCCAATATAAGAACAGATACAACTTCACAAATCTCTGTTACCATAAAGAGGATTTTGGTCTGTCTTGTGAATGGCACTTCTTTGCTACATCCCATGGCAAAATGCATGTGATGGGATTGGAGGAACAGTGAAAAGAGCTACTGCTTGTGCCAGTTTGCAGAGAACTACAGAGGCAAATTCTTACACCAGAACACGTGTTTCAGTTTTGTGAAGAAAACTTGAGCAAGAAGATAAATTTTTTCTTTGTAACTACAGCTGATTTGAAAGATGCAGAAGAACGGTTGGAACATCGATTCAAGGATAGTAGGGCTATTCCTGGAACTCAGAAATATCATAGATTTGTTCCCCTAAACAAGGAAGAACTGATGGTGTATCCCATTTCAAGTGGCATTGGAGAAAAGAAAAGAATAAGGAAAAGTCATTTTACTAATGAACCTGCAATGCTTGGTAACCTAAAATGTGTCAAACCAGGAGAGTATGTTGGCTGCATTTATGACATGCAAGTTTGGTATGGAATTGTGGAGGAATATTGTGAAGAGTTTGATGATTTCACTGTGAACTTTCTACATCCCTCTGGGTCATCAGGATCAAGTGCATATTATTATCCATCAAACAAGGATTCATGTGCAGTGCCAGGACATCATATATTAACTGTAATGAGTTGTCCTACCCTAAGAGGAGGCAGCAGAATTCAATACATTTTTCCACAAAAGAAATTGATGAGAGCATCGAGCATGCAAAAATTGTATTAGGCTAGCACATGAATCCTCTAAGTAGGTCTTCCCCTTTCACTATTATAACTATTATTGCCAGTGTAGATTAGCAGTGAAATACAATTTTACATTTTTTGCCTTTGTTTTTATATCTATAAAAAAATGTAATTTTAATTTCTATAGGTCAAATTATGAGCTTAAGTGTGAAAAAATAGGTAGAATTGACGCACAACTTATGAATATGGTGTTCACTTATATGTTAGTTACATGAAAAATACTAACAAACAAACTTTTTTTTGCTGATTCTAATAGCCATGCCTATGCCTTCATTTTTTACATTTAAAAAAAAATATTCTCATTTGATACCCCAGAGGTCAAATCGTGACCTCAAATTTTGGTTACAGTGTAACTTTTTTATTTTTCAACCTAGAGTTCTAAAACTTGCATATTTGGATTCCTTGTCGTTTTCTGATTCTAAATATATATACTTTTATATAATTGTGACCATTATTACCCACGTTATGGGTCGCCAAATGTTAGTGACCTCGCAAGTGACCTCAAATTTCCCGAGGTCATATCTCTTGAACCGTTGGTCGGATTGACCTTATAATTTCAGAAATGGATTCAGGGCCCACAAACTCCCTATAAACCAATTTCAGCAAAATCTGAGAGATGAGGGTGTTAGGCACTGGTTGATCTGACAGAGAATGACCCATGGCTGTACACAGCCAAACCGTGTGTTGGTGGGACCTGGGTGTGTGAGGAGCAGAACTATCTGATGCACTGTAGGAACAAGTGCCACATTTAAAAGGCTTTTCACCAGTGTGAATTCTTAAATGTGTCTTAAGAGCAGAACTTTGTTTTGTACTGTAGGAACACGTGCCACATTTAAATGGCTTTTCACTTTTGGTCTATACTCTCTTTAGTATTTTAATAGCTGTAAGTAGGGCTTCCATCTGAAGCCAAACACTTCAACTATATCTGAACTTAGCGGGCTCATTGATTTGCTGCTAAGATTAAGTTCTTTTCTTCAATGGTCCAGTTTATTGTGTCATACCGACATATGTTTCTTATTCGGCCCATTGTCTGATGTAACTACTGGGGTCCAGGGTTAAAACCTTGACCTGGTGGGATCCCCTGCGTTGATCCCTTTGGTGAAGTTTCTTCTCTGGGACTGAGAAAAGTTGCACCATTGCTCTCCTCACCAACCCTGGTGCGTAAGTGGATTGAGGGGACCTTTTTATCCTGGGTGACATCCTGCCAGTGTGTGAGCTTCCTTAGTAGACATTATGTCCCATTCTTATTTGTGGAAAGCTACATACTACAGGTGGGAGGGGTTTCCCCCAGACCCATCCCTTACTTTTAGTTGCCTTTTACGACACGCTGGGACCACATAGGAAGTATTCTTTTAAAGCCCCTATCCCCAGGATTTCACCAGTGTGAATTCTTAAAAGGGCCTTAAGATTCTCAATTTGTGAAGCACTGTAGGAACAAGTGCCACATTTAAATGGCTTTTCACTTTTGGTCTATACTCTCTCTAGTATTTTTAATAGCTGTAAGTGGGGCGTTCACACCAAAGCCAAACACTTCAACTATATCTGAACTTAGCCTAGCATTGATTTGCTACTAAGATTAAGTTCTTTTCTTTCTCTAATGGTCCAGTTTATTGTGTCATACCGACATGTGTTTCTTATTTGGCCCATTGTCTGATGTAACTGCTGGGGTCCAGGGTTAAAACCTTGACCTGGTGGGATCCCCGTGTTGATCCCTTTGGTGAAGTTCTTTCTCTGGGACTGAGAAAAGTTGCAAGATTGCTCTCCTCACCCACTTTAGTGCATAAGTGGATTGAGGGAACCTTTTTATCCTGGGTGACATCCTGCTAGTGTGTGAGCTTTCCTTAGTAGACATTATGTCCCATTCTTGTTTGTGGACACGCTGGGACCACGTGGGAAGTATTCTTTAAATCCCCTATTTTCACCAGTGTGAATTTTTAAATGTCTTAAGATATGAAATATTTGAAGCACTGTACGAACAAGTGCCACATTTAAAAGGCTTTTCACCAGTGTGAATTCTTAAATGCTTCTTGAGTGTAGAATGATTGAATGCACGGTAGGAACACGTACCACATTTAAAAGGCTTTTAACCAGTGTGAATTCTTAAATGTGCCTTAAGATTCCCAATTTGTGAAGCACTGTAGGAACAAGTGCCACATTTAAAAGGCCTTTC
Source organism: Bathynomus jamesi (assembly GCA_023014485.1). Classification (NCBI taxonomy): domain Eukaryota; kingdom Metazoa; phylum Arthropoda; class Malacostraca; order Isopoda; family Cirolanidae; genus Bathynomus; species Bathynomus jamesi. Next base: position 96,272 of record JAJOZX010002434.1, read on the forward strand.
ACCAGTGTGAATTCTTAAATGGGCCTTAAGAGCAGAACTATCTGATGTACTATGGGAACACATGCCACATTTAAAAGGCTTTTCACCAGTGTGAATTCTTAAATGTTTCTTAAGTGTAGAACGATCCAATGCACTGTACGAACAAGTACCACATTTAAAAGGCTTTTCACCAGTGTGAATTCTTAAATGTTTCTTGAGTGTAGAATGATCGAATGCACTGTAGGAACACGTACCACATTTAAAAGGCTTTTCACTACTGTGAATTCTTAAATGTTCCCTAAGAGCAGAACTATTTGATGAACTGTAGGAACACATGCCACATTTAAAAGGCTTTTCACCAGTGTGAATTCTTAAATGTCTCTTAAGTGTAGAATGACCCAATGCACTGTACAAACAAGTACCACATTTAAAAGGCTTTTCACCAGTGTGAATTCTTAAATGTGCCTTAAGATTCCCAATTTGTGAAGCACTGTAGGAACAAGTGCCACATTTAAAAGGCCTTTCACCAGTGTGAATTCTTAAATGGGCCTTAAGAGCAGAACTATCTGATGTACTATGGGAACACATGCCACATTTAAAAGGCTTTTCACCAGTGTGAATTCTTAAATGTTTCTTAAGTGAAGAACATATTGATGCACTGTAGGAACAAGTGCCACATTTAAACGGCCTTTCACCAGTGTGAATTCTTAAATGTTTCTTAAGTGTAGAACGATCCAATGCACTGTAGGAACAAGTGCCACATTTAAAAGGCTTTTCACCAGTGTGAATTCTTAAATGTGTCTTAAGAGCAGAACTTTGTTTTGTACTGTAGGAACACGTACCACATTTAAAAAGCTTTTCACCAGTGTGAATTTTTAAATGTTTCTTAAGTCTAGAATGATCCAATGCACTGTAGGAACAAGTACCACATTTAAAAGACTTTTCACCACTGTGAATTCTTAAATGTGCCTTAAGAGCAGAACTATCTGATGTACTATGGGAACACATGCCACATTTAAAAGGCTTTTCACCAGTGTGAATTCTTAAATGTTTCTTAAGTGAAGAACATATTGATGCGCTGTAGGAACAAGTGCCACATTTAAAAGGCTTTTCACCAGTGTGAATTTTTAAATGTGCCTTAAGATTCCCAATTTGTGAAGCACTGTAGGAACAAGTGCCACATTTAAATGGCTTTTCACCAGTGTGAATTCTTAAATGGGCCTTAAGAGCAGAATTATCTGATGAACTGTAGGAACAAGTGCCACATTTAAAGGCTTTTTACCAGTGTGAATTCTTAAATGTTTCTTAAGTGTAGAACGATCCAATGCACTGTACGAACAAGTACCACATTTAAAAGGCTTTTCACCAGTGTGAATTCTTAAATGTGCCTTAAGATTCTTAATTTTTGAAGCACTGTAGGAACAAGTTCCACATTTAAAAGACTTTTCACCAGTGTGAATTCTTAAATGTCTCTTAAGTGAAGAACACACTGATGCACTGTAGGAACAAGTGCCACATTTAAAAGGCTTTTCACCAGTGTGAATTCTTAAATGTGCCTTAAGATCCCCAATTTGTGAAGCACTGTAGGAACAAGTGCAACATTTAAAAGGCTTCTCACCAGTGTGAAGCCTTATATGATTTACAAATCTGCAATGCACTTTGGTTTGATAAGAACAAAATGAGCATCGATACTCTTCCTCTCTCTCTCTGGTGTTAATATATTCTTTGTTTATGAAGTCAGCTGTACTCACTTTCTGCATGTTTGATATTCTTTCTGAATTCTTACCTATCTGGAAAACAATAATGAGCTCATTCAACTTTTTCATAAAACTTATGTCAACACATTGAAATTATTCATATACCCTACTAATATGCTCATCAAGTAAACAAAAAAAGGTAATTTAGCTTTAATTACAATTTCAACCTGACACTTATAAAATATTTCTCTATTTTAAATATATCTGTTACAGATTCTAGTTTCATGGAATAGGCAAACATCACATTCATCTCACAGTTATTTGAAGTCCAAACTTTTAACTATTTTTACTTTAATTTTTAACTTTTCACTCAAAATGATGACAGAATTTCAATATAAATTCTTACTTTGATCTGCAATGAAATTTTACTCTAATCAACAATGCTCACATTTAAATTTGACTTCCAGCATTAATTCTTAAGTTAGAATTAAGGTTAAAATTAACACACTGAATTTCAACCTTGACTTTCTCCAAATCTGAACTTTATTCCACTTTCAAGTTAAAAAGCGACACTAATTTCTGTTAGAGAAAAGCTTCCCAACACAAAATCAAAATTCAAATTAAAAGTAAATGCCAAAGTACCAAAACTTTATCTGGATGGATGACCTGGTTGAATTTTTAACTTTACTGAAATTTATTTCTGTCCACATTTTATTAACTGACCAAAAATTTTTACTTTGAAAAATGAAATAAATTTTTTTTTATAATTCTATTTTGTCTTTGACTGACTTTCACTGATGAAATCCAAACTGAATTTTTACTTTCTTTGAATTCTCAGTAACTGAATTAAGTTAAATTAACTTTCATTTCCACTTCCATTTTACCTTCTACCTTTCAAATTTAAATTTATTAAGATTGACAGTTAAGACTGAAGTCAAAGTCAATGACAAAATACAAACTTAAAAACGCACATTAAACGTATCAAATAGGAGGAGATTGTAGACACCAATCAACCAGGGAAGTACAATCAAACCTTGATATCCAATGTTAATTGGTTCCTTGAAAATGTTATGAGGGTCCCTAGGTTTTAAGCATAAATGCCTTTAATAGTTGAAAAATGACTTTCTAACATGTTTTTAGCCTTGATATAACACAGTACAAGTCTCCAGAGATATATAAAAGGAATATAAAACAATAAACAAAGCAATAAAACTTGTACATAAATTTAATTATTTCACTAAATAATAACCAGAGTAATGCAAGACAACCATCAAGTATGGCTTTCAGAAAACAGACTGAAGGCAGATTTCAAGTTTGAAAGTTCTAGATGTTGCACTAGACAATGAACGCATGACTATGTCTAAATGCATGTCACATAGCTTTGTATTGGGGCTAACAAACAAAATATGGATGAGTAAGAATGCGCAATGGATATTAGGGTGGAGTACCACAATCAAAAGTACCACAATCAAAAGTACCACAATCAAAGTACCACAATCAAAAGTACCACAATCAAAAGTACCACAATCAAAAGTACCACAATCAAAAGTACCACAATCAAAAGTACCACAATCAAAAGTACCACAATCAAAAGTACCACAATCAAAAGTACCACAATCAAAAGTACCACAATCAAAAGTACCACAATCAAAAGTACCACAATCAAAAGTACCACAATCAAAAGTACCACAATCAAAAGTACCACAATCAAAAGTACCACAATCAAAAGTACCACAATCAAAGTACCACAATCAAAAGTACCACAATCAAAAGTACCACAATCAAAAGTACCACAATCAAAAGTACCACAATCAAAAGTACCACAATCAAAAGTACCACAATCAAAAGTACCACAATCAAAAGTACCACAATCAAAAGTACCACAATCAAAAGTACCACAATCAAAAGTACCACAATCAAAAGTACCACATCAAAAGTACCACAATCAAAAGTACCACAATCAAAAGTACCACAATCAAAAGTACCACAATCAAAAGTACCACAATCAAAGTACCACAATCAAAAGTACCACAATCAAAAGTACCACAATCAAAAGTACCACAATCAAAGTACCACAATCAAAAGTACCACAATCAAAAGTACCACAATCAAAAGTACCACAATCAAAGTACCACAATCAAAAGTACCACAATCAAAAGTACCACAATCAAAAGTACCACAATCAAAAGTACCACAATCAAAGTACCAACAATCAAAAGTACCACAATCAAAAGTACCACAATCAAAAGTACCACAATCAAAAGTACCACAATCAAAAGTACCACAATCAAAAGTACCACAATCAAAAGTACCACAATCAAAAGTACCACAATCAAAAGTACCACAATCAAAAGTACCACAATCAAAAGTACCACAATCAAAAGTACCACAATCAAAAGTACCACAATCAAAAGTACCACAATCAAAAGTACCACAATCAAAAGTACCACAATCAAAAGTACCACAATCAAAAGTACCACAATCAAAAGTACCACAATCAAAAGTACCACAATCAAAAGTACCACAATCAAAAGTACCACAATCAAAAGTACCACAATCAAAAGTACCACAATCAAAAGTACCACAATCAAAAGTACCACAATCAAAAGTACCACAATCAAAAGTACCACAATCAAAAGTACCACAATCAAAAGTACCACAATCAAAAGTACCACAATCAAAAGTACCACAATCAAAAGTACCACAATCAAAAGTACCACAATCAAAAGTACCACAATCAAAAGTACCACAATCAAAAGTACCACAATCAAAAGTACCACAATCAAAAGTACCACAATCAAATTGAGGGGTCTAGATAGTTGTCTTTAGTCCAGGATAAACTTAAAACCAATTTTGGGTGGTTGCATACAAAACTGACTGCTACCAGCCAATTTATACAAATGTATGTGCGTGCAATAGTGGACTGGCCATCTGGAGCACCAGGAGAACTCCTGGGGGCCACAGTGTAGCGTAACAAAAAATATAGATAAAAAAAGAAAAGTAAATGATCTCCCATCTCCCCATTCCTCCATCTGCACAAGCCACCACAGCCTATTCCCCCATTGATGTAAACAAGTAATAAGTTGGCAAAAAGAATAATCCAAATAGTATTTATACGTGTTATATTCCTGCATAATACTAGGATAATTTTGACTTGCATCTAGATAATTGTTTTTCTAGACATGGCAACCCTAGGCACATCTAGGCATAGTGGACCGAGCAACACTACAGTTCACTGTTCAGAACAGTGAACTGGTAGTGTTGCTCAGTCCACTATGCCTAGATATTAATTCAGATATTGTGACAAGCTATATTTATCAACTAATGTATCTTTACAGTTTCACTTCAATATATTGTTTAGCTAATCACTGATATGAAACTTAAGTATCCAAATAGTGTTGTGTTTTTCAATGAAATAAACAACGAAATATCACAATAAATAGGGGACAGTTTCAAAATACCAAGTCAACCCAGTCAAAAACGAGAAGGTGGTGCTGAAAAACAAGAGATAAGAAAACAAATCTCGAAGGGTGACACAGCCAAATGTTGAAAATTAACCGACTTGTTAGTAGTAGTAGTAGTAGTAGTAGTGCTGCTGGCCATGCCCATGCTGAGCTAGGTAGCACAAGTAAAGTCAGTGCAGGGTGCTGCTGCTCCTGCTGCTCCTGCAGAATCCCATGCAGGTGAAATTGTGGAAGAGGCACAGCGGCATAGCTGAGTGTGAGCTCAGTGCAAGGAAAATTTTTGCATCTGAACTGGTAAGCATGGTTTGTGTACCAATTTCTATTCATTGGAGTTTTCCTATCTCTTTGTCATTATAATTCACTATACTTGATCTGAATAATATTCCTGTAAGGCAATGGCTTCCAAACTGACTAGGATGCACCAGGGATGCACCAGATTTACTATTTTACTATCCACAGCTAGATTTGGATTTTCATGATAACTGCTAGGTCATATGGTTCCGGAGATATGGCCATTCAAATTTTGTAAAAAAAGGTCTATTTCCAAGGTCATGCCATATTTCAACATGAAATATCTCGGCTTCTATTGCACTTACAGAGACCATTTAAACACTCTTTTAAAGCTTTTAAGCAGATCTACAACTTTGTTTCGATTCATATTTTACCTCAGTGGTCAAAAAAAAAGTTGATCTTATTTTTTACCTTTGACCTTGTGTAGGTCATTTGATGTCACAACCAATTTTTTTCTCCTTTCACCCAATTTTGGGTACACATGTCTACCTTAACCTAGAACAAGATTTTTAGTGTTGATTAAGTTAGTATAGATGCTATAGCCATTTCAGTGGACCATTAGGGCATATCGTACTTTTCCGAGTCCGAATTTCACTCTGGCTAATATGTATTTTTATGTAAAATTTAATTCTAAGTGGGGTTTCTTTTCTGCAACTTTTCCCAAAAACCGCATTATCATATTTAAAATTGCAGTTTTCTGTTCTATGTTGAAATACCAAATATTCAACTGAACACAACCTCATATTTTTAACCCTTTGTCATAATTTGTTGCCATTTAGACACATTAACTTTGCTTAACTCTTCCACAGGTTTAATACATACATACATAAGAAAAAAATCTACTCCATTTGAATCTTTGTAACCATTTGGATGCAGAAGGCAAAGTTCAACATTCTCTCAATAGATGGCTCTGAGCAATTATGCCAGTTATAATTGTGAAGTAGAAGTTAGTGGATGCCATTTTTTTCAGTAAGTGTTTTTTTGTAATTTTCCTAAGTTTAATCACCATTATTATATTTGTTTTGACTATAATTTCATTCTAGAAGTATTAAAGAAGCTCCCTATTTACTTTGTTTAAGTAATATTTTTAATAACTGTGAAGAAAAGACTTCATTCAAAGTTCGTTTCCAAATGGACACAAAGTTTTCATAGGGTTAATTTCTGGAAGCTGTGGATGCTCAGGATACTCCCTCAAGGTCCATGTGAACTGTAACTGTCCTTTGGAGGTGAAGATTCCTAAACTGGACTTTCAGTGGCTGTACTACCAGGGATTGAAGACTTCCAAAGCTTCAAGAATCCAGATATCTTCTGTAGACTTCGAAGACAGCAGGAGACAGATCAAAGCAGTGAAGAGGAAAGAGGCTGAAGAAGCTTCTGCTGTGAAGAGGAAGAAGAAAGGAGGCTACTAATGAGGAGCTTCTCATGAAAGACTTTGAGGAGGATGAAGAGCCAAACTTGGAAGAACAGGGGTGGCTCGTCGGTAGCACTGCAGAACTGCAGCACCCCTAAATTATATATTATATATTATATATATAGTATATATTATATATTTTTGGTTTTTTGAACTCGTAAAGCATTATATGTATGCTCTTCTGATACCGCCATGTTTATGAGGGGTTCACATAAAGTAAAACACACGTCCTTCACTGGTCAAGGTCTGTAAAGTATGTAGCGAAACACGATAGATCTCCTCTTAGATGTAACCTTCAGAAAATTTATGCTTAAACCGAGTAGGACTAGTTTAAACTTAATCTATCGTAAAATACGACATTACTGTACTTATGGGATGACCTGATACTTAAGTCATGTAATTACTCATGAACTATGAGAGGAGCATGAAATTGAGAGGCATTGCAAAAATCTGCATGTACAGTGTAACATGCTAGTAAGGAAATTGGTATATGTCCAGAATCAGTCAAAACTTATCTTTTTAGAACTTATTGTACTGCTTTGTATATATCTATGTGTGGTGGAACTATACAAAAACTGTTATGAATAACTCTGTTGCTTAATATTTTCCAATGCTATGCAAGGAACCAGATTGGTGTAGTGCGAGTTTGGTTACTATGCATATTGCATAACCTACCTACCTGGAGCACCAATACAACATAGTACTCTTGTTTGCCCTCATCATAAAGACTGGACCAGTCTAACTTCACTTTACATCTATCATTTACTAGTGATGGGACGATACCAAAATCTTTAACGATTCCGATACCACTAAAAAGTCTCGATTCCGATTCCGATTCTCAATATTTTTAAATATAATTCTATACTTGTTTTTCTGGAAATTGTCATATTTTACTCTGGTAAGATAACTATTTACATTATGAGTATGGTAATATAAATTGTAAATTATAAGAGATTGGTTTAAAAATAAAAATCAACTAAGTTGTAACAATCATTTTAATCTTCTAGTGGAAGAATTTTAGGATAAATATATTCAATCGACCTATCAAATTAGCAGGAAGTCGAAAACTTGGTACACTTGTAAACTGAACTACTGATGAATATATTAAAAGTCCCAACAAATCCAAGTTGTGCTCCAGCCACCATCTTGGAAAATGGCGGGCCGAATTTCGGTTTTTGGAAATAACTTCAGACCCGTAAAAGATACAAAAATTTACCAAGAGAGCAAATCATTCTACATTAAAAGGCCAAACATTTTCTGTCCCAGCTTTGTTTTGTACAATGAAAAATAAAAAAGTTACGCAAAATACAAAATTCCTTTATTCTATGAATCAGTGCAGACATGACGTTCAAACTTGGTTAATGGGTAGAAATTTGAATATTTTGTTGCAATTTATTATTTCAGAACCATGACAGTTTGTTTTTTATAGGTAGTTTGGTAAAAAAGTAAAGCACAACAGAAAGAGCTAGAGAAAAATACTGTAATGTAATTTTTTGATGACGGGTAGGAGCTAAGTTATCGGTTTGGAATAACATTATTTAAAACAGTTATTTTATTCCTTCATTAGACATCTAAGTATTGAAAATGGAAATAATTCTGAATGCTATTCTCAATACATACATTACTAATATATTTTATGTAAAATATAACGCATTTTTCCTTATCTTGTATACTGAAGAAAATGTAACATAGGAAGAATTTTCATGTATTGATGATGACCATGATGTTCAGACAGGTTTTATGGATTGAACATAAAATAACATCTTATTGAATGGTCACAGTAATCCTTAGACACTTGGGAACATCACTATAGCTAACTATAATCGTCTGTTGTTACCTAAAATGAAAATGTAGTAATCTAAGTCTTGGAGTGCAACGCAGTAATACAGTATATAGCTTTAACACTAAGGCACTGTGTGACATCTCTAATGTTGAATAAAGTCATCTAACATGAGCTAGGAAATAAAATGTAATTGTGTCTCCCTGTTTTAAGTATAAGTTTCTAATTACTATGCAAAAATAAGCTAGATTGTACATTTATTGCATTATGTGTAGTGTCATATTGCAACACACTCAGTTATCAGTTGTCTAGTAGCGTTTCAACATAAGAGTTCTCGCAGGTAGTTCCTTCACATCCTCAGTGGCGGTCCTAGCTTACATGACGCCCTGGGCGAACCTCACCTTCAGCGCCCCCCCCCCCCTGTTCGCCAACACACACACATTCGAATCCCCCCAAAATAAAGGACAGACATAACTCTTTCACAAAATAACTTTTTATTGGACTAATTGTTGAAACTTCAGAACCAAAACAAAGACTCAAATTTCTGAATTTTACAAATCCTTCATCACGTAAATAGAATAACTCACTTAAGAGAATGTAATTATGATACTATGAACAGGAAAAATACAAATTAAATTGCACAACTGCCATAAATAAACTAGAGAATCAAATTTCTAAATTGTACAAATTTTGGACACGGTTAATGTGCTCTTGCATTATAGGATCAAATTGTGCCATCAGTTCAACTTCTTTCAGAAAATTGCCATTTGATGGTGAGAACAATTTTTCTGTATGTCCCCTTAGTGCCAAATTCCTAACTGCCAGAGAATGCACAATAGCAGTGAGACGTGTCAGCACCGCTCTCCATCTCAACTTCTCAGCCTCCAGAAGTGCCATCTCCTGCTTGTCAATGGTCTCCCCCTTTCTCATCCTCACTGCCAGTTCTTTCCAGATTTTCATAGAATTTAGGTGTTCTGAACTGTTGTCATGTGATGTGAGCAATGAGCTTGCATGCTTCCAGTCCGAGAGTCCCAAACTTGTTAAATTTATTTTCCTCTTGGAAAATAATGTACAACAGAAACAGAAAAGGCTGTTGTTTTTTAAGGAATAGACCAACCAACTTCTGGTTATATTTTCCCCACTAACCAATGACTTCCTGAAGTATTGATGGTGGAAACTTCTTCCGTCACTGTCGTTTCTAGGGAATACAAAGTCAGATGGTACTTGACTTGGTCCCCTGGAAACCAGTTGTGTCCGAATTCTCTCAGTCAGAACTGAAGGCCAGTTAGCAGGGTCGGTGGACAGAGACTCATCCTCAGGAGGCGATTCTGCTCCAGGCATTTCTAATAGAAAGAACAAGAGCATTACTCATTAGTATACACACCTAAGTTAGATAACACATTATTCACAGCACTTTGTTATGGTGGTGGTGTTATGGAATTATGGTGGTGAAACACCACACATACCCAGTAACCCAGACCCAGTGATAATAACATTATAATTTATAACTGTTTGCAAAATGCTTTGCAGGGATGCACACACATACACATACACACACGCACACACTCACAGACATATGTGTACACAAACTCACCTGAAGAGTCCTGCCGGGGAGAAGTAGAAGCAAATGGGTCTTCATCCTCAGGATCAGACTGCATTTGTGGAGACATATGTGAGGCTGAGGAGGTAGATGGCTCCTCAGCCTCAATAATGGCAGAAGTAGACGGCTTCTCATCCTGGCTAGTGGCAGAGGGTGTTCCAAAATATTTCAAAAGTGCCCCTGCAAATAGTAAAATAGAACATAACAGACCAATGCATGAATAGGCTAGTACAATTAATTTAACATGTTATTAAGCACAATTTATTAAACTTTTAGAATAGGAAACAAATGAATAATACAACCTCCTGGTTAATGGCTAATTATATACATAATAGTACACTTCAAATGACTCAGAAAGCTATATCACAAAATAGCAGTGCAATATAGCAGTGAAGAGTAGATGACATAGCTCTATACCTTTATCTTTTGCTCGTTTTCCTCTTCTTCTTTCTTCTTTTTTCTAAACTGAGCACCTGATAGCTTTGACCTCTTCTTATCCATTTGCGGTTATTTGACAGACCTTAGTGGCTTAGTGTGAAGATTCGTTCTGTAATAAATAATATACATTTCACTATTTAACCAAACCCAGAAAAATAACATTACATATGTTAAAGTATGGGCCTTTATTCCCAATAATATTAATCTGGAAGCATTTTGCATTGTTTAGGTCTTTTATGGGAAGGTTTATGGAAAATGCAATAGATGGTTTTTTATTAATAAAAATATATTTATTGATCTTTTATTATTTATTTTATTTTATTTTTATTTTTATTTATTTCTTTATTTATTTATTCTTATTTTTATTTTTATTTTTTTTGCAGGCGCTCATGCCGCCCCTCCACAAATGCCGCCCTGTGCGGCTGCCCATATTGCCCATATGAGGAACCGCCACTGCACATCCTCCACACATCGCTGAGCACAGCAAACCAAACTGTATGCACTTGCATCTCTCGGTGCATCCTAGCTTGCAGTTACATGAAATGAGGTTAAGAAGTTGTGATGGAGCGGCTTCCTTGGTAGTAGGGACAGGCCTCAGTGATTTCCCTGTCATGGACCATCCCCACTCTGTTGGCTCCAGGCAGTTTCCTAACCATTCTTGGACCTGCAAGTACACTCTGTATGAGTGTTGCTCTGCTGCTGCACTGGTCGGAGGTAGGGATGCTAGTTGAAAAGATGTATCTAACTTCTTTTTTGCTACTATGCGATTATACATGAAGTATCTTAGCTCATCCAAGGACTTTGATTTTGATCCGTACATTTTAAGAGGAACTTTTCTCCAGCAGCTTTGATATCTTCTTTACTGGCATCCTTTTGGTTAAATATTTTCATTTCTTCTCTCATTTCTGTATGGTTCTGTAGAAGTTGGAGACCTCTAACTTTTCCTTTTTTATACAAAGCTGATGTGGTATCGCATCCAGTCATGGCGTGAGCAGATAGCAAAACTTCACAAGCCTTCCCCATGTTTTTTTTCACTTTGGATGCTGAAAATACGGGGTGTGCTGTTTGATTTCCCTGGTTTGAGAAACCAAATTTCAAAGTCTTCATGGGCTAGAGCAGTTAGAAGCACTAGAAGATCCGTATCCTGGCCAAAACTACTGTTTGATTTTGTGTTTAGCTTGATCTAGAGCAGCCTTAACAATAACAGTATCTGCATCACTCTCCGCCTGAACAACAGAATAACCTTTGATCTTCATACTAGACACAAGAGATGCAATCAGAGCCCGTTTGTTGTTTCTGTTAGCAAGAAAATCTGATTGTGGTATAGTGGTTGGTGTATTCTCATTAAATATGATATCTCTAGAAGTTCTTTTTGCTGCTCGTCACTCTTGCTCGGCTGTCTTAGTGGTTTCTCTGTCAGGATAACCATCAAACACCACTGTACAGTTTTTACCATAATTGCTCTCTACAGAGGTTGTATACAAGTCAAACAGCTGACCAAATGTAGCGGGTTTTGGCCAAACAACGCAATGAAGAAGGTTTCCTCCATCTAAAATGTAGTGAGGATTGGCTGGTAAAGCTAACATCTCATTGTGCGACTGAAAAGCATTGATCAGAGAAGACGTTGTGCCTTTTCTTAACAATGTTGAGTCAAATAATGATGGAGGCACACTTGCCAGCTCATACTGAAAGTACCCTTTAACTTCTGTTTTGCTTATGTCCAAACATATCATTCTGTGGAAGAGTTCTTATGGGGAATGCAGGATTACAGTTTTTTCTTTCTTTTATTATTAGGGACAGAGTTGCCCATATCTGCTAGAAACAAGAAAATGTATTGGTATAAATATTTAGAAAACCAGGTACTGTCACAATTTATATTTCTACTAGCTCGTTCCTGTGAAATATTTTTTCACAAAATCACCTATACAAAGTAAGAGAGGTTTCTGAAAATAGGCAGTCATAACAAAACATTCGCTTTTTTTACCTACAAACCCAGTTTGAACGTCGTGTCCGCATTGATTCATAGAATGAAAAATCTTTGGTTTTGCATAACTTTTTTATTTTTCATCGTACAAAACAAAGTTGGGAACAGAAAATGTTTGACTTTTTATGTAGAATGATATTGCTCTCTTGGTAAATTTTCGTATCTTTTACGGTTCTAAAGTTATTTCCAAAAAACCGAAATTCGGCCGCCATTTTCCAAGATGGCAGCTGGAGCACAACTTGGATTTGTTGGGACTTTTAATATATTCATCAGTAGGGTTCAGTTTACAAGTGTACCAAGTTTCGACTTCCTGCTAATTTGTTAGGTCAATTTTCCTAAAATTCCTCTACTATTCTTGATTACACATCATGGATATACATGTTTTAATGTATAGCTACAATACAATAAAAATAAAATTTATCCTCTTTCATTTAAATTTTAAAGTTTACATTGCAAAACTGGTTCAATTAAAAGTTAAAGAATCGTTTTAAGAATCGGAAATCATGGTACAATTCTCTCGATTCCGAAAAAATGATCGATTCTTCCGATTCTTGATTCCGATTCCGATTAATCGTCCCATCACTATCATTTACCTGTGATAACATTAGAATACAATCAATATCAAACTCAATTAAGGGCAGATGATCAAAATTAGCATTGGAGAACAAAACTGCCATATTCAGAACTGCTTAATTTGCATCAATTGTACATATAGCGTTCCAACCATGAGGTAATGTGCCAACTATCATTGACATAAGTAAAGCTATCACCAAGATGATTACATATACAGTAGATGAAAGGGTCAAGTTATTATCTTCATAGACTACCAAAAAGATTTACCATTAATTATAATTAATATTTACACATGTTTTATCCAACTCATCAATAGTACTGCTCACCTGCCCCAGTTTAATAACTTAATCATCTTCATTATCAATTGCCTGATAAAGCATACAGATACACAGATTGCCAAATTTTTTGTTGTCAACAAATTTCTATTCCAGTTAGCTAGTTTACACCAAGTATCAATTCACTAATATACAGGGTGGTCCAAAAGAGAGCAAGCAGTAGAAATAGCAGAGGAAAAAATTATGGTATTATTGTAGTTTCAACCACAACTTGATTATTGCAAATTTGATGTGTTGTTTAGCTGTATCTCTTCATTTCGGACAACTTTTTCTAATACCACTTCCGTTGCAAATGGATAATAACGGAGATAACGAATATAATTTTTGGTCCGCCATATTGTCTCAGTCTAGCCATGGGTACCGTGTGTGAAGGTTGTGCTCTTACTCCGTTTGAAGTGATTCATAAATTTGTTAATAACATTGACTAGTTAGGTTAACTGAATGCCTGGTTAGGTGAACTGAATGCCCAGTTAGGGCAACTGTACACCCTTGAAGGCCTTGATGATTGGTTAGGTTAAGTCATGATATTTTCGTTAGTTTAATTAACTATTTATTTTTTAAACTAATTTATGGCCGGATTCTGAAGTAATCATTTTGTGGAACCGATTCGTTTATCTCATCACTCTGTCATAACCGAACCCAACTCAATCCAGTGGATTGGATTAAGTTGGGTTGGGTTATGAAACTTATGTTTTTCCTATGTTTTTTGAGGTGATTCACTCGAATTTGACATCCATTTCCACCGCAAATCACTCGTTTCTGGCTTTTGATATTGGGGATCCCCCACCGAAAAACCCTAATTTCCCACGCATTCACCCATATTGTGGGGGGGGGGGAATCACAAAAACGAGTAATTTGCGACGGAAATGAATGTCATTTTTGGATGAATCACATCAGAAACCACCGGAAAACCTCATTTTTATTTTTCAAAACGAGTTGTGGTTGAAACTATAAATTTACCAAAATTATACCCAAATCATCATAAACAGAGAATAGGAGGTCAGCCTGGCGGAGAAAGGAGCAAAGTGTGCCCTTCGGTATAGGTATGGAGTCATCCAACAAGAGAGAGTGGAGTCTGAAGGGCAGAAAGGGAGGGGCTGGGAACGGGCAGTGGCAAAGGCAAGGCAACCCAAGAGACAATGCGAGACAGAGAAAGAGGAATGCCGCAAGGGCAAAGGGGGGCAAGATCCCCCATCATAAGATGACCATGCGTAAGACGAGTGTGACCAATGCGAAGCCGTACCAGGGTACCTAGGTCCGCATGCACTTCCTCAATTGCTTCGGGCGTCCCAACATTGGCCCCAAGCTTGGTGTCATCAGCGAATTTGGCGATCCGACTGACGATGCCACCGTCGATATCATTTATGTAAATGATAAAAAACAGTGGCCCCAAAACGGAACCCTGAGGAACCCCACTAGTGACCGAGGCCCAACCCGAACTAGCCCCTTTAATTACAACCCTCTGCCGCCTATTCCTCAGCCAGTTTTCAGTCCACCTACCTATTTCCCCACCGATACCCAGCGCACACACTTTCGCCATTAGCCGGCGGTGAGGTACCTTATCAAAGGCTTTCTGAAAGTCGAGATAAAGTATATCAATCGCCCTACTCTTATCATACTCACTCAACTTACTCATAACAACATGAAACCACTCCACAGATACATCCAGGCTATACAAGACTATAAACGGCATTACCCACTCTAACAGCGGCATTCACACCTCACACACGGCTATCTGTCGCGGCCAAAATAATATCCCAACATACACACAACACGCTAACATTCTAGTTAATCACTACGCAAAGATAAGTCACTTAAACAGAGACAACAACCAGAAACACGCAGACAGACAAACAGCCAGACACAAGAAAACCTACAGACTCGACACAACCATTACACCCTTCAATACAGACCAGACCACCAAGATCATCAAAAACATTAAGAATTCGAAGGCTACTGGACCAGACAACATATCTAACATACACCTTAAACACTTGGGCCCACAAGGAATACTAGCTCTCACAAATATCAGCACATATTCATACCAACACTGTATTATTCCTGACATATGGAAACAAGGTAAAATTATTACACTGCTCAAACCAAACAAAAATCCAACAGAACCAGCTTCCTATAGACCCATTACTTTACTATGCACACCTTCCAAAGTAACAGAAAGACTAATCTTACAAATCACCAACCCACACATTCCACTATCGCCTACTCAACATGGATTCAGACCTCACCACTCAACCACGACATTACTCACTAACCTCACGCAGCACATCATGGATGGCATCAACTCCAGACAACCAGCCCAACGTACACTATTAGCAACAATAGACATTAGTAAAGCATTTGATGCTATCCCACGCTTCCCTCTCATAAACAAAATACTCAACACAAACCTGCACAATAACACCAAAAGGTGGCTGAGCAACTATCTTTCAGGAAGATACATGTCACATTTAATGGCAAGTCATCCAAAAACAAGCTTTTTCTGAACGGGGTCCCTCAAGGCTCTGTTCTCTCACCAACACTCTTCAACTTATACATGCATGACATTCCAACACCCATAGATAACAAGCTTACCTTATCATCATATGCAGATGACATCACTCTAACATCCACCCACAACAACATCGACACCGCTACAAATAACCTACAAACATATATAAACAGTATACAAGACTGGCTCACACACAATAGACTCAAAGTAGCACTCACAAAATCAACCATCACCTTGCTTACAAGCAACACAAAAGAACACCAGGTAATTCCACAGCTTACACTAAACAACATCAACATTCCACACACTCACAGGACCAAAATACTTGGGGTCACATACAACACATCATTATCTTTTGCAAACCACATTCAGGATATTAAAAACAAATGTACGTCAAGACTTAACACGCTTAGGGTACAAACAGGCACAAACTTTGGACACCAGCAGGAAACATCATCACTCACATACAAACAATATATTCGCTCAGTTATGGACTATGCTAGCGCATGCTGGGCACACATTATCTCAAACACACACATAAACACCTTACAGACAATACAAAACAACGCACTTCGTATCATTACAGGATGCACTCAAACAACACCAATAGAACACCTGCACACAGAAACAAAAATACTGAAAGTTCGGAACATTTAGACATGAGGGGAACACAATTCATGGCAGCAGCGACAACTAACCCACAACACCCTTGCCACTACATGTACAATCACGCACCGACACCTCGCACCATTAAGGTAACACCAGAGACATTATAACCAAATACTCCATTCTATACCACGCCCCACAGACATCACACAGTACAGAAAACACATACACACACACCTAACCCACAAAGCACTGACACGACTCGGTCCAAATGTGGTCCTAGGTGCGAAGCCGCCACCCATTAACAGGTCAGAGATCAGTCTGAGCAGATCGGATCGAGTTAACTTAGCACGATTCCGATGTGGACATCACCCAAACTTACTAACATATAAACAGACTAGACAACTCCATAGACGACACCTGCCACCTGTGCCAGGACACACCACAAACAATTGAACACATTATGACAGACTGTACCGCTCTAGCACAACAACGAACACAACACAACATCACTACACTGCGTTTGAACTTATTAAGCAGATTATATTTTCTCCAATGTTTTCAAAAGTTTTTCCCAGATTTCAATGAAATTTGTAGCAAATAATCACTATATATATTAAAGCAGCATTGATGGTATTCATTTCAATAAAATATTTTGATAATTAAAATAATTATCTCATTTTATTGAAAAATATGTAAAATATTGTGTTCCGAATTATTAAGCAAGTATTTTATTTACGGATCTAAATGGTGAAAATGGGTAAGAAGAACGATTTAACATTAACTGAGAAAAGAAAAACAGTCAAGTTACTCACTGAAAATATAAAATCTATTGAAATTGCGAAGCAGTTTGGCAGAGCTTATCGAACTGTAAACAAGTTTGTAGCGGAGGGTACCAAACTGAAGCAGCGAAGTGATAAAGGAGCTATAAGAAAAGTGACAAGGTGGCAGATATCTGTAATCAAGCGCAAACTACAAAGCATCCATTGTCCTTAAGTAAAGAGGTTTTTGAGCAGGCTGGCATACATAATGTACCAAGAACATCTCGATGTGGAATCCTCCAAACAATTGGCAAGACGTGTAAACCTACGATTCAGTCACCATTAACACCCAGGTACAAGAAGCAGCGTGTTGAATGGGCGCGTCAGTACGTGAAAACATATTTTAATACTGTATTGTTAACTGATGAATGAAGAGCAACCTTTGAGGGATCCGATGGTTGGTCAAGAAGATGGATTGCTAAGGGTCAATCTCTACCATGGAATGAGGTTTTCTTTTAGAAAGTTTGTGTAAGACTGGGCATTCATTTTTACACTATCAGGCACTCTGTATGGGACAGCTACTTCATTGCCTATCAATCCTGCCCAAAACATGACACTACCTCCCCCTTGTTGGCGTCTTAATCTCGATGGTAGAAATTAGCTCTCAGCAACCCATCTTCTTGACCAAACATCAAGTCCCTCAACGGTTGCTTTTCATTCATCGGTGAACAATACAGTATTAAAATCTGTTTTCACATACTGATGCGCCCATCCAACACACTGCTTCTTGTACCTGGGTGTTAATGGTGACTGAATCGTAAGTTTACAAGTCTTGCCAATTGTTTGGAGGATTCTACATCGAGATGTTCTTGGTACATTATGTATGCCAGCCTGCTCAAAAACCTCTCTACTTGAGGACAATGGATGCTTTGCAATTTGCGCTTGATTACAAATATCTGCCACCTTGTCACTTTTCTTATAGCTCCTTTATCACTTCGCTGCCTCAGTTTGGTACCCTCCGCTACAAACTTGTTTACAGTTCGATAAGCCCTGACAAACTGCTTCGCAATTTCAATAGATTTTATATTTTCAGCGAGTAACTTGACTGTTTTTCTTTTCTCAGTTAATGTTAAATCGTTCTTCTTACCCATTTTCACCATTAAGATCCGTAAATAGAATACTTGCTTAATAATTCGGAACAAAATATTTTACATATTTTTCAATAAAATGAGATAATTATTTTAATTATCAAAATATTTTATCGAAATGAATACCATCAATGCTACTATATATAGTGATTATTTGCTACAAATTTCATTGAAATCGGGGAAAAACTTTTGAAAACATTGGAGAAAATGTAATCTGCTTAATAAGTTTGAACGCAGTGTAGTGCGCTGAACCTCTGGTCCACTCCGAAGAGGGCGATCGGTAACCTGCGTGTCGCTGGCTTGCTCGATCAGGGTGGGCTGATCAGCTAAACAACAACAACATGACGTGGAAAAACTCGAGCAAGTTGGTGAGACACGACCTATGCCATCTAAACCCATGTTGGGAGTCCCCAAGCAGCTTGTCGGAATCCAAATGGTCAACGATCCTATCAGTGATTATCCCTTCTAATAATTTACCTACAACTGAAGTGAGATTAATGGGACGATAGTTCCCTGGACTTTCGTGATCCCCTTTCTTAAAGATAGGGGTCACGTTGGCTTCCCTCCAGTCACCAGGCACCTGGCCCATCTCCAACGATTTGTTGAAGACTGTAGCCAGGTGGGGAGCCACCTAGTCACGCACTTCTCACAACACTCTGGGGAGAAACTGGTCTGGCCCAGGAGCCTTAAACGTGCTCAGTTTGTCTATTCTATCGGCAATGGCTGTCGCGGTCCAGAGTTCAGGGCCCGCTAGAAGAGTCGTTCAAGAAAAGTGGATCGGGAACCGGAGCAACAGATGGCAAGGTTGTCGACATAGAGTGGCCATAATTCCCCAGGGCAGAGCCATCACTACATCGTCAATTGCCAAAGCGAAGATGATGCTCAGGATGCTGCCCTGGGAAACCCCTTCCTCTTGAGTGTATAGAAGAGAAGGAAGTACCCACCTGAACACAAAAGGAACGAGAAGACAAAGTTGGAAATGAAGGAAGGGAGAAGACCTCTCGGAAACCCAAGAGATAGAGTTTACGGCAAATCCTTCACCACCACCAGGTAGTCACATGCTTTCTCCAAATCAAAAAATATCAGAGATGATGATGTCATTCTGCGAAGGATAGACAGACCGCAGTCTGGTCTGTAGGGAAAAAAGCAAATTGTGGCGTTTGAGGTGCCACACCTGGCGCCATGATACCATCTCAAGGAGTTTCGAAAGGCAGCTAGTGATGGCTATTGGACGGTAGTTAAGGGAGCTGTCGGGTCCTTGTCGGGCTTTGGAAAGGGGAGCACCACTGCCTCCTTCCAACAGGAAGGAAGGATGCCCTCTACCCAAATTCAATTATAGAGGGTGAGCAGATAAAAAAGGGCCTAAGGTGTAGTTGGCGGAGCATAATCAAAATGAATGCCATCAGGGCCAGGAGCAGATTTGCCGCAACAGGTCAATGCCGAGAGCAGTTCCAACATAGAAAAAAGACGGTTGTAAGGAAAGTTATTAGGGGTTTGGAAAAGATGAGGGGAGCGTGCAAGCAGAGTCTTAACATTGGAGGAAAGCGGGATCACGGTGGTCATTTTGAGAGATGGAGGCAATGGTCGAGGCTAAAACCTCTGCCACTGCAGTAGGGGACAATATTAGGTTTCCGTCTACCATAAAAGCAGGAGGCGAATGGGAAGAGGGTTTACCTGAAATCTTCCGGATCTTGTTCCAGATTCGGGAAGGAGTAGTGCGGGAAGTGAGAGGAGACATAAGTATGTCCTGGAGGACAGGGTGGCACAAGTGACATGATCGGTAAGGTAGGTGGCGGCAACGTCTATTGTCAGGAAGTTACTCGGAACTGCAAAGATTTGGCTTTCAGATCGGAAAAGGGGCCAGTCAGCTTTGGCAAGGGACCATCGTGTAGGAAAAGCAGAGGAGTTAGAAGTCTGGGATGGGAGGAGGAGGGGGGGAAGTGATCACTACATAGAAGTCTGGGATGGGAGGAGGAGGGGGGAAGTGATCACTACATAGAGGTCTGGAGTAACAGACCAGCAGAAACCTAGTAAGGCAGAAGGAGAGGCAAGGGAAAGATCTATGGAGGAAAAAGTACTGGTCTGGAGGTGAAAATCTGTGGGTTGATCAGTGCTGAGAAGACAGACAGAAGGAGTTGAGAAAAAGGAGACCACAACGCCAACCCGCTGGTTGGTGACAGTGTCACCCCACAGAGGATGGCGCGCTTTGAAGTCTCCCAATAGGAGGAAGCGGGGAGGGAGCTGTAAAAGGAATAGAGATATATCGTTTGCAGAAACTTCCTGAGACTAGGGGGAGATGTAATGAACATATCGAATATAATCGATCTAGGGAAACCCGGGCCGCAACAGCCTGGAGAGGGGTACGGAGTGAAAGGGGAGTAGACAGCATGTCAGTGAACTAAGACAGCCATACCCCAACAAGGGGCTGCATCAGGGGGAGGGTGGGATAGGTATGATGTGAACCTGCGGAGGGGACGCAAAGGGCGAACCCCAAGTTGGGTTTCTTGAAGGCACACACACACACTGGGGAAAAATCTTGGATAAGTAGAAGTCCTCCCAATCAGGGAGGCCACGACAATTCCATTGGAGGATAATACCCATCATTTGCGAAAAACATGGGGGGGGACGAGACATTATCAGGCGAGACTTAAAAGTGACTAGTGGAGTGGGAAGACAGGACTGGGGGTCAAGTTAAAGGAGGAGGAGGCCAAAGAGCGGGTAAGAGGAGGTTGAGGGGGTTTGGGTTTTGGAGGGGGGGGGGGGGGGGTCCAATTTCTGGGGTGGGGCTGGAGGAGAATGCCAGGAGCATCGGGAGGTCAAGAAGGGAGTGAGGTGGAGGAGAAAGGGAGATAGGATGGATGTCAGCTTGAACCCGCAGTGTAGAAGCTGCATAATCATCAGGAATGGAGGAGGGAAGGGGATGGTCGTGAAGGGAAGCGGGCAAGCTCAGAGAAGCTGGCAAGACGAGGGATCCCTGTAAACATGAGGGATATGGGGGATATGGGGGCAGGAGGGGAACTGGTGAGAGAGGAAGTGAAAGGACGAGAAGACAGGGAGTTTCAGGAGGGTGAGTAGGCGAGTTAGTTGCGACTGAGGTGGAGCAGATGGGAACAGTGGGATTGGAAGTTCTGGGGGGGACAGGTGGGAGGAATAGTCAACATGGGTGGGTGGAGATGACGAGAAAGTAGAGGGGTAGATGAGGACTGATCTGGCCTAGAATCAGGGTTGGCATAATTGCCCACTTTATTGAAAAAACCCAGCCCACCTGGGCTTTTTCAATAAAACCTGAACAACATTGGGGAAATCAGGTTTTTTTAAAAGTATGTTATTATAAGTCTTCAATACAATAATAATTAATGTTATTTATCTTCTTATACCTGCTAAATGGTTTATAGGTATAAGATGATGATAACATTTATAAAAGGAATACAGTTGACACAAAATACACCTGTATTTAATTTATAAAATATTTCATGACTCATGTATTGTATTTTAGATCAACACAAAACTCATTTAACAAATTCAACAACCCCTGACAGCAGACATGTTCAAACAGATTTCCACCCAATTACCAAAGGGTGACAATTCATGGGAGTGATCTGTGTAACTTGTTTGAACATGTTGTGCTCTGTTCATACTTCAGGGTTAGTCAGTAAGGATCAAATAATGCAATGTACAGTATTCAGGTGGTTCCCAGGAGTGAG
The DNA here is from genome assembly GCA_023014485.1 of Bathynomus jamesi. Classification (NCBI taxonomy): domain Eukaryota; kingdom Metazoa; phylum Arthropoda; class Malacostraca; order Isopoda; family Cirolanidae; genus Bathynomus; species Bathynomus jamesi. The sequence continues at coordinate 118,552 of JAJOZX010002434.1, forward strand.
AGAGAAAGAGTTTGTTAACAAATAGTGTCAGGCATCAGCACTTGACACACTTGATTGTAACTATTATTTGAATACTGTACACTACAGTAAATTTTATTTGATAGCTGTCAGCTATAATTATTAATATTTTTGTGTGTAAGATTGAATGTAAAATAATTTTAGTGCATTATATACACACACACACATACCGGGTGTCCGAGAATTATCTGTACAATTTTTGGCTGTTATTAAAAGTCAACCATGAAGTGTAGAAATTCCAGTGTTGTCCCATTTTACAGAGAAACTCATTAAGTTTTTTCTGATAACAAGTTTTGACAAGTTTTTTTCTTTTTTGTACGCGGGTGACAGACATTGATGATTTAAAAGCAAGAATCACAGCTGCTATTGAGCGAATTGATGTGGATATGCTGCAGCATACATGGCAACATTTGGAGTATCGATTGGATGTTTTGCGAATCACTGATGGTGCATATATCGAATGTTTGTAAATGTTACTTTAATAAAAGAAACTTTTGAAAATACCGATTCTAAATAATCTTGTTTAAGAATTTTACGTGTGTTATCAAGAATTTTATTAAAAGATGAAATTGTACAGATAATTTTTGGACACACTGGAATTTCTAAAAAACTTGTCAAAACTTGGTATCAGAAAAAACATAATGAGATTCTCTGTAAAATGGGACAACACTGGAATTTCTACACTTCATGGTTGACTTTTAATAACAGCCAAAAATTGTACATATAATTCTCGGACACCCGTATGTATTATAAATAATTATATTAATTAAAAAAATCTATTATAATTAGTGAATAGACTATAGGTCTAGTTACAATATAAAATTGAACCTATTACAGGCATCCCCCGTTATATGATTGGGATGCGTCCCTAAAAACCCCATCGTATATCGAACTGAAGGCCTTATGGGAAAAATAGGGATACATTCCCAAACATTCTGGAAGACCCCCAAAATTTGCAGATTTCACTATTATTTTGCTATATATTTTACTGTTATGTACAAAGTGTCTGAAAGTAAGAAATTGTGATTAATAATTTCTTTGCCTTGGCGCAGATAAGGGCAGTGGAGAGAGGCTTCCTGCGCCTGTTCTGATCCTCTATCCACAGATTGAGAAGCCTCTCCATCTCTTGGATAGTTGAATCCTGGCTCTTCGTTATCCTCTTGGCAGATAACGACGACACATTCTCGCCAGCTGCCAGGATCTTGTCAGAATTCTTGATCACTGTCGACACAGTGGACTGAGCCAGTCCAAGAATCTTCGCTATCGAATTAGCCCCTTGTCCATTCTTGTGATGCTTGACAATGTCAAGCTTAACCTCCAAGCTCAAACTCTTGCGAGGCTTCTTAGCAATACCCGAAGCACCAGCACTTGGCCTTTTCTGAGACATGCTTTCAAGTTGGAGATCGTTAACGCGAAATAAGGCAATCATAAATCGAAAGATGGGGGTACTTTTTTAAAATTGTTAAAGCGGGAAATCGTAAACTGAACGATCGTATAACGGGGGATGCCTGTATTTACAAAGAAAAATGCCACATGTAGCAGGTGCAGGAAGAAAAAGTAAGGGTGAATGGAATGAAGTGTTAAGTGTAGAAGGAACAAAAAGTTATAAAGTATTGTAACACTGAAATATGTGGTAAAATTGAACTGCTATTTTTGTCAATATTTTAAATATTTGCTTAGTTGTTCCCCAAGTTCTGCATCCATTGAGAGAATATTCTCTACTTTTGGTTTGGTTTGGACAAAATTAAGAAACAGGCTAGGTGTAGATAAGGCCACAAAATTAGTTAAAATACACAGGTACTTGCGCTTAGCAACTCCACCTCTAGAGGTAGATTCTGATTATATGGTCATGGAGACAATGGAGTAATTATAAAATGTTTATGAACCATACTGTCTTATAGTTTTATAACAATTTAATAGTTAAATACTGGAATTTGCTATTTGGGTTTTGGATCATTTCACACATGCTGTATTTTAATTTTGTTTTTCAACGAGTTTCATAACCTACTGTTCAATGCTGAAATACAAATGTAAACTTATTGACTAAACCTTTTAATGTCCTACATAGATTGAATAACCTGTTTAGTTTATAGAGCATTAGTTAGTAATTATAAATAATATAACAAATGGTATTCCTATTTTAATGAAAAAATATAGATAAATATAAAGAAATGGCAACTTTTGAAAACCCCCACCTGGGTGGGTAAAATAGTGGGGTTTTTTAAGTGGGTTTAAAAATCCCAGGTGAGAAAAATGGGTTACCCACTTCTTTGCCAACCCTACCTACAATGATAGGATGTGGAAGAGGATGGTATGGAGGTGGTTGAAGTCCGGAGCAGGAGGGAGGAGAGCAGTGTTTGGGCAAAGGTAAGGCCTGGACGAGCAAATTGGGACTGAATGTGGGCCCTCACTTCCTGAAAGCTGATCTTGTCAGCTCCCAGAACTGACAGGACCTCACGTTCGAATACATAAGTGGGACAGGAAAAGGCGGCGGTGTGGTCTTCTCCACAGTTGGCATAGTGGGTAGGATTCGGACAGGAGACGGCGGTGGCAGCATCTTCTCCACAGTTGGCAGTGGAGAGGATTGGAACAGGAGCAACCATGTGTCGAGGACACGCAGTTGACACAAATACCAGGGGAACTTCAGCATGTCTTACTGATGTGATCGAATCACTGGCAAGTAAAACATCGGGGTAGTCTGGGAATATAACGACGGACCGGCAATTGAAGATAACCAGCCCTAATTTTCTCGGGTAACTGGAAATGAGCAAAAGTCAGGATCAATAAGGGAGATGGAATCCTTTCCCCCTGAACCATACAGGACGGCAATAAACACGGGTCACCTTCTGAGAGGAGAAGCAGGTGAGAAGTTTTGATTCAGAGTATTCCAAAAGGCAGGACAATCCAGGGGAGCAGAAGCCAGGGTCCAGAGGGATGAAACTTTCTGGTGTTGGGCTTTGTAGGGGACTTTGCGCCATAAGAGAGCCATCATTCTGGACCCACATCTGCCAGGGATCACCACAACGGGAAGTGAAGTCATCGTAGACCTCAAAAACATCTCACTGAGAGAGGTAGAAAAACTGAGGACAAGAAACCAAGGTTAATCAGGGTCAGAGTCATCAGCCCCTACGAAGGGGTCAAAACACTTCCAGAAATAAGACAAATAAGAAGTTTTTGAGCGAGGAGGACATGAGTGTTCTGCAGCCTGAGGGGGGTCAACCCCATCAGGATGCGGTCTTCCAGTGGTAGATAACTTGAGGGCCTGGTTGCCCACCACCCAATTACTAAGAGAAAGAGTAGTCTGAAAATTAGAAGCAGAGGTCGTAAGCCAAGGGGAAGAAGCCATAGCAAACAAAAAGGAAGCTTCATCCCCACACACATCCAGCCACCACTGACTCCCACAACACAAGGGAAAAGCGAATCGCTGGCACACTTAGTCCCACCGCCAATAGATGTCATGCACGGGAGATACACCCATACCCAGTCCCTGTGCCTAAAAGGTGGTCACTCTCGTCCAACGCACGGTGAAAGATGGCAGGGACAGAGCTCGAGTTTGGTTTAAGAGTGACAAGGGTAAAGGACAACCACCTCCCTCACCCAAAATCCAAGGAAAGAGTCACGTCAGGGTAAAAGAGAGAGCCAGAAGGATTGGGGGAAAGGAGAAAGAAAGAAAAAGAAACATCAGCAGGAGATCAGCTGGGTCCCCAGACTGTTCCAATGATTCACGAATAGGGCGGAGTGAAAAACTCATTTTTCGAATTTTCAAATTGGCTAGTGTGGAAAATGTGTGGAGTAGTGAGGAAATAAGCTGGTATAAATTTAAAATCATAACATTAATATCTTCAGGTGCCACAATGACCTTCAATATTGAAAAAAATTGAAAAAAGCAGATTTTAACCAATAATTACAGAAGAGTCCACGATGCACAATAGACAAGAATTTATTCACACTTGTATAAAAATAGCTCAGTCAACCTTTAAAAAAAGTTTCTATTCTTTAAAAACAGTTTTCTATAGTCAGCTCACTCAGCTGTCACGTGAGTACCTCGGTTCAGGTAGCTGTCGCTCTCGTAGCAGGTGGGTGTTCTGTTGTTGGCGTTACTCAGATAGTCTAAACTATATTTCTTATATATTTGCATTTCTGTATTGTGTTGCCCTAAGTTTGCCATGTACTATTAACTGAAATTAACGTATAATTGATATTAGCTCTTTCTTTTTCAGATTTGTATACTTTCAAAATGTCTCGAGTTTGTGCAAAATCAACCAGGGCCTCAACTGAGTGCCCCATGTTTGGTATGGGGGAAGATTTGTGGCACAGGAATCTTCCTACATACGAAGTTTTTAAATATTACTTGTTTGTAAGAAACGATTTGAAACAGAATACTAATAAAGATCCTTCAATATCTCAAATATTAGAACAAGTTGTTGATAAATTGAAAACAATTTGGGAAAGTGCTTCCGTCCCAATTCTGTCAGACAGGCGAATTGAAACAATGTTCAGAAGCTACACGAAAAGTATCGTGTCATTATAAAGCCATACCAAAGCAGAAAAAATTCTGAAGCTTACAAAGCAAAGATTGATATGTTCAAAAAAGAAGCACACATGAAACTTTTTGACATTGCAGCGTGCAAGTGCAAAGTACTAACACAATGTTCTTGTCCCAAAGAAAAAACGGTTCCAAAGGAAGAAGTGACGTTCCTCTTAGATCAAAGGAGTGAAAGAAAACTGTTTATTGATAGAGTAGATATTACACTCTCAAAGAAAAAAGCATCTACGTTGCTAAGAAAGCAAAAAGAAGCTGTGAGGCTCACCAAAGAATCTTCACAGGAGAAATTGCAGGATACAAATGTTGAATTATCATCATCGACATCAAATAGTGAAAGTGAATCTGGCAAAATATCAGACGATACATTTCCAGAGCCAGTTAGCTCGAAGAGAAAGCTCGAACAACCTGAAGAACAATTATTCAAGAAAAGGAAAACTACAAATCTACCTTCAGTGGCTACTGCTTGTGACAGGACTGCAGTTTCAGATCGAGCTGCAGCATTCATTGTTAGTGCAGTATTGCAAGATATTGGAGAAGTTTCTATTGACAATACATCTGAAGTAGTGGATAGGAGTAAAATCAGAAGAGAAAGACAAAAGAAGAGATCAGAAATTATGAAAGATCAAAATCAGGTCCCAATCAGAGGAATCTATTTTGATGGTCGAAAAGATTCTACACTCTTCCAAGAAAAAAAAGAGTCCAAAGTATATCAGAAGAAGGTAACAGAAGAACATATCACTTTAGTGAGAGAACCTGGTTCAGATTATTTGGGCCATTATTCTATGAATTCTGGATCAGCTGAAGAAATATGTAAAGGAATGTTTGAGTATATTGGAAATAATGACATGAACCTGGAAAACCTTGTTGCCATTGGATGCGATGGTGCAGCAGTCAACACTGGAGAAAAGGGAGGCATTATAAGGCTTATAGAATTGAAGCTGAAGAAGCCAGTTCAACATTTAGTGTGCCAGCTCCATGCCAATGAATTGCCATTACGCCATTTAGTTGCAAAGCTGGATGGAAAAACATCTGGCCCCCGCGGATTCACCAGTCCTATTGGCAGGGAATTAGAGAACTGTGAGAGTCTTCCTATTGTCGAGTTTGAAAGGATTTATGCTGAGGAACCAACTGTAAACTGTGAAGATCTTAGCACCGACCAAAAATATCTAATTGATATTCATCAGGCCATAACAAAGGGATATTGCTCTCCAGATCTTGCTCATCGTAGTCCAGGCAAAATGGGACATTCACGATGGCTGACTACAGCAAATCGTTTGCTTCGTCTATACGTTTCAACTGTAAGTCCATCTGAGAACCTCATGAACATTGCTTCTTTTATAATGAAGGTCTACATCCCAATGTGGTTTTCTATTAAGCAAAGTACGTCTTTTGTCAATGGCTCAAAACATGTTTTCAAAACTATTGAACTAACAAGAACACTGAATGATGAAGTAAAGGATATTGTAAGCCCTGTCATACAAAGAAATGCATTTTTTGCAAATCCAGAAAATATTCTAGCATCAATGATTCATGATGACCGCAGCGCCATAAGAGAATTAGCGTGGAGGCGAATAAAGAAAGCAAGGCAAACAAACAAGGAAAAAGTTGTGAGGCGTTTCACAGTACCTATTATTCAATTTGAAGCTACTGATTATACTGATTTAATTAATTGGCAAAAATGCATTGTCACTGAACCACCTGTGACAAGACACCTGACAGAAAATGAGATTGAAGAATTCATAGAAAACAAGAGTACCCCTCCATTCGAGAAATTCCCTTGTCATACACAAGTAGTAGAAAGAATGGTAAAATTAGTGACTGAAGCATCATCAAAAGTATTTGGATTGAATGCGAGATGGCTTCATAAGATCAACACTTCAGTCACGTAAAAAAATGCCATCATTCGAAAGTAAAGCTGAATATAAAGTTTAAATAAAACGTTAATAGAAAAAAACATGCGCAAGGATGGGTGGTTGGGAGGGCATGGGTGGAGCTCAACACGCAGCCACCTCCTCATGGTGAGTTCTGGATTATTTAGATCATTAATGAAAAGAACATTGATCTAAATAAACTAAGAGCTGCGTAATTCAGTAACTATTTTGGTAATTGGAACACTTAATATATAATAATAACAAGTAAGTTTCAGTTATTGTACTAATGCAGAATATAAGAAAATCATTATATTTCACTTTTTTCGACGGCTTTGTGGCACCTGAAGATATAATTTCGCAGGACTAATATTTATGCACAGTCATTATCTATAGCACCCACATATTTTCCGCACTAGCCATATTTGAATTTCGAAAAAAAGTTTAAAAACCTCATTTTCGATCCGCCCTATTCACGAAGGCAGAGAGCCCTTACATCGAAGGAAGATGCATTCCCACATTAGCCTGTGGCCACAGAGGGATGCACCCTATCAGGCTTGGGTTCAAGTACAAATACTTGTACTTAAGTGTAAAATTTTGTGTACTTGTACTTGTACTGGTACTTGGGATTTAAATAGTCAATGTACTTGTACTTAGCCCATAAGTACTTGAAAAATCAAATACTTTCAAGTACTTTTCAAGTACATGTTGCATGTAAACAAAATTAAATGTTTATTTAATGTCACCAAAGTAATTATTTTATTGCAATTGTATTTTCATTATTGATAAATTATTTCTATTATTATAAATTATTATTTATTAAAATTGGCATACTATAAGCCCTAATGGTACTATCTGGCAACTCTGTTTTGTCTCTCTCAAGTCTCAACAGGCATCAACATGTTCACTTTATGCCACTCTTCACTTCAATCTTTCAGTAGCTACCAGCCTACCACAGTAACCACACATAGCTGTACGAGTGTGCATTAAGTATAACATCATGGCATCATCTAATCCATCCAACATATGGAACCTGATGAATCTGATTTAAAGATTTTTATTAAACAACCTATAAAAATATACTTGTAATTGTACTTAAGTATATCATTATGTAATTGGACTTGGACTTAAGTATTATGCAAAAACTCTGTACTTGTACTTGAATTTTCCTTTAGTACTTGTACTTGTCCACAAGTACTGCCGCCAGTACTTGAACCCATCCCTGCGCCCTATAGCTCCGAACAAATCAAAGGGTTGAATTGTTGAGATGCCTTTGGAACAAATCCTAGAATGTCAATTTGCACAGCATCACATAGACTGAGCATACCAAAATTGACTGTTCTAAGGATTTTAAAATCAACATTAAAAAAGAAAAGTTACCATATTTAAGTGCTACACAAGTTACACAAAGAGGATTATCCAAGACAAGTCACCATGTGCACACAAGTGAGTGAAAAAAACCATATGAAAAACTTATTAAACCACATTCTCTTTAGTGATGAGGTGACATTGCACACATGCAGAAAGGTTAATTAACATAATTCCTGTATCTGGGCTAGTAAAAAACCCAACCAAGCTCTACAAATAGGGGAGAGATTCTCCTAAAGTTAATGTCTGATTGGGTATGACAAGATCAAAGATTTATGGATCTTTTTTCTTTGTAGAAGCTACAGTAACAGGGCCAATTTATCTTGACATGCTTCAGCAGTTTCTCAAATCCCAGCTTTGTTCAGATGGCATTCTCGACACTTGTCTTTCAAAAAGATGGAGCTCCATCTCACTATGGAATCATCATTAGGCATACCTTGATGAGCTCTTATGAAATCACTGGATTGGACGTGGTGGAAACAAACTGTGGGCAGTACAATATCTGGGTTTAACACCATTAGACTTCTTTGCATGGGGCTTCATAAAGTCTGAGGTTTACAAAACAAGAGTTACAGACCCACAGGATCTGCAAACCCACATTGTCACAGCAGTCGCTAAAGTAACCCTAGAGATGCTAGAGAATGTGTTCCATAATGCAGTGGACAGATGACATTTGCAGACACTGATGGTGCTCATGTCAAATCTTAGACCTAAGCTTCATAAATAAATATACATTTAATTGTCATTGCATTTTTATCCTAAAATACTATTATTTCAGCTGCATAGATACAAATTTTTGGACCACCCTGTATTTCCAATACCCTAACCTCCATACAAAAGCTATACCACCAAGTGAGTGGCCTGCAAGGAAACCATCTTTTTTATCTCTGGTGGCCTCCCCTATCCCATGAAATTCATTCAGGTCCTTTAAGTCGTTTCGAAAGAGGGGTTTCCTGTCGACAGAGAATATCATCATTCTTTAACAATTTAGCAATTATGATCCACCTGTGTTTACCATTATTGCCTAAGCTTTGGCCTCTACAGTTATTAGAGATTACTGAATCATCAAATATTGGGTGTATAGATTGAGAACAAATGTTTTCAGTTTATTTTATTAAAAATTTTCTTTAAAATAACCTATTATAAATGATTCTTGGAAAACAAATATTCAAATAAAATACATTTAATTACAACTAGAGATGTAACAACTGTGAATTATGGTTGACTGGTGACTCATCAATCAAATTTTGAAAGGACTCTCAGGACTATTAAGAATTCATTCTTACTTAGGTTTGCGGAGAAAAGTATTTTAATTTCTGGCTGCTACACACTTATTAATTTCTATTTAAATATATCTGTAATGCATACGCAATTTAGAGCTCTTGGTATATGTTTCATACAAATTTAATGCATGCCTGAATGGCAACATCAGTTATTTCACCATAATAGAATATGATATGTCCTAGTATTGATAATAAAATGCAGTGTTCACCCTTGGTTGAAAGATGTATCCAGAAATACGAACTCAGGAATCAAAGTCAGAGACAGATATAAGTTTATTTCTACAAATATTTCATTGTTAGTTAGGCAGCAATAACAAAACACAAATGTTTACATTTACAACACAAAAAAACATACGTTTACAAGGATAATGGAAGTTACATAACATTTATAAATTTAATGCTAATTTAATATTAAATGTAATTCCCGAAGATTATTTAAATTAGCAAATATTTAGCAACTAAGCTGACTATTAATAGCTGGCTGAATAGGCTGACTGTGCCAACTACTGACTATTTACTTACTAGTCAGTACAACTCTAATTATAACCATTATATTTGGAAGCTTTGTATCCAAAGATCTAGATAAGAGGGTGGTATGTTCAGTGCAAGACATTCTGGTGACTGCTCCATTCAGCAGGCAAGTGAAGGCTGAAGTACAGAGATGGTATAGCACAAACTTGTTTGAGCCAAAGGTGTAGGAGCATATCTGGATCTTGATTTTTCAAATTAGGAAACTTTCTGAATTTGGTCTTTCTATTTAAGCCTGTGATTGCTCCTTGCCTCTATTAACTACCATTATTTTTTCATTCAATTCTGGGTTTGGTTGTTTTACCTCTGCTGTTTAAGATGTGAAATTAGTGATATAACCTTTGGTTAACCTTTGGTTTGCTTCCACCCAAATTGTTCATTCTGATGAAGGTCAAGCTTTTCACTCCACCTTAGACCTACAGTTTAACGTGGAATCTGAACCACCACCAGCCCAGTGTCTTAACCACTAGGCCACACAGGATCCCCATTTATCTACCAACCACTTTCTTTATTGTGTGGAAGGATGAACAGCTGGGTTTTGCTGCATGCTGGCTGCCATCACCAGGTCTCCATCCCAGGGCTGATCGATTCATATTCAGCAATGCTAACCATTTGTAGAAACAAGTGCCATATTTCAAAGGCTTTTCACTTTTGGTTTATACCCTTTTTAAAATGCATTTTACGGCTTAGTAAGGATTCCACTCAAAACCAAACAAACACTCCAACTATTCCTGAACTTGGCCTAGCATTTGTTTGAGGATGGGAACTATTCCCTTTACTGCCCCTATTTGGATCTCTATGGCCTGGGACTCTCCTGGGATTGATTTCAGGTAAGATGTTAAGCTCTTCTTCATCATACCTGTAGTGCCAACTATGATGGGAAGAATGGCAGCTTCTTTTAATTCCCAGTTTCTCTTGATATCGTATAGAAGCCAATGATATTTAGTAATTTTTTTCCTCTGCTCTGTTGAGGCCATACTCATTTGGGACACTGACCTCTATCAGTAAGGCAACCCTTTCCCTCTTGCCCCACACTACCATGTCCAGTTTTACTGCTGAGTTATCGATGAAAGGGCAGTTGGTATCATTGTACAGGGTGTCCCATAAATCCAGCATCATAGGAGAAATTCATATTTTTCTATTTCTACAAACCATAATTCATATTTTTCTTATGGTATGCTTAGGATGCCAATTTCCCATCCACCATTCTGTTCAGTGACAAGGCTGTTTTTTATGGAAATGGTGAGGTAAATCGACAGAACACCCGCTACTGGTCTCAAAACAACCCTCACTGGTATACCTCTTCAAAGAAACAAGGTGCATCTCAGGTGATAGTATGGTGTGGCATTTCGAAGGATCACATCATAGGCCCCCCCTCTTTTTCGATGAACATGTCACTGGAGGCACCTACCTACGTATGCTCAAGGAAGAAGCATTTCCCAGTGTCTTGAATGAAGAAGGAAATTTTCTAACATGGTTCCAGCAAGACAGCGCCCCTGCACATTACAGCACCCAAGTAAGGGAACACCTGGACCAACAATTCCTTGGTCATTGGATAGGATGTCGAGGGCCTGAGGAATGGCCACGTAGAAGCCCGGATCTCACGCCACTAGATTTTTATCTCTGAGGCCACTTGAAAACGCTGGTATACGCAGAGAAAATTAGGAGTGTTGAACATTTGTGGCAGCGCATTATTGGGGCATGTAACACCATTACTCCTGACATCATTCACCCTGTGCTTGCTGACTGGGTATCACATCTGAATTTGTGTATTGAAAACAATGGTGGACATATTGAGCACGTTCTGTAAATAAAAGCTTTTGTTTTGCCCTTTTTTATTATTTTGCCTATGATGCCGGACTTATGGGACACCCTGTATTATAATATATTGTGTAGTGGTTGTTTCCAGTAACAGTCGACCCCCACTATTCACAGGATCACGTATTCATGGGCTCTCTCTCTGTAAACCATTTCAGTATACTGGTTTCTGTATGTGATCTTATTAATGGTAAGGATCTTTCTTGTTTTCACATCAAGCTTGTTAATGTCTCCCTGAGGCCAATCTATGATCCCAACACTGTACTGGAAACATGGTATGGCTAGTTGATTGATGACTGCAATCTTATTTTTGTTGGTGAGTTGTGAATTGCAGATCATCTTTGTTCTTCAGATGTATTCCTTGCCAATTTTTTCTCTCACTCTATTGTGCTTCACATATGTATTTTCCTCCACTCCAAGGTATTTATATACCTTTGGTATAATATAACCTTTGGTTAGCTTCCACCCGAATTGTTCATTCTGACGAAGGTCAAGCTTTTCACTCCACCTTAGACCTACAGTTTAACATGGAATCCAAACCACACCCCATCAGCAGCCCAGCATCTTAACCACTAGGCCACCTAGGGTACCCATTTATCTACCAACCACTTTCTTTATTGTGTGGAACGATGAACAGCTGGGTTTTGCTGCGCGCCAGCTGCCATCGGGTCTCGAACCCAGGGATGACAGATTTCTAGTCAGCGACGCTAACCACTACACCACCGAGGCGCATTTGCATCCTCTAGGGCTGCAATCCTGGTGCCCTCACCCACATCCATATCCTCCATTGGCACCTTTTTCCCCTGCTGTTATAGTGCATTTGGAGCACATGTCTAGGCCAAACAGCATTTGGATGTCACGAGAGTACCTGTGCACTATGTTGAGTTGGTATTGCAGGTTGTATCATTGTTTGCATATACTTATCATTGTTTGCAGTGTGATTTCTTAAATGTGCCTTAAGATTCCCAATTTGTGAAGCACTGTAGGAACAAGTGCCACATTTAAAAGGCTTTCCACTTTCGTGGTTTATTCTCTTATTAGTACTTTTTAGAGCTGTAAGTGGGGCTTCCACCCAAAGCCAAATGCTTCAACTATGTCTGAACTTGGCCTAGTGTTGATTTGCCACTAGGATTACATTCTTTTCTCCAATGGTCCAGTTTATTGTGTCATACTGACATAGGTTTCTTGTTGGGCCCATTTTCCATTGTAACTGCTGGGGTCCCCCACAATGATCCCTTTGGTGAAGTTTCTTCTCCTCCGAGACTGAGAAAATTTGCACCATTGCTCTCCTCACCCACCCTGGTGTGGAAGCAGGATGAGGGGACCTTTTTATCCTTTATCCTGGGCAATGTCCTGCCAGTGTGAGTTTTCCTTCATAGCCATTGCATCCCATTCTTGTTTGTGGAAAGCTACATGCAGGTGAGGGGTTTCCACCAGCACCCATCCCTTATTTTTAATCACCTTTTATGACACGCTGGGACCATGTTGGAAGTATTCTTTAAATCCTACCAATGTGAATTTTTAAATGTGTTTTAAGATGTGAAATATTTGATGTACTGTAGGAACAAATGCAACATTTGAAAGGTTTTTAACCAGTGTGATTTCTTAAATGTGCCTTAAGAGCAGAACTTTGTTTTGTACTGTAGGAACACGTGCCACATTTAAAAGGCTTTTCACTTTTTTTTGGTTTATACTCCTTTTAGTATTTTTAATAGCTGTAAGTGGGGCTTCCACCCAAAGCCAAACACTACAACAATATCTGAACTTGACTTAGCATTAATTTACCACTAGGATTACATTCTTTTCTTTTCTCCAATTTATTGTATCATACTGACATATATTTTTGTTGGGCCCATTGTCTGATGGAAAAGCTGGGGTCCAGGGTCAATACCTTGACCTGGTGGGATCCACCACATTGATCCCTTTGGTGAAGAATGTTCTCCTCTAGGACTGAGAAAAGTTGCACCATTGCTCACCTCATCCACCCTGGTGCGTAAGCGGGTTGAGGGGACCTTTTTATCCTGGGTGACATCCTGCCAGTGTGTGAGCTTTCCTTAGTAGACATTTACATCCCATTCTTGTTTGTGGAAAGCTACATACAGATTTTCACCAGTGTGAATTCTTAAATGTGCCTTAAGATTCTCAATTCATGAAGCACTGTAGGAACAAGTGCCACATTTAAAAGGCTTTTCACTTTTTTGGGGTTTATTTTTAATTGGGGGGGGGGGGCCCTTCAACTATGTCTGAACTTGTCCTAGCATTCATTTAAGGAGGGTGCTGTTCCTTTTAATGCCCCTGTTTGGATTTCCATGGCCTGGGGCTGTCCTGGGATTGAGTTCAGTTACGTTGCTAGGTTGCTTTTCATCATACCTATTGCCCCAACTATGATGGGTGGGGAGAATGGCAGTTTCTTTCAATCTCCAGTTTCTCTTGATGTCATATAGGAGCACCTGGTATTTGGTAATTTTCTCCCTTTCCACTCTATTAAGGCCATAGTCATTTGGGACACTGACCTCAATAAGTAAGGCACTCCTTTCCCTCTTGTCCCACAATACTATGTCAGGTTTTACTGCAGAATTATCTATAAAAGTGGCTGTTGGAATTACTGTATCATAGTATATAGTATAATGGTTGTTTCCAGTGATTGGTGCAGGTGTGTGGCCCCATACATTTTTACTACATACTAATTCTATCATGATCTTCCAGTGGTTATATTTGCAAATTATATTGTGTCTGGCTGTATAGTATCCGTCTGCCAGGAGCACCCTGCAGCCTGATATTAGATGGCCAACACTTTCCACCTCAACATGACAGAATCTACAGCTATCATTAGTACTTATTCCAGCCATTTTTTTAAATGCATTTGTGAGGTGTGCGAGATCTTGGGCACCCATAATTAGTCGCTCTCCGTCATATTGCAGAACTCCTCTCCTTAACCATTCCAGTGATCCTTCTTTGTTGATATACTCCTTCTGTAACTCTTGATAACATTTTCCAGCTCTTTGATGTTGCTCCCATTCTTCTGCATGCTTGGCCTGTTGTTCCTTAACAAATCTTTTGCGACTTTTCCTAGCTATTAAGGTGGCTGGTACTCTTTCCATTTCTACTTCTTCCGTCATATTGTTGCCTCCAAAGTGCTGAGCCAGTTTGGTTATGGAAGTATGTTGTGTTACCCTTGTGTTATGGTGTTCACGGCCCAGAGCTATTGTAGGACTACTTGAACTTTTTAGATACTGCCCGATACTGATGGTCGATGATCGGTGCAGCTGGTTAACCTCAGTTAATCCCATTCCTCCCAGTTTTCTTGGTAGATACAATCTGGGAAGACATTGGTTCCGGTATGTTGTTCTGGTTAGAGTAAGGATCTTTCTGGTCTTAACATCCAGTTTATTTAGTTCTGATTGTGGCCAGTCTATGATCCCTACACTATAATTGATAACAGGGATGGCGAGTTGGTTTATGGCTGTTATTTTATTCTTTGATGTAAGTTGGGTTTTGCAGATCTTTTTCAGTCTTCGTACATACTCTCCACTGATTTTCTCTCGCATTTGCCAGTGCTCTATATTTCCACTTTCTTCTATTCCAAGATATTTGTAGGAACTATCCTCTTCCAGGTCTTTGATCTCAGTGTCTCCTCCTAAATCGATGTTATGGGTTTGTATTTTCCTACCCCCTCTAAGTGTACACTTAGCACACTTGTCCAATCCAAACTTCATTTTGATGTCACCGGAGAAAGCATGGACGATCCTTAATAGGCATTCCAGGTTTTGGTCAGAGTCTGCGTACAGCTTCAAATCATCCATAAACAGGAGATGGTTCAGTACAATGTCAGGATTTCTTCGCCTAGTTTGACTGAGGTTGTAGCCCTTATTATTATTGCTAAGTAGTTTGCTAAGAGGGTCCAGGGTGAGGCAGAATAGCAAGGGTGATAAGCTGTCCCCCTGGAATATACCCCTCATAATCTTGACATGAGGAATGGATATTTTCCCATTTTCATGGGTCAGATTGATGTTTGTTTGCCATTTTGTCATCTGGTTTGTTAGAGTGCTAATAATGGTAGGATGGTCAGAGTCTACGTACAGCTTCAAATCATCCATAAACAGGAGATGGTTCAGTACACTGTCAGGATTTCTTCACCTAGTTTGACTGAGGTTGTAGCCCTTATTATTATTGCTAAGTAGTTTGCTAAGGGGGTCCAGGGTGAGGCAGAATAGCAAGGGTGATAAGCTGTCCCCCTGGAATATACCCCTCATAATCTTGACATGAGGAATGGATATTTTCCCATTTTCATGGGTCAGATTGATGTTTGTTTGCCATTTTGTCATCTGGTTTGTTAGAGTGCTAATAATGGTAGGTGGATTTTGTACAGTTTAAGGCATTCCAAAATCCATGAGTGTGGGACACTATCAAATGACTTCTGATAGTCTATCTATGCCATACTAAGGTTTCTGCCTCTCTTTTACAGTCTTCAAGGATAGTTTGTTGATGAGCAGCTGATCCTTTGTACCTAAGCAGTTTCTTCTACATCCTTTCTGTTCTTTTTCCAGATAGTCTCTAGCATCCAGGTGTTCATACATACTGTCTGCAATTAGGCCTGTAAAAAGTTTATAGGTGGTGGTGAGACAGCAGATTGGGCAGTATTTATTTGGGAGATTTGTCTCGCGAGTCTTAGGGATGAGGGTTGTGTCTCCACTTGTTAGCCATTCTGGTGTTTCTTCTACTCCCTGCAAAATCCTGTGAAAGGCGGCAGTATAATGGTGGTGTAATGCCGTGACCTGTTTCAGCCAGAAATTCGGGAGCTTGTCTAGGCCAGGTTTTTTAAAGTTGGAGAATTTTGCCAGTTTCCTTCTTATCTTGTCTTCAGTCATAAATAACTCCTCCATTTCTGGTTTACCCTCATTTGCCACCCTGATGGTCTCTATCCAAGCAGCATCCCGATTATGCTGTTCAGGGGTTTCAAAGAGGGGTTTCCAGTATGCCTCCAGCTGGGTTTGATCTGGTGGTTCATGAACTATTATTCTTTCCCTAATGAGATTTTGGTAAAAGCCTCTAGGGTTTGATGAAAATTGTTTGTTATGGTTTTTCATGTCAATCTGCTTTTGTTTATTCCTGATTCTATTGGCTATGGCTGGGATTTTTCCCTCCAATTCCAACGCCTTGTCTTGTAATTGATTATCTCTCAGGTTACACTTCCTCATTATTTTCCCTATTTGTTTTTTGAGTTTTCCCTGTTGTGTGGGTGCTTGGAAATATTGCTTTAATTGGTTCAATTCACGTCTGGTTTGTGTAATTTGTTTAGTTAATTTAACTTTCCAAGGAGGGGGTTTTGGATTGCACGTTTGGCTGGGGGACTTTGGACTAAAGTTTGGGACAAGTTTCTGTTGCATGTATAGGCCAACAGCGTAATTTACTTGGTTAAGTTCAGTAAGGTCTGTATTAACTGGAACTAGTCTATTAACTGCAACATTTACTCTGCATAGTAGTTGCTTAAACTTTCTATTTTTACTAAGTTTAATCAATCGGGGCCAGTTTTCCATATACATGGTTTTAACATTTTCAATTGTATTTGCTAACTCCTCCTCCACTTCCATTTGCTGTAGATCCATATCTTCATATCATGGTGGTGATGGTGGTGGCGGCAGTGATGGTGGCGGTGGTGATGGGGGAGGGGTTCTTGATCTGGCTGGGGAAGGGAATGATGAGTCAGAGGATCCAGGCGAACTGGGTGGTGAACCACCCAGTCCCATTTGCTGAATTGGATTGGTTACAAAATGTTGGCTAATGTGCTGTCCAGATGCTTCATCATCACTATTTTGGGTAGCTTCAAGGCACTGTAATAGTGGGATAGGGTTCATTATTGGGCTGGAATCATTTTGAATAAGTTTATCACCAGTGTGAATTCTTAAATGCGTCTTAAGAGCAGAACTTTGTTTTGTACTGGAGGAACACATGCCACATTTAAATGGCTTTTCACTTTTGGTTTATACTCTCTTTAGTATTTTTAGTAGCTGTAAGTAGGGCTTCCACCCGAAGCCAAACACTTCAACTATATCTGAACTTAGCCTAGCATTGATTTGCTGCTAAGATTAAGTTCTTTTCTTTTCTTCAATGGTCCAGTTTATTATGTCACACTGACATATGTTTCTTGTTGGGCCCATTGTCCGATGTAACTGCTGGGGTCCAGGGTTAAAACTTTGACCTGGTGGTATCCCCCGCGTTGATCCCTTTGGTGAAGTTTCTTCTCCTCTGGGACTGAGAAAAGTTGCCACCAGTGTGAATTTTTAAATGTCTTTTAAGATATGAAATATTTGAAGCACTGTAGGAACAAGTGCTACATTTAAAAGGCTTTTCACCAGTGTGAATTCTTAAATGTATCTTGAGTGTAGAATGATCGAATGCACTGTAGGAACATGTACCACATTTAAAAGGCTTTTTACCACTGTGAATTCTTAAATGTGCCTTAAGAGCAGAACTATCTGATGAACTGTAGGAACACTTGCCACATTTAAAAGGCTTTTCACCAGTGTGAATTCTTAAATGTCTCTTAAGTGTAGAAAGACCCAATGCACTGTATGAACAAGTACCACATTTAAAAGGCTTTTCTCCAGTGTGAATTCTTAAATGTGCCTTAAGATTCCCAATTTGTGAAGCACTGTAGGAACAAGTGCCACATTTAAATGGCTTTTCACCAGTGTGAATTCTTAAATGGGTCTTAAGAGCACAACTATATGATGAACTGTAGGAACAAGTGCCACATTTAAAAGGCTTTTCACCAGTGTGAATTCTTAAATGTTTCTTAAGTGTTGAACGTTCCAATGCACTGTAGGAACAAGTACCACATTTAAAAGGCTTTTCACCAGTGTGAATTCTTAAATGTGCATTAAGACTCCCAATTTGTAAAGCACTGTAGGAACAAGTGCCACATTTAAAAGGCCTTTCACCAGTGTGAATTCTTAAATGTTTCTTAAGTGTAGAATGACCCAACGCACTGTAGGAACAAGTACCACATTTAAAAGGATTTTCACCAGTGTGAATTCTTAAATGTGCCTTAAGAGCAGAACTATCTGATGTACTATGGGAACACATGCCACATTTAAAAGGCTTTTCACCAGTGTGAATTCTTAAATGTCTCTTAAGTGAAGAACATACTGATGTGCTGTAGGAACAAGTGCCACATTTAAAAGGCTTTTCACCAGTGTGATTTCTTAAATGGGCCTTAAGAGCAGAATTATCTGATGAACTGTAGGAACAAGTCCCACATTTAAAAGGCTTTTCACCAGTGTGAATTCTTAAATGTCTCTTAAGTGAAGAACACACTGATGCACTGTAGGAACAAGTGCCACATTTAAAAGGCTTTTCACCAGTGTGAATTCTTAAATGTGCCTTAAGATTCTTAATTTTTGAAGCACTGTAGGAACAAGTGCCACATTTAAAAGACTTTTCACCAGTGTGAATTCTTAAATGTCTCTTAAGTGAAGAACACACTGATGCACTGTAGGAACAAGTGCCACATTTGAAAGGCTTTTCACCAGTGTGAATTCTTAAATGTGCCTTAAGATCCCCAATTTGTGAAGCACTGTAGGAACAAGTGCAACATTTAAAAGGCTTCTCACCAGTGTGAAGCCTTATATGATTTACAAATCTGCAATGCACTTTGGTTTGTAAGAACAAATGAGCATTGATACTCTTCCTCTCTCCCTCTGGTGTTAATATGTTCTTTGTTTATGAAGTCAGCTGTACTCACTTTCTGCATGTTTGATATTCTTTCTGAATTCTACCTATCTGGAAAACAATAATGAGCTCATTCAACTTTTTTCATAAAACTTATGTCAACACATTGAAATTATTCATTATACCCTACTAATATGCTCATCAAGTAACAAAAAAAGGTAATTTAGCTTTAATTACAATTTCAACCTGACACTTATAAAATATTTCTCTATATTAAATATATCTGTTTATAGATTCTAGTTTCATGGAATAGGCAAACATCACATCATCTCACAGTATTTGAAGTCCAAACTTTTAACTATTTTTACTTTAATTTTTAACTTTTCACTCAAAATTATGACAGAATTTCAATATAAATTCTTACTTTGATCTGCAATGAAATTTTACTCTAATCAATAATGCTCACGTTTAAATTTGACTTCCAGCATTAATTCTTAAGTTAGAATTAAGGTTAAAATTAACACACTGAATTTCAACCTTGACTTTCTCCAAATCTGAACTTTATTCTACTTTCAAGTTAAAAAGTGACACTAATTTCTGTTAGAGATAAGCTTCCCAACACAAAAGCAAAATTCAAATTAAAAGTAAATGTCAAAGTACCAAAACTTCATCTGGATGGATGACCTGGTTGAATTTTTAACTTTACTGAAATTTATTTCTGTCCACATTTTAACTAACCAAAAATTTTTACTTTGAAAAATGAAATAAATTTTTTTTTATAATTCTATTTTGTCTTTGACTGACTTTCACTGATGAAATCCAAACTGAATTTTTACTTTCTTTGAATTCTCAGTAACTGAATTAACTTTAATTAACTTTCATTTCCACTTCCATTTTACTTTCTAACTTTCAAATTTAAATTTATTAAGATCAACAGTTAAGACTGAAGTCAAAGTCAATGACAAAATACAAACTTAAAGATGCACACTAAACATATCAAATAGGAGGAGATTGTAGACACCAATCAACCAGGGAAGTACAATCAAACCTTGATACAATGTTTAATTGGTTCTTTGAAAATGTCATGAGGGTCCCTAGGTTTTAAGCATAAATGCCTTTAATAGTTGAAAAATTACTTTCTAACATGTTTTTAGCCTTGATATAACACAATACAAGTCTCCACAGATATATAAAAGGAATATAAAACAATAAACAGAGCAATAAAAATTATACATAAATTTAATTATTTCACTAAATAATAACCAGAGCAATGCAAGACAACCATTGAGGGGGTCTAGATAGTTGTCTTTAGTCCAGGATTAAACTTTAAAACCAATTTTGGGTATTTGCATACAAAACTGACTGCTACCAGCCAATTTATACAAATTGTATGTGCGTGCAATAGCGGACTTGCCATCTGGAGCACCAGGAGAATTCATGGTGGGCCAGTGAGGGTAACACAAAAAATATAGATAAAAAAAGAAAAGTAAATGATCTCCCATCTCCCCATTCCTCCATCTGCACAGCCACCACAGCCTATTCCCCCCATTGATGTAAACAAGTAATAAGTTGGCAAAAAGAATAATCTAAATAGTATTTATACATGTTATATTCCTGCATAATACTAGGATAATTTTGACCTGCATCTAGGATAATTTTTTTTCTCGACATGGCAACCCTATGAACAGTGAACTGGTGGTGTTGCTCAGTCCACTATGCCTAGATATTAATTCAGATATTGTTGTTGACAAGCTATATTTATCAACTAATGTATCTTTTACAGTTTTACTTCAATATATTGTTTAGCTAATCACTGATATAAAACTTAAGTGTCCAAATAGTGTTGTGTTTTTCAATGAAATAAACAACTGAAATATCGCAATAAATAGGGACAGTTTCAAAATACCAAGTCAACCCAGTCAAAAATGTGAAGGTGGTGCTGAAAAATTAAGAGATAAGAAAACAAAATCTCGAAGGTGATGCAGCCAAATGTTGAAAATTAACCGACTTGTTTAGTAGTAACTAGTAGTAGTAGCACTGCCAGCCATGCCCATGCTGAGCTAGGTAGCACAAGTAAAGTCAGTGCAGGTGCTGCTGCTGCTCCTGCAGAATCCCATGCAGGTGAAATTGTGGAAGAGGACAGCATAGCTGAGTGTGAGCCTAGTGCGAGGAAAATTTTTGCATCTGAACTAGTAAGCATGGTTTTGTATACCAATTTCTATTCATTGGAGTTTTCCTATCTCTTTTCATTATAATCCACTATACTTGATCAATTAATATTCCTGGTAATGCTAATGGCTTCCACACTTTATTTTTTGCTATTATATTTGCTATTGCTACTTTGCTAATTATATTTGCTAATATAACTAGCAGAGTAAGGTATATTTGCTAGTAAGTTAATAACTTACTAGCAAATAAAAGATCAATACAAACTCCAAAATACATCTCTCTAGTAGTATTTGACATGCTTTGTTCACATCTGACTAGGGATGCACCAGATTTACTATTTTACTATCCACAGCTAGATTTGGATTTTCATGATAACTGCTAGGTCATATGGTTCCGGAGATATGGCCATTCGAATTTTGTAAAAAAAAAAAGGTCTATTTCCAAGGTCATACCATATTTCAACATGAAACATCTCGGCTCCTATTGCACTTACAGAGACCTTTTAAACACTCTTTTAAAGCTTTTAAGCAAATCTAAAACTTTGTTTCTATTCATATTTTACCTCAGTAGTAAAAAAAAAATCTTATTTTTGACCTTTGACCTTGTGTAGGTCATTTGTCACAACCAATTTTTTTCTCCTGTCACCCAATTTTGGGTACACATGTCTACCTTAACCTACAACAAGATTTTTAGTGTTGATTAAGTTAGTATAGATGCTATAGCCATTTCACTGGACCATTAGGGCATATCATACTTTTCTGAGTCCGAATTTCACTCTGGCTAATATGTATTTTTATGTAAAATTTAATTCAAAGTGGGGTTTCTTTTCTGCAACTTTTCCCAAAAATCGCGTTATCATGTTTAAAATTGCGGCTTTCTGTTCTATGTTGAAATACCGAATATTCAATTGAACACAACCTCATATTTTTAACCCTTTGTCGTAATTTGTTGCCATTTAGACACATTAACTTTGCTAAACTCTTACACAGGTTTAATACATACATACATAAAAAAAAAAATCTACTCCATTTGAATCTTTGTAACCATTTGGATGCAGAAGGCGAAGTTCAACATTCTCTCAATAGATGGCTCTGAGCAATTATGCCAGTTATAATTGTGAAGTAGAAGTGAGTAGATACCATTTTTTCAGTAAGTGGTTTTTGTAATTTTCCTAAGTTTAATCACCATTATTATATTTGTTTTGACTATAATTTCATTCTAGAAGTATTAAGGAAGCTCCCTGTTTACTTTGTTTAAGTAATATTTTTAATAACTGTGAAGAAAAGACTTCATTCAAAGTTCGTTTCCAAATGGACACAAAGTTTTCATAGGGTTAATTGCTGTGGATGCTCAGGATGCTCCCTCAAGGTCCATGTGAACTGTAACTGTCCTTTAGAGGTGAAGATTCCTAAACTGGACCTTCAGTGGCTGTACTACCAGAGAGTGAAGACTTCCAAAGCTTCAAGAATCCAGATGTTTTCTGTAGACTTCAAAGACAGCAGGAGACAGATCAAAGCAGTGAAGAGGAAAGAGGCTGAAGCAGCTTCTGCTGTGAAGAGGAAGAAGAAAGAGGAGACTACTAATGAGGAGCTTCTCATGAAAGACTGAGGAGGATGAAGAGCCAAACTTGGAAGAACAGGGGTGGCTCGTCGGTAGGCACTGCAGAACTGCAGCACCCCTAAATTTTTTATTTACAACTGAAATAATCAAGAACAATATAAGGATGAGCTCACTGAATAACTTTTTCAATAACTTTTGAAACTTTTATTCATTGCTCAATGCTCATCCTTTTATTTCAGTAATTATTTCAATAATGAAAAACATGAAATACTTTTCAACCTCTCATTGGAACTGCGTGCTAACAGCACCAGATTTCAGCATTAATTGCTCGCGATGCCTGAAAGGAACTCCAATGCTTTGTTGCCATAGACGCATAGAGAGAGAGGGAGTCTGCCTCTCTCTCTAAGCAGAGTCACAGTCGAAAGTGAGTCAAAGCACTGCAGACATTGCAGTTCTTATCTGTTCGTTGAACGCGTTGAATGTGTTGATGTTTCGCTTTGCTTATACTACAATTAATTCATTTAATTCCATTTCTAACAGTGATTAGTAACAATAGTAATATTTAACATTTTATTTGATAGATTTTTATTGGCTTAGTGATTTAATTATGTATTTGGTGATTATTTCTCAATTTTTTTCCGTAATTTCAGTTTCTTTTCTGAAATTTGATTCAGCCATGGCTGTCATGCCCATAGAAGTGAGTCAAGTGAGTGTGACTAAAATAACTTAATTTTTCACAATTATCTCAAGAAAAAATTGGTATTAAAAGAGAAGGTTATCACCCCGGAAATTCAAATATCTCAGCCAGGAATTTAATTAATTTATTAAAATTCATCACAGAAAATAATGTAGCAGATGTGCTTTGCAAACTTAAAAAACTCATAAAAATCCTTTTGACAATTCCTATGACTACATCAGAGCCAGAATGCTGCCACTCAATGTTGAAAAGAATAAAAACGTTTCTAAGGAGCACTATGAATCAAGAATAACTAAATGCTCTAGCAATGATTTCAATGGAGAAAAGCATCATCAACAGTACTCCAAATTTCAATGAGAAAGTTATCAACCTTTTTGCTCAGAATAAAAATAGAAGAATGGACTTCATTTTTAAATAACTTTGTAATTGAACCTGAAGTACCTGGTAAGTGCACAATTACTTATTTCATAACTACCTTATAAATACCTATATATAATACCATAATCAATGATACAAAAAATGTTCAAAGTAGCTCATTCCCATTCTTAGAGACAGCACCCCTAGAATTTTTAGTCACGAGCCGCCACTGTGGAAAAAGCTGCAAAAGAAGCCTCTGCCAATGCTGAGGCTACTGAAGCTCCTATGGACATTCCTGCTGAAGTACCTGCTGAAACTCCAACTTCTGCTACACGAAACTACAAGATCCAAGGGACAGCTTCAGCAGCTTTGAGGTACAGGATGGCAAATGTTCCAGCAGCCGCAGTTGCCACTGGCTTCCTGAATGACCTCATCAAGGCTTTCCAAAGACAAGGCTTACTTGGCCATAGATGGCATGAAAGTCTGGAGGGCCAAGGAGGAAGTAATGGCCTCATCAGTTGAAGCTCTCACACAGAGGTCAGAGGAGAAGATCTCTGGGATATTCTTTGATGGCAAGCAGGATAGGAACACAAAGGTGTTGAAATATGATGAAGTGACATGGAGATTTCATCCTGGCAAAGTGATCGAGGAGCATTACACTATCAGATGAGAGCCTCAACGAAAGTACCTCTTCCATTTCACTCCCGAGGAACCTGAGGAAGGAGAAAAGCCTACTCATAAGATTGCTCAGGGGCTGCATAAGTGGTTTCTGGATCACAGAACTGATGAGATCCTTGTAATGATTGGAGGAGACTCTACCAACACCAACACAGGGTGGTCTGGAGGCACCATAGCCCTATTGGAGAAGATGCTGGGTCGCAAGTGCCAGTGGATGATCTGTCAGCTCGATGTGAATGAGCTCCCCCTGAGGCACTTAATCATCAAGCTGGATGGCCCTGTAACTCCCCAGTCAGGCTTCAGTGGGCCTATTGGAAAACTTCTTGAGAAAGTGAATGAACTTGGTCAACTTCAACTTCAAACCAGTGGAAGGAACTGAAGATATCATAGATCTGCCAGTAGAGATAGTCAAATCTCTCTCCACAGACCAGCACAACTGCTATCTTCTGATCAAAGCCATCAAGTCTGAAAGTCTCAGTCCACAGTTGGCTGGTCTCAAGTGCGGACCTCTGAACCAATCCAGGTGGCTCACTACTGCACAGGCCATCTTGCTGTTGTGGATGAGGGAGCACGGACTGAAGGGAGAGGTGTTGAGGAGGCTCAAGGTCCTCGTGAAGTTCTGCCTTAACTTCTACTTCAAAATGTACTACGACATCAAAGTGAAGCACCACCTCAAATTTAGTCCTGCACACGTTTTTTTCAAGCCAGAGGCTGCTGAGGAACCAGACGACCGAGGTCAGGAACATCATCTCTGCTGCAGTGATGAGGAGCTTACCATGCACATCCTGAGAACATCCTGGCTTCATTCCTGTGCAGTGGGGATGAGCATCAGAGCGCTTTTGCTGTGAGCCAGATAGAGAAGATCAGAGAAGGAAGAGACTTTGGTGATACGACAGTGAGGCCCCACAAAAATCCCAGTCAATCTGCAAGCCACTTCACCTGAGGATCTCATCAACTGGGACTCAGAAAATATTTACAAGCCTATTTTCACCTGCAAAATGTCCTTGACTGAGCTTGAGGATCTCAGGAAAACTCCACTCAAAGTGGACACTTTCTCTGTTCATACACAGTCCTGCGAGAGAGCTGTACAGGAAGTCTCAACTGCTTCCCAAGCTGTGTACGGTCACGAGAGGACAGATGGGTGGGTGAGAGCCAGGATAGACCATCGAGAAATGCTCCCAGTGTTCAGATTGAAGCAGGACATAATTAAGAGCTTTTCAGGTTCGAGTAGCTAATGAAGAGGCTGAAGCCATTGTTAATGCTCATAAGAGCTGAAAGTCCTCATAAGATCATGATATAAGATCTTATGAGGCCACGCTTTTCAGGGATCCAGGAAGAACAGGCGTGTAAACTTACATGTGGAGGTGGCAAGTCTCCCACCACTCAATCAGAGTAGAGCTGGTGAGCCGTGCCTATTCTTTGACAAAACACTTAAAATCATTAAGTTTTACATGAAATCTAAACATTTTTTCAGTACCCAAAGGTGTTGAAACACGCAAGAAAGCAAGGATGAAGTTAGAAAAGCAGCTTTTAGACTAAATCATATGCAGAACAGCTGTGCACTTTGGTATGGGTGCCCTGAGGCTACATTATGCAGCCTTCAAATCAGAAAATCACGATTTTGACCATGAAAATGAGATTTTTCGGAAAGTTGCAAATAATAAACCCATCTTAGAATTAATTTTTACATAGGAATGCATATTAGCCACTTTGTTTTTCCAAAATTTCAACCCTGAACCCAGCATATGATATGCCCTAGTGGACCATACCCACCTCCATTTTGACCAAGTACCTTTTTCCACCAAACTTTGGAGCACCGTATCTTTGGAACTGTTTGAGCTAAAGTATTGAGAAAAATACCATTAGATTTTTCTTACTGAGATATATAATGTCTGCTAATTTTCAAAAAAATTGGTAATTATCTAACCTAACCTAACCCAGTTATTTGATCGAATAAGTATCCAGCCCCATTATAATTTTTTTTTTTTTTTTGTAAATTTCAGAAAATTATATAATATAGGTAATTTAAATTGCAAAATTAATTAATTTATATGGACATTCAAAAATGTGAAGAACTTCGAATCTGCTATCCTGTTTAAAGGTAAAGCTATGTACGTATATAAGTACCTTATACTAGGCTATAGGTACTACCCTATAGAATAAGTTCAGTTTTAAGAGTTAGATGAGTTTTAATAGAATTACTTAAATTTGTGTATTTATTCATTGTGTACAACAGTATGTACCCATATGAAAATAAACTTATTTAAACCTTGGAGCAAAGATATTTTTTTTGCATCTGTATTTATTCCAATCTGTAAATCAAATTGCACATTTTTTCTTGTTGTAGACCTCTGAAACAAGATCAGTAGGTCCCAAATTTTATTTGTGCCATCTAAGCAAAAATAGCTTTTAACAGGGTTGGATACAATGAATAATTATAATTGTATTTTTAATTAATTGATCCTAATTTCCATTAATTGCAATTGATTCAAAATAAAATAAAAATAAAGGTAATTGTAATTGATTTTTGAGCTATAACTGATGTAATTGATCAATTAATTAATGTCAATTATTAAAAATTATACCCATAGATCTGGCAGTCATACATCATCCAATGAAAATAAACCTTTGATAGTTTATTTAGTTATACTTAGATTTTTTTTTTTTTTTTTAAGTTCAGGAAGAACCAATTCGCCTCTTTAAAAGGGCATATCTCAGCGGAAAAACAAAGAAAAAGGGAGAAGTATATATTTTTATAGATATACAGTGCCCGCGAAAAGTATCCGATCACTCAAGAAAATACAATATTTTCCCTTGATATTCAGAGACACGTAATTCACTTTCTATTTGTTCTAGCGACATCTGGTAACTTTGAGGTTGCTCGCTGATATGAGAGCTATCCAACGCATTCTCAAATTAGCGTTCTGGTAGCCTTCGTTGCGGGTGGCTGTGTCTCAAATTTGTCAGATTTCACTGTTTGTGTAAATTTCTTGATATTTTTTTTTTTTTACAGAAAGTGGTGTAAATAAAATTTATATATAATGTGTGCTAAAAAACAACTTAAGAGTGATTGTCGAGGTGCTATTGTTGCTTTGCATGCATGTGGGAAATCACAGAGACAGATAGCTAAGGAATTAAACATATCCCAAAGTACCGTTAATTTATGGGTTTCACGGGCTAAGAACAATGGTGGCCTAACCACGCCGGTCCCTAAAAAACGATCTGGCAGACCGAGAAAAACAAATTCGCGAACAGACAAACTTATGAAACGTTTAGTATTGAAAAACCCAACAATAACTGCGAAAGAAATAAAATTTAATATGAATAATTTGTTATCTGGTGTTTCTGAACGAACTATCCAGGAGCGGCTCCAAAAAGAACTCGGATTACCATCTCGCCATGCTGCTAAGAAACCGTTCATTAATGAAAAAATGCGTAAAAAACGTGTCGCATTTTGTAAAAAATACATTCATTGGACTGTTGATGACTGGAAGAAGGTTTTATTTAGCGATGAGTCGACATTTTTGACATTCAGAAGTTGTCCAAAAAAGGTTCGCCGGCCTATTGGCTCAAATAGGATGGACCCTAAATACACCCTAAAGACAATGAAACACCCTCCAAGTGTGATGGTTTGGGGTTGTTTCGGTTACTATGGGCGTGGAAACTTATATTTTCTTCCGAAGAACACAACTATGAATGGTGCACGGTATTTAGCAATGCTACAGGATAAACTTCCAATGGCAATGGCAATCCAAAGGACAAAAACATACATGCATGATGGTGCACCATGTCACAGGGCCAAAATAGTGACAAAATGGATTACTGACAATAAATTTGATATTTTGGATTGGCCTGGTAATAGTCCAGATCTCAATCCGATAGAAAATCTGTGGCTAATAATAAAAAATAAGGTTGAATGCCACGACACTGGCTCAGTCGAAAAATTACAAGAGGCCATCAAAAAGGTATGGTGCAAGGAAATATCAGTGGAAGTTTGTCAAAACTTGATTAAATCCATGCCAAAACGTCTAGAACAAGTCATCCAAACCAAAGGACAGATGACAAAATACTAATATAAGGTTAGTATACATTTAAACATTGTTTTTTATGTAAAAAATACAAATTTCAAGGGTGATCGGATACTTTTCGCGGGCACTGTATATTTTTATAGATATATATTTATTTTAGATATATATTTAGATATATAGAATAGATAGTTATATTTGTATAATTGTAATTGATTCAGACAAAATTAATTGTAATTGCAATTGATCTTGAAATTGTGAAGTACAATACTAACTAATTTGAAGAAAAATAAAAAAATTGTAATTGTTTCCATTTTGTGTAATTGAACCCAACCCTGGCTTTTAAGCTACATATGGTTTTTTTTTCTTTTTAGATAAACATGGATTTCACCAGTTTGAATATGGGCAGGTTCTGTTGTGATCTATTTAAAAAACACAAAGGAAAAGTGAAAAAAGGCATTCGTGCATTGACTAAAAATTTGATTGATCAAAATCCTGAATTGAAACTAACAAATAATCATAAAGCATGTGCAACCTGTTGAAATATATGAGCAAATCGTCCATCCCCAATGCCTGAATATGAACCACTTGAAAAATCACCATCCACCTCATCAAGTGCCCCATCTGAGCTAGAAACTGTTGGAGATATAGTTGAAATGCAGTATGAGCTTAGTAAATTCAATGCTTCATTGGCCACACTTGAGACCCCAATAAAACCATGTAAATTCTCTGACAGCACTGGTTATGCAAAGGGAAAGTTGAGGAAAGTCGAGTAGTTGTGAAAAGAAAGCTTGAACTTGCAACTAAACAACCAATTTCATGCAGTGATTCAGATGATACAGAACTGAAGATTCTTTAACAACTAAGAGAGAAATTTAATCAAGTGACAAGTCAAAGTGAAAAACTGACAATTCTTACTATCCTACCAAAGAGATGGACACAAGTAAAGATCAGAGAAGAATTTAAGTGAGCACATTACATGGCTAGGCAAGCAAAGAGTTTGGTGAGGGAGAAGGGAGTGCTTTCAACTCCTAATCCGCATTTGGGGAAACGCCTGAATAGTGAAACTGCTGCCAAAGTAATTGACTTCTATCATTCGCCAGATGTGAGTAGACAAATGCCAGGGTTGAAAGACTATGTTTCTGTAAAAGGAGCTGATGGTAGGCAGGAATAATGATCTCAGTTTTTGTCTAAGGTCAAATCTTTGGTAGGATAAATAATTACCTTGAAAGGCGTATACAAATAATACTTTATTATTATAAATGTAATAATAATGGCTTCCATAAAATATATTGTAAATACCTAATAACTGCCTTTTTTAAATATGAAGTTATATTGATGCCTTTTTTCATGGTTTCACCCAGCTAGACAAGAATCGGTTCTTATAACTCAATTGGTAAAAATAAAGGAATAGGTTATTTTAATATACATATTAAAAGAAATTTCTTAAAAATAGCAGACATTATAGATCTCAGTGAGACAAATCTAATGGTACTTTTCTCAACACTCTAGCTCAAACAGTTCCAAAGAAATGGCACTCCAAAGTTTGGTGGAAAAAGGTACTTGGTCAAAATGGAGGTAGGTATGGTCCACTGAAATGGCTGTAGCGTCTATACTAACAATCAACACTAAAAATCTTGTTCTAGGTTAAGGTAGACATGTGTACCCAGAATTGGGTGAAAGGAGAAAAAAATTGGTTGTAACATCAAATGACCTACACAAGGTCAAAGGTCAAAAATAAGATCAACTTTTTATTTTAGCACTGAGGTAAAATGAATAGAAACAAAGTTGTAGATCTGCTTAAAAGCTTTAAAAGTGTGTTTAAATGGTCTCTAAGTGCAATAGGAGCTGAGATATTTTGTGTTGAAATATGGTATGACCTTGGAAATTGACCTTTTTTACAAACTTCGAATGACCATATCTCTGGAACCATATGACCTAGAGTGTTGAAACAAGTGCCATTCTCTTTTTCTTACTGAGATCTATAAGTGTGCCAATTTTAAAAAAAATCAGTGATACTCACATTTTTTCAACCCAAAATTCCGTTGAACTGACATGGCATGACCCTTTTCCAGACTTTAATACTTTCATCTTTAACCAATTTCTCAATGCCATGTCAGCGATATTGCCTCTCAAATAGATCTTCTTTTCAAATTAGATGCAGTTGAATTGGAAATGGAAATAATTATATTGCCTGCCCTTCAAAAGCAGAGCAGATCATCAAGAGTTTTGGACACTGGTTGATTCACATAGATTTTCTCTTTTGAAAGCAACTTACCAAAGACTACGCTCGTGCTTTGGTTCGACATATGTGTGAAGCAGCTTTTTCAACAATGAAAATTTGAAGTCAAAATATAGATCGCAATTGCATGATGATCACTTGAATGACTCCATGAGAATGGCATTGATGAAATATACCCTGACATTCAAAATTTAGCAAAAGAAATGCAGTGTCAACCATCTCATTAAAATTTTTCATCTTCATTTTTCCATACTCAGAAATGGCAAGTTTGACTTTAATCTATTAGTTTTTGTTACCCAAGCTTTTTATGCCATTTTATTTTGCTTAACAATGTAGCCCTTGGCATGAAAAAGGTTGGGGACCACTGCCCTATTTCAATGAAATGCACCCCATCTTTTATAAAAAGTCTAGGATCACTAAATTCTGACCACAGCTTTACGAAGGGTACATTTTCCTGAGCACAAACCTCTTTTAGTTTAGTGTTTGAAAATATTGTTTTTGATTTAATCATAAAATTTTTCCATGCTTAGGGGTAAACCTAGCACTAAAGACCTATCTAACCTTGCCTTCAGGGACCTAATTAACCCCTGTATCTCTCCAAAAGGTCAGGCATTCTCGTATCAAGCCTATATGAGTCACTGCTCCCTATCATCATCACCAACATCGAGTGACTGGAGGCAACATCAATCCTATCTACTTCACCTCTAATTCCGTCAACCCTGGCCCGTGGTAGACAAACCCTCCTCCTCTTGGTTGGATTCCATTCAATGAACTCC
This sequence comes from Bathynomus jamesi, assembly GCA_023014485.1. Classification (NCBI taxonomy): domain Eukaryota; kingdom Metazoa; phylum Arthropoda; class Malacostraca; order Isopoda; family Cirolanidae; genus Bathynomus; species Bathynomus jamesi. The sequence continues at coordinate 150,156 of JAJOZX010002434.1, forward strand.
TTATCCATATGACACACTAAGGAGTCCCCAATTAAAATGGTTTCCCCCTCATTCACATCCCTATCCAACTGGGCAAAAAGGGTTCGAAACCTTGATAGGTGGGAGATTCCTATCACCTAACATACATGGCCTAGCTCCACCTTTAACTACTCTAAATCCCTCCCTGTCTACTAATCTTGAACCAACCTTAACCCCTTCCTCAACACTGTCTAACCTTCCTGATAGGTTCAGCCTTTGTCAACTGTAAGCCTACCCCTGCCCTCATCAAGCACTGCAAGTCTTTCCATTACTTCACGTACACTATGTTTTAAATCAACTATCTCTTCACTTAACTCACAAAAGAAATAAATCAATCTCTCAGTAATCACCACAGGATCACCATTGTAATCTTTAAAATCAGTATACAACTGCTGAACCCCACACCAAGCACACAACACTTTCTGCATGCCTCAACTCACACAGCCATACTTGACTGGGTGCAATCAAAGGATTTTCATCTCATCAATTCCCTGCCTCTCACTTACTGTCTTCAATCTTTCTTTCTTCACTGCAATGTTGCCTCACTCTCTCTTTACTATAGCTATTATAATGGACCAGTGGCATGTATAAGGGGGGCATAGGGGGCATAGACCCCCCATTGTAAAAATTACTACTACTCATTAAAGATATTTGAAAATGAAATTTTCAAAAATCAATAACTTTGAAACATTCACCACAAAAAAAAAATCTTGTCATATGGAATTTCAGTTATTTCATGGTTACCAGGACATGTTAACTCAAAAGCAATTTTGGCTGGCTTAGGAAAGTTCATATTTCTTTACAGGGGCATCCGCAGGATTTTTCGCAAGGGGGGGCAAAACTAACTTATTAGTTCTTTATTAGGTAGAAAAAAAAATGCACTGCGACCACTACAAGTAAAAACCGTCATCTCCCCTTATCATAGCCTGCTTTCGGTGCTAAATTTATGTACTTAGTAATACGAAGTACATAAATTTAGCACCGAAAGCAGGCTATGATAAGGGGAGATGATGGTTTTTACTCGTAGTGGTCGCAGTGCATTTTTTTTTCTACCAGTCAAGTCCATTTTTTATGTTATATGATACTATGATTAACTATAATCGTGTAAGTTTCAGTGAAATTGACCAAAAGGTTTTCGAGAGAAAAAAATAAATAAAACACTCAATATAATGATCTTTGCAAATAATTCCATTACTATATCTTTCAGTATAGTTTATTTAACACTTCTAAGTTCAACGACACGGCACTTCGGTAAAGTAAAGGTAAAGTAAACGACATTTCCTTGAATATGGAAACACTGACTGAGCTGCAGTAGAATTATAGAAGTCGTTGCGTGGGCAAACAAATTTCCAAGGGAGGGCAACTGCCCCCTCTTGCCCCCCCCCCCTCCGGACGCCCATGTTTCTTTATATGTATGATTAATTTGTGCAAATTTAATTCTTTTCCCATAAACTGGAAATAAAATACAACTGCAGCCTTCCAAGATGCAATTCATTTTGATTCCAAATCAATCATCAATTTTGAGCTCACACACACACACACACACACACAACACACACACACACACACACACACACACCATGCACCTCAGTGGTGTAGTGGTTAGCGTCGCTGACTATGAATCCATCAGCCCCGGGTTCGAGACCCAATGGCAGCCAGCGCGCAGCAAAACCCAGCTATTCATCCTTCCACACAATAAAGAAAGTGGTTGGTCGATAAATGGGTACCCTACATGACCTCATAGTTAAGACACTGGGCTGCTGATGGGGCATGGTTCAGATTCCATGTTAAACTGTAGGTCTAAGGTGGAATGAAAAGCTTGACCTTCATCAGAATGAACAATTTGGGCAGAAGCTAACCAAAGGTGTGAAAATATATATATATATAATATATATATATATATATATATATATATATATATATATATATCCCCGCAGCAGGGTTCTGAGCTCATGCTCTTGAGTGCTCTTTGTACGTGCTTGTTCCTGGAGGTTTCACATGCACCCTCCCAGCCTAGCACCCAAGGATGATGGGGCTCAACCCTGCAGTCCTTATAATCCTTGGTCTTTTTCCACTTTGACTGTCCCCTCTACCCTTTCTTTTTCCGGTCTTTCCTTTCACTTTTCCTTTGTTTTTCCACCGAGATATGCTTTTTTAAATAGAGGCAAATCAGTTCTTCCCGAACTTAAATATATATATATATATATATATATATATATATATATATATATGGGCTGAATTTCACAATTAGACACATGAAATGAATGAATGATGCAAACCCACAAGGAAAAAGAAAAATGATTCAAAGGCATTTCGTGTATTCAGAAATACACCTCATCAGGGAATGAAGGGTGGAAGCACAATAACCAAAAATATATATAAGAAGACAGAAAAACAAAAAGATTAACACAAGATTAACAAGAGTTGATTAGAGGCAAAAGGTATTTTAACAAGATATTGTCAATTTTACACATTCCCATACTGTTATTGAAATTATTTTTAAAATGGATAAATGCACATTCTAGAATATTCCATTCAATTATATCTGTGTTTTTAATGAGAACTTTAGAACTATCCCACTTAATACTATGATTACATCTATACATATGGTTAAACAATGCATTACAATTATTTGCTGTTTGAAAATAAGTTTTATGCATGTTGTTTGGATTAGCCATGGGAAATCCCCCTTTACCAGTATTGGTTAACTTGTATATGGAATTTTTTGAAAGCAGAATTTTGCCTACTATTGTTACTTTTAACCTTGTTTGGTACAGGTATATGGATGATATTTTATGCCTTTGGCCTAATAATTTGGATGTTGACTTATTCCTTGGTAGGCTCAATAGTTTAGTCCCATCTATTAAGTTCATGGTTGAAAAAGAAAATGACGGAAGCTTATCTTTTCTGGATCTAAAAATTTGGAGATGTTTCAATCAGTTCAAATATGAAGTTTATCATAAGCCTACTAATAATAACTCTTATGTGCATTTTTATTCCAACCATCATCCCACGATTAAATCTTCTATTTTCTCTGCTATGTTTCTTAGAGCATTGAGAGTTGTCAATCCTGAATTTTTAGATTCCTAGTTATGCAATATCATGAATATCAGTACTAAATTATGTTACCCTATTTCATTTTTAGATAACTGCCGAAGGAAAGCCAAGAATAGGTATTATAATAGTGTAACTGGAAAGGAATTTGAGCGTAAAAATATCCTTAGCCTACCTTACCATGTAAATTTTCAATATCTTCCGACTTTACTAAAAGCAATTGGTATCAATGTAGTCTAAGCATAATAATACTGTAAAATCATGCTTAATAAAGAATAGCCCAGATAATTTGGTTGGTTGTGTGTATTTGATCGGATGTACACAATGTGACTTAATAGTCATCTGGGGTGAAAAAAACATAGGGTATGTTGGGGTGAAAATGAACAGGTCCCTTAAAATAATTTTGAATATAAAGAAAATTTTTAAGAAATTTTTTTCAGGTAGCTCACTGTATCCTTCAAAAGTGTTGGTAAAATGATGTCCTTATGTTTGTTCATTTCCAAGAAATGAGCACCGGAAAAAAAAGTAAAAAATATGTAAAGAAAACTTTTTTGCATTTATTTTTTATTTGCTTGGCACTGAATTATTTTTCACTGTAGAATATTTATACTTATGTTGAAAAGTGTGAAGATGTGTATCTTCTAATGCATGAGGAAAAATAAAAATAGTCTGTGGCATAAGCCTTGTGAAGCTTATGTTTTTTTTAACCCCAGGCAGTTGAAGCCTCTTTGGGGTTAAAAAGAACCTGTTTTATGTAGTAGTATGGGTGCAAAATGGGTGTGTGCAGGAATGTTGAAATGCAATTGCAAATGTTCAATGTTGCAAAGGGGTTAAGCCACAAACGGGGGTAGGGGATATACAACACAGGGGGGTATGGGGTATGCAATGAAGGGATCATGCAACAACAATGTTGCAAGGCTTATGCAACATCAGTGCTGCAAAGGGGGGGGTATGCAATAAATCAATGCTGCAAAGGGGGGGAGAGTTAAAAAGAACATATGTTTTATGTATTAGTATGGGAGTGCAGGAATGTTGAAATGCAATTGCAAATGTTATTCAATGTTGCAAATGGGTTATGCAACAAAGGGTTTATTATATCTCTGTAATTCCATTGACACCAGTATGGTATGTTTTGAGGACCATATACCAGAGTTAATGCTATATTTTTTTTCACCCCAAGCACGGTTCGTTTTCACCCCTTTCCATGGGGTGAAAAAAAATTCAGTTTTATTTATTTTACCAATTAAATATTTTGCAGGAAAAAAATTCTATTGCCATGTTATTATGACACCTGGCCTTTATAATGTGAACATACAGGTTTGTGTCCATCCCCAATAATAAAGTCTGTCAGCCTAAGTTAAGGCAAATTGTTTTTTCTCACCCCAGATGACTATAGTATATATAGGCCAAATAGGTAAAATGTTAGATATTAGGGTAAAACAGCATAAATATGCGTGTAAAACAGCAAATAATTCTAATGCATTGTTTAACCATATGTATAGATATAATCATAGTATTAAGTGGGATAGTTCTAAAGCTCTCATTAAAAACACAGATATAACACTGGTCAACACTCATTTTATTGCCAATCATATTAGAGTGATTTTGGGGTAACTTTGTGGTGCTGATTCCGAATATGACATCGGTTTTGCTAGATTGGCTCTAATTTATGAGATAATTGGTACCCCATTGAAACACGTAAAAATGCAAAACATTTAATGTTCAGGCGGAGCCTACTTACAAATCGCATTGAAATTGTCTCAAATCATACAAAAGTAAACGCATGAAATACATAATGGCATTTTATTCAGTCTCACCATCTAGAATGTTCCGGTAGTTTCCCATATGCACGCGTTATGGTTACGTTTCCTATTAATTGAGGGTATTCATTATCACAAGAACTAGAGCCAAATCGGAAAAACTACTTTCATTTTGGAATTCAGCAACCCCAAAATACCCTAAATTTGTACGAATTTCCTTGGCAACGAAAAAAAAATGTTTTTTTGTTGACCTGTGTAATCAAAAGGAATATTCTAGAATATGCATTTATCCATTTTAAAAATAATTTCAACAACAGTACAGGAATGTATAAAAGTGACAATATCTTGTTAAAATACCTTTTGCCTCTAATCAACTCTTGTTAATTTTTGGTTATCGTGCCTCCACCCTTCATTCCCTGATGAGGTGTACTTCTGAATACACGAAAGGCCTTGGAATCATTTTTCTTTTTCCTTGCGGGTTTGCATCACACACACACACACACACACACACACACTATACAGTATATATATGTATATATATATATGTGTGTGTGTGTGTGTGTGCTCCCCCCTCTTCAAGAAATGCTGTGTACACCCCTGCAATGGACACTGCTCTTCTGAACTCTCTCTAACTACATGCCTCCTCCTTTAAAGAGAGTACACAGCACCAGACTTTCTACACTTTCTCATTCCTTTTCTGTCCAACTCTCCAACACAAGGGTTAATCAGTATTTCCAGTCCTTCATCTACTCAACCAGTCAACTCTGGAACAATCTTCCTCAATCCATCTTTCCCCCCATCTATGACCTCCAGTCTTTCAAATGCAGTGTCTTGGCATCTCAATAAACCTGGACCTTGATTTTGGCTCACTACTTCTATTATGGGGGAGAAGAGAGCACCCAACTAGTAAAGATCATTTATTTGAATTTTTAGAAGAGGAATGGTACAAAATAACATGAAAATTATGCAAGAAGCTTGTTGATTCAATGCCACATCACCTACAAGAAGTCAGAAAAAACTTAGGTCACACAAAATATTAATTTTAATAAAATTGTTTAAATGAATTCATGATTTTTGTTATCCTTTCATTAAATATGAATTATTACTTAACCAAAATACACTAAATGTACAGAAAATATTAGCTATGATTTTAAAATAAATAAGCTTTTAAAATGTTTTCACAGTAATGTAAATGGCTGAGAAGAAATTGCAAATGCTTTTGTGGCTAGTATATAATATATATACATATATATACACAGAAATGCGCACGTTCATAACATTCACATTAGCGGAAACTTCACTTGGACAGACTAAATCGCTGTCTGGTTGTTAACATTCAGTTTAATGTAATACAGGTCATTAAAGTGAAGATTTCCCCTAAAAAAGTGTTAGCATCACCAAACTTCACTTTAGCAGACTCTGAGTCATTAAAGTGAAGGTGATGCCACTGGAATATTATTGGAACCAGCCCTCGGATGAGATTGCAGTCAGTTGTTTCCTGTTGTATTTTCATGCATTTTCATATGTTGAATGTGGAGATTCAAGGGCTATACATACATGCGTAACTGTACTGAAGTATTTTGGTTTTGGAAAACCCCACTTTTAACATCCCATAGTCCGGTAAAGTGGGGGTCATCCATACTTCACTTTAACGTTCCCCGGTATGTTAAAGTGGGGTTTTTCTGTACTTCACTTTAGTGACCACACACTCCCCCAAAGTGTACATTAATGTGAGGGACTACTGTGTGTGTGTGTGTGTGTGTGTGTGTGTGTGTGGTGTGGTGTGTGTGTGTGTGTGTGTGTGTGTGTATGCACACACCTTGCATTCATTTTGAATTTTTGGTTTTCCTTAATCCCTTATCTCATCCCCCTACCTCACTTCCAGTCCCCCTCACCTGATGGTCTGATGAAGACCCTGTCCTTCAAATAAATCCACTTCATATTGTGGCTTTATTCCCTACAGTCCAAATATTAGAACCTACACCCATTTCTAATTAAGACAAAGCAATTGAAACTACCAGTTACTTACAATATCTTTACACTGTTCTATTGACTGCTTAGATGACGTTCCAGCATTATTCACATCAGAACCATTCAATTCTCTTGTAGAAGAATAAATGCACTTCGTGAATACATTTCCCCCTTTTTCAACATTAGCTTCATTTTTGTCAACAAACTTGGCTTTTACTTCATTTACTTTTTTTTGTGGTTTCTTTTCTTCTGACCTTCTCCTCTTTAATGGTATATCACATTTTAAACTACTTCCTTTCCTTTCCTGGCTGAATGAAAGCCGAGATATTTCATTTTCTGATAACCTTCTAAGAAGAATTCTTATCTCTTTCCTGCATACAGTAGAGTGTGATGTTTCGTAAGCTCTATTCTCAACTGATTTATTTACAATAAATTCACTTTCTTTTACTGGTAAACTTTTCTCAGTGTGTGATGTGTCTATAAACTGATTTTCATTGATTTCACACTTTATATCTGCAGCAAAGTCATCAAGTAATGACCATCTATTATCAATGTAAATTGTTGCTTCGGGTAATGAGTCATAATTGAAGAGTTCATCTTTAACTTTTAGCAATTCTACATCAGAAGTTGTTGCAGCTTGTATCGGGTTCATATCTTCAGAAAATGCTGAGTGTTGCAATATTTCTGAATTGGTTATATTTCCAGATCTTTCTGACACTAAATCAGAAAACTTTGCATCGATACTACATCAAACATTTGTTTAGACTCTGCATCAATGTACAGCGTTCCAGGTTGTTGTAATTCTTTATCAGTAACTAATTTCATTTACTATGATGATTCCATCTGAGAAACTATTGCAGATTGTCGAGATTCAACACATGATAGCAGTAGTGTAACAGGTGATGATTCTACACTCCCAAAATGTAGTAATTCTATATTAGTTGTAACTGTTGAATGTTTCTTCCCTGAACACTCTTTATTATTAATCAATTCTTTCCCTTCAAATTAATTTACTTCAGATAAAAACTCCTTATAGTTTTGAGGATCAGTCAAAATTCTCTCTTCACACAATGTAACTGGAAGTGAATTATCAGAAACTTCCAATGTTTTTATTTTAAGATCTTTGGCTGCCTTCAGTAAGGATGACAATCTATTCTTTGGAATACTAACTTCTCCTTTATGGATGTAGTTCAAAACAGCTTTTAAGACTCTAGGATCAGTCTGTCGTAACAAATGAATGGTGACATGGTGTCTTTTTAAAGATTTATTTTATAATAGTCACTACAGCTGGACAACAACAGCCTATGAACAGTTAGTATTTCCCATCATATACAATTGTAGAATCAACAAACAGTTCCTGTAGAGAAAAAATATGCATTTAAATATTTGTTTACATCATTTCCAAAAATTTTCCTTACTAAAGCATGCTAGAAGCTGCATTGATATACAAGTTAAATAAAGGTCCATTAATTCCTATTTTATTTTTTCTTCCAAATGAACAATTGAAGTTACAGGATGCAGTTTGACTCTGGAATAAGTAATTTAAGCCAAATTTCCCCATTCCACAATAAAACCCAGTTAGTATTTATTGAAACAAGATTATATGACTAAATAATATAATAAACAATCAATAAGAGACTTTGCTACAGAACTAAGATTGCGTGCATATACAGTATTTTGTCAGAGATTTAACAGTTTTGCCTTTATTTATACAAAATTCTGTAATATTCTAAACAATACAAAATGTCTTGAGGTTTTAAGAACAAAATGAGAATTTTTCCCTTTAGACACTTTTATTTTCAGTAAATAACTTTAATTTCATCAGTGGGAGTTCCAGCACAAGTGAATCCAGAGAGTTATTCCATGCGATGCGACACACTTTTCAAAGATGTTTGGTACTGTATCTTCATAATAATAACAACTAGGATCATCAAATATAAAAAATACATAATTGAGAACTAGTGCTACTTATTGTGTTTTTGTTTTGATAATTTGTTTAATAAAAACTTAAGTACTTAAATTTAAAATTCCTGTAATGCCCATTGCATGCTCCAACTCTGTTTCAGTCACCACTGTATTTTTCCAAAACTCTGTGAATCCTATAAGGTAATACACAATCAATGTATGCCAGTTTGTAAGGGAGGACTTAAGGTGTATATATTAGTGATGCACCGATTAATCAGCATCGGCTATATCAGCCAACTTTTTGCCATCGGCCAAATTCGGCCAATTATATGAAGATATATGACTTTTTTTCAAATTTCAACCAGACTTTTCATGAAAGTTATAAATAATATTACAAATTATATTTGTGAACAATATTTTGCTTTGGAATATAGATATTATCAGGTCATCCCATAAGTAATGTCATTTTTTAGATCGGAATTTGAAGGACAAAAAAATATAACAAACTTTTTAATCTAGTATATATTTTCCATCGGCATCAATGACACTCTGCCAACATCCCACAAGCTTTTCAATGCCATGTCTATAAAATTCAGGCGGTTTTGAGGCAAAAAATATACAAAGACTGGTGTGCAGGTCACCTAAAGAAGTATACTGTTTCTCGTCAAGATAGTTTTGCAGACTCCTGAAGAGATGATAATCTGAAGGCGCAAGGTCTGGAGAATATGGAGGATGTGGAAGTTTTTCCCACCCAAGCTCCTCAATTTTTGCAGAAGTAATCCTAATCCGAGCGGTATAAGGATGTGCGTGGTTGTGGTGGAACACGATTCCTTTCTGATTAACCAAAGAAGGTCTCATTTCTTTTAGTGCAATGTTCAATCAATGCAGTTCTTGACAGTAGACTTGAGCGGTGATTGTTTGGTTGCATGGTAAGGTTTCAGAGTGTATTACACCACCTTTATCCCACCAAACACTAAGCAACACCTTCCCTACAATCAGTATGAATCCAGGACTCGGTGATAGCAATGATATCCTGGTATTCTGATGCTAAGAGCGCCTGTAGCTCACAAAACTTGTTCCTAATTGACCTAGCATTAAAAAGCATTGCACGGACGGAGCCTTCCCTATTCCTACCACCCCCTAGCACAACCAGTTACCTGAACAGCCAGGGTTGTTGGGAGTTGAAGAGCCCCTCACTAACAAGGGGGCAACTTCCGCAGGAGCCTGAGCCCCCTCCAACATGGAAGGAGGGTCACCCACTTGTACCTGGATGCACCCTTCAGTTGAAGGTATGTCCACCACTGGCTCATCATCATCATCTCTCCCCGGACTCAACCTCACCATTCTGTACAGGTGCCGGTCGAGCAGCGCGCCTAGCACACCTTTACCCTTGTTATTGAGGTGGACACCATCCCTCTGGTAAAGGTCCCACCTACCCGAAAATGCGTCAAAGGGGTCAATAAACCTCATGCCCAGCAGGACGCACAAGTCTTGCACCCTCTCATTGATGCCAATGACCTTACTGAGTGTGTGGTCACTGGCATTCATTCGTGGTAAAATACCCATTAACATTCCCCTGTCTGTCTTCAGTTTTAGATCATCCGAAAGAGACATGATCTCAGTGATGATCGCTTCTGTAAGACCTACCCTACCGCCTTTGAGGAACAGGTCATTGCCACCAGCGTGGACAACGATTGCAGTCCTCCGACTAGCCACACGCACCTTCTCTACCTCCTTCCTTAAGTGCGCCATTCCCCACCCAGGTAAGCACCTTACCTTCCTCCCATCCCAGTTTGCAGAAGCAAAGTACTTCACCTGGCCCCTGATCTGCAAGTCCCCAATCAAAATGGTGTCTTCCTCCTTCCTTCGAGCAGAGGACACTAAAGCAGTTGGAGGTCCTGACAGGGGCAACTGGGGTCTCAGGCTTCGGCTTTGAAGCCTTCTTGCCCCGAGACCTTTCAAAACCCGTCACCACCCATAGATGCAGTTACACCAGCCAACCCACCCCAAATGGCAGCTACATCCTTCTGTTTCTTTGGGTCATCAGTAGGCCCCTTCCCACCCTTTTTCTTTATTGGCCCCTTCCCACCCTTCTCTATCAGCCCATTCTTTACACCCTCCACCTTGCGCTGCAGTTCTGTGCATTCCACGTGGGTCACTGGTGATTCTTCACACTGATTTTGTACCCTAGTCCCTGGTTGCACCTCTACCCTTTCTCCGCGGTGCCGAACCCTGTCCAGTCCATCACATGACCGCCTTTCCATGGCAGCTATCCTATCAATGAGCTCGGGGTTGGAGGTTGCAGCCGCATCAGTGACCGCCACACCTCCAACAGCCAGTCTGGATGACTCGAGCCACCAGACCCTCTCCTCTAGCTTCTCGTAAAACCACATGAGTTCGCAGAAGTGGCACATGCTGGAGTGGTTGATTTTCGCGAAACAGGCTTCTTTGAAGTTCATCACCCATTGGTTTACTTCACATCTCGCACATTCAGCCTTCAGTTTCTGCAGTCCAGTCATTGTAACTTTTTTTTTTCAAACTCTGAATACTCTGAATAAGATAAAGCATTCTAGCAATGAAAACTATCAAAAACGTTGTGAACCAGTATATAAAAAAAGAGGGGGAGGGAGGGTGAATTCTTCCCGCGTGTAGACGCATCCACCTATTTGCAAGTGACGTTCATCCCTTCCAGAAGACTACACCTCTCGCTGCTGCCGCACTGACCAAAGGTCTTCCCAGGGCTGGACAGTCCCAAACGTGTCGCAGCTCCCAACTGACAAACACTCGCAACCAGTGGTGTAGTGCTGTGGGAACACGTGGGAACGGCATTCCCTTACTTTTTTTGGTAGACGGAACGGCGTTCCCTCACTATTTCAAATAAATCTGAACTTACAAATCTCTAACATCATGAAATTTTAATTCCCACCCCTAGAAGAAATATGAGAAAGAATCATTAACTGTTTCATTTCTTTTAGCTTCGACTGAGGCAATGCTAGCCTATAAAGATCTGGTGAAACAGTCACCACGGCGTACCAGTCCAGTTGTTAAATTTTTTTTAGTTAATCATTCCAGTTGTTAGCTATTTTTATTGATCGTACTGGATGTCATATATCTAATGACACTGGAAATACTGCATCTTCAAACTTGGAATATATCCTAATATCCAGTGCATATGACCTCAAAATATCCTTGAAATTGGTCAGATTTCAAAAGATTTCCCGGGGGGCTTACAGTGCCCCTGGACCCCCAGCTGTATGGGCTCGCCGCGCTCGCCATTGTCCCCCCCGCATCTGAGTAACACTTTCAAAATGCGTTCCCTCACTTCTTTATTTAGCACTACACCACTGCTCGCGACGCAGGCATCACAGATTTCCCACCCTTTAACGGACCTATCATGCTTCTAATGGGCTTTCTACTATTAACATAACTGAAGAACTCCTTAGTGTTCCCCTTGCAGAGGCTTGCCACCAGTAGTTCTTCGTTACGTTTCACTAGCCTAACCTTCGCCTTCACTTCCCTACACAGGCGGACATACGCTTCAGTGTTCTCATGGGAACGATTGGCCTTTGCCTTCCTATACGCTACTTTCCTATTTCAGATAGCCAAAGCAATGTCACAACTGAACCACTTAGGCTGCGTTGAAGCAGGGGTGACCAGTTTTGAGGGTATGGCAGCAGACTGCAACACCATAAACTCGTCCCGGAATGCACTCCACACTCCCTCAACATCGCCGCCGACCTCTAACCCCATCTCTCCTACACTACCCCTGAGGCTAACAAAGTTCACCCGCCAGAGACCGAGCTTACTGCCTCTCAAGTTACTACGCTTCACCCGAGGGACGCACACACGGAACCTAATAAGACCGTGATCACTCCCGCCCAACAATTCATCAATGGTAAGGCCAGTGATGAGGTTGTCTTCGGTCGTGAATACTAAGTCTAGAACGCTTTCGCCTCGTGTAGGCTCGTTGACCCACTGAGTAAGTTCTCATCAGCAAAGTCAACTAGCCTCCTCCCTTCAGCATCAGCAGTCCTGTTTTCCCACTTTGTCGCGACAGTTGAAGTCTCCTAAAACTACACACACCCTATCCCCTAGCAGGCTACTGAGTTCGGTGTACAGGGCTGTATCCTCCTCGAGGAGGAGATGCGGAGGTCTGTACACCAAGATTAACCTATAGCTCTTCCCTCCCACATTCAGATCGACCCCAAGCAGCTCCCGTTCTGACCGGAACTGGCAGTCAACCAGACTCAACGTGTCTCTGACGTATATTAGTACCCCACCCCCCTCTCCATGGGAGCGGTCTTTGCGAAACATTCTATACCTGGGAATTTCGAACTCCCCAATGTAGTCCCTATGATCAGTATGAATCCAGGACTCAGTGACAGCAACGATATCCTGGTATTCTGATGCTAAGAGCACCCGTAGCTCGCAAAACTTGTTCCTAATTGACCTAGCATTAAAAAGCATTGCATGGAGGGAGCCTCCCTTATTCTGACCACCCCCTAGCATGACCCATTTCCCGAACAGCCAGGGCTGTCGGGAGTTGAAGAGCCCCTCACTAACGAGGGGACAACTTCCACAGGAGCCTGAGCCCCCTCCAATGTGGAAGGAGAGTCACCCACCTGTACCTGGACACACCCTTCAGTTGAAGGTACGTCAGCCACCGGCTCATCATCATCCCTCCCCAGTGGGGGCCCATCATCTCTGCCCGGACTCGACTTCACCATACAGTATAGGTGCCGGTCAAGCAGCATGCCTAGCACACCTTTACCCCTGACATTGAGGTGGACACCATCCCTCTGATACAGGTCCCACCTACCCAAAAACACGTCCAATGGGTCAACAAACCTCACGCCCAGTGGGACACACAATTCTTGCACCCTCTCGTTGATGCCAATGACCTTACTGAGCACGTGGTCACTGGCATTCATTCGCGGTAAAACACCCATCAACATTCCCCTGTCTGTCTTAAGTTTCAGATCATCCGCAAGAGACATGATCTCGGTGATGATCCCTTCCGTTGAACCTACCCTCCTGCCTTTGAGGAACAAGTCGTTGCCACCAGCATGGACAACGATCACAGTCCTCCCATTAGCCACGTGCACCTTATCTAATTCCTTCCTTATGTGCGCCATTCCCGACTGAGTAAGCACCTTACCTTCCTCCTGTCTCGGTTTGCAGAAGCAAAGTACTTCTCCTGGCCCCTAATCTGTGAGTCCCCAATTAAAATGGTGTCTTCCTCCTTCACGCACAGGAGACTATAGCGGTTGGAGGTCCTGACAGGGGCAACCGGGGTCTCGGGCTTTGGCTTCGCAGCCTTCTTGCCCGAGACCTTTCAAAACCCATCACCACCCATAAACTCAGCTGCACTTACACCACTTACACCACCCGACCCACCCCGACCAGCAGCTACATCCTTCAGCTTCTTTGGGTCATCAGTAGGCCCCTTCCCACCCTTCTCTATCGGCCCCTTCTTTACCCTCCACCTTACGCCGCGGTTCCATGCATTCCACGTGGGTCACTGGTGATTCCTGACACTGATTTAGAACCCTGGCACCCGGTTTCACCTCTACCCTTTCTCTGTGGTCCCGAGCTCTGTCCATTCCATCGCTGGACCCCCTTTCCACAGCAGCTATCCTATCCTGAATGAGCTCCGGGTTGGAGGGCAGTGCAGCCTCGTCAGTGACTGCCGCACCTCCAACAGCCGATCTGGATGACTCGAGCCGCTGGACCCTCTCCTCCAGCTTCAAGTAAAACTGCATGTGTTCGCAAAAGCAGCACATGCTGCAGTGGTTGATCTTCTCGAAGCAGGCTTCTTTGAAGTTCGTCACCCACTGGTTTACTTCACACCTCGCACATTCAGCCTTCAATTTCTGCGGTCCAGTCATTGTAACTTTTTATTTTCTTTCTTTTTTCAAATGCTGAAGACTCTGAAGAAGATAAAGCATTCTAGCAATGAAAACTATCAAAAACGTTCTGATCAGTATATAAAAAGGGAGGGGGGGGTGAATTCATCCCGTGCTTAGACGCATCCACCTATTTGCAAGTGACGTTCATCCCTTCCAGAAGACTACACCTCTCGCTGCTGCCGCACCAACCAAAGGTCTCCCCAGGGCCGGACAGTCCCAAACATGTCGCAGCTACCAACTGACAAACACTCGCAACGCAAGTATCACAGATTTCCCGCCAGGAGCGACAGCGAGATGCAGCCCCTTACTAAGTCTTACTAGTCACTCACAAGCGGCCAGACTCTTAGAATCCAGTGTTCAAGGGATATCGCACCAGAACCAGAGGCTACGCCTGAGACTTATGCTGGCCTGGCAGCAAGCTAGGCAGTAAAGCTCTCTCACCTCAGAGCAGTACAGCCAAGCACCATCAATTGGTCACCAAAGAACGGTCACAGGGGGCTGGTCAGGCCATTATGCATAAGGAATGGGCTTGATGGGGCACTAGCCACACTCCATTCATCGCACCCCTACGCCTGGGACCCCTCCATCCCAGTCTCTCACAACCTACGAGCGTTAAATGGTGTTATTTATAGAGGTTCCAAAGCCTCTCTTCCCATGCATGAGGTAGCAGTAGGGTCCTAATAGTAAAAGAAGAGAAAAATACTTAATTAAAAAAAAAAAAAAAAATTCTTTTAGTAAGAGAACAACCTTAATGTAAGCTAAAAGGACAGAGTAGGGATGGGATGGGGTCCTAGTAACCCACGGGACAGTATTGTACAACATACTTTACCCACCCTCCCGAAAGAGAGAGAGAACCTAAAGGAACTGGCAGCCAATTTCTCTAGAATCCCACAACTCGGGACTGGAGGGCTGTCACACCCCAAGTATAAAGTTTACAACATCCAGAAGAAATGTGCATAACCTTTATACCCCTGCGGAGAGAGAGATAGAGAGAGTTACAAGGAGTTATAAGGACAAGAGTTACAAGGAGTTGTAAGGACAAGAGTTACAAGGAGTTACAAGGAAAAGAAGTACCTCAAAAGGCCTTGCAGCCCATACCGAGGAGGTACTAATGGCAACAGGTGCCAGGGAAAATTTTGTACACACTCAAATAGTGTGCAAGATTTGGTCTAACCTTTTCTTGAACTGATCCACAGAGGAACTGTTTACAACTTCTGAAGGTAACCTGTTCCACGTGTCGCAGATCTTATACGTAAAGTAATTCCCACACACAGTAGTCCTAAACCATTTCAAATCCAACTTCCAACCATTGTCGCGAGTTGGGTTATCATTTAAACCAGTGGTTCTTAACCTTTTTACTACCATGCCCCCTCTAGGAATTGGTCCTTCCCTCCACGCCCCCCTTCAATCAAAATAACATTCTCAATAACTTCTCAATATTAGCCCATGCTCTCATTAAGAGAATAACAAATACAATTAGAGAAATTCTGTTTCTAGGGGGGCGCCCCCCAGGTTAAGAACCACTGATTTAAACTAAACATACTTCTAAAATCGACATCATTGAACCCGCGTAAGAGCTTGAAAACCTCGATCAGTTGACCGCGCAGCCTCCGAGTTTCAAGCGAAAACAAGTTCAGGGCGCGTAACCGTCGATTGTAGCCTATATGCCTAATGGAAGGGATTAACTTTGTGGCCCTCGCCTGCACTCGCTCCAGCCTCTCAATATCTTTCCTGAGGGTGGGCGACCAGAACTGCACAGCATATTCCAGGTGTGGCTGAACAAGGGAATTGTACAGAGAGAGCACAATCTCCTTGTTCCGAAACTGAAATTGCCTCCTGATATAACCCAATAGTTTCTGGGCTTTCTTTTCCACCTCTACACACTGTTTCGTAAACTTAAGGTCGCTGCTAATTAGCACACCCAAGTCCTTTTCCAAATCAGTCATCTCGATATTACTCCCCAACATCGAGTAGTCCGACTTGAGATTGGCGTAGCCAATGTGCATCACTTTGCATTTACCCAAGTTAAACGGCATTTGCCATTTTTCGGACCACTCTCCTATCCTACCTAGGTCCACACGCAGTTCCTTGATCACTTTGGGCATCCCAACATTGGCCCCAAGCTTGGTGTCATCAGCGAATTTGGCGATCCAACTGATGATACCACCTTTGATATCATTTATGTAAATGATAAACAACAGTGGCCCCAAAATGGAACCCTGAGGAACCCCACTAGTGACCGAGGCCCAATCCGAACTAACCCCTTTAATTACAACCCTCTGCCACCTTTTCTTCAGCCAGTTTTCAATCCACCTACCTATTTCCCCACCGATACCCAGCATGTGCACTTTCACCATTAGCCGGGGGTGAGGTACCTTATCAAAGGCTTTCTGAAAGTCGAGATAAAGTATATCAATCACCGTACTCTTATCATACTCACTCAACATGACGTGGAAAAACTCAAGCAAGTTAGTGAGACACGACCTATGCCATCTAAACCCATGTTGGGAGACCCCAAGCAGCTTGTAGGAATCTAAATGGTCAACGATCCTATCCGCTATTATCCCCTCTAATAATTTACCTACAACTGAAGTGAGACTAATGGGACGATAGTTCCCTGGACTTTCGTGATCCCATTTCTTAAAGATAGGGGTCACATTGGCTTCCCTCTAGTCACCAGGCACCTGGCCCGTCTCCAACAATTTGTTGAAGACTGTAGCCAGGTGGGGAGCCACCTGGTCACGTACCTCTTGCAACACTCTAGGGAGAAACTGGTCTGGCCCAGGAGCCTTAAACGTGCTCAGTTTGTATATTCTATCAGCAATGACTGTCGCAGTACATTGAACACTATCTAGCCAGCACCTTCGTGCCTGACACCTGGCTCTGGGATGACGCGGGTATCCTCCATGGTGAACACTCCCGCAAAGTACTCATTAAGTACATTGGGTAATTCCAGGACAAATAGACAAATGAAAGTGCCAAATGTACACTCCACCATCTCCAAAATTCATGAAACTTGGTGTGAGGGTTGGTTTTGGTCCAAATTACAAAAATCTGAATTTTTTTTTGAAAATTGGTCAAGTTGGTCAATTTTTATGGCTTGACCAAATTTTGGTCAAATGAAAAAACCAACAATTTTCAAACGTAAATATCTCAGCTGCTAATTGTGGTAGCGTAATAAGTCTTAAATGATAAAATATGTAAAATTAACTGTAGTTTCTAAATATGTATGATTTTTTTTAGGGTAACAAAAATAAAATTATGATTTTTTGGAAAAAATATCAATTTTTTTTTTTTTTTTTTTTTTGCGATTTGGCAGCAAAGATATCATTTCTCGAAAAAAAGACCAAGAATAAAAAATGTTTATTTGATGTATGTACACCATAATAAGTAATAAAAAGTCAGCTTATAGTTTATTATAAGGCTCAAAACTGAGTTTGAAATTAAGTAATAAAACTTTTTTCAGACAACGAAGATTTATTACAGACTTGTTGGTCCAAAAAAGGACAATTTTCAAATCATATAAAAAATACATGTAAATAAACCAAAGGAGAAAAATCTTTTAAAATATATGTACAATGTACATACATAACCTCTTTTATATTTAGGGACAGAATATATTGATAATAATAATGTTTAATTTATAAAGCGCTTATCAGAGTATAAAATACTCTTCCTAATACTACACGTACACAAGTCTTTGAGAATGAATTAAGAGACAGTATTCTCATCCAGTGAATCCAAATTTTAGACACTAGTAATATAATAATAAGGAAAAAGAATTTGAAAAGATTTTTATAACTATTAAGTAGATACACAAATCTTAGATAAAAATTTCAGAAATATTATATAGACAATCTTAAATAGTATACATTTGATAGAATTTATTTTATCTTCTTTGAAAAGTTATTTAATTCTTGAAGCGGAAAAATGTATTGTATTCTTGTTCCTCCTCATAAACTTGCTTCAATACTCCCAAATATATTTTCTGTTGGAACGTAACAAACATCATCTTGCGCAGGAAAAATGTATGAGGGACATACGCCTGAAGGATGGAGAAATTTTATCAGAAAATCATCATATTCACAGTCAAAGGACTGGACTAATCCGAGCCATAGTTTATTTTCATACATACAACCCACAAAAGAGCCTGTTTCAATTTCGCGTTGAGAGACAGTATTATGTTCTTGATCCGAAGCAGACTCTAATGAGCTCTCTTATTTCGACTGACTGTGCACTCTGAGAGACTGGATAAACCTTCAATGAATTCTTGGAAATTGGGATGAAGCGATGAAATTTTTGAGTACCTTTGATAGAAGTAATAGGTTCACTCAGACATTTTTGCAAAGAAAGCTCTACATCTACAACTTCTGCCTCAGAGACGTAAAAAAAGTCAATAGTAGTTAGGAATTCTTGGGAGCAGAAATTGTAGAAGTCCTCAGCTGTTAAGATTTGATGGTCGAAAGGCTGTCGTAAGCTTTCTCTGGCGACTGCTCTTTTTACCATTCTGCCAATACCATCGCAGGCATTCTTCCCGTCGGATGTCGCGAAAAAATTCCACTCGGCAGGAATTTTGAAGTCTTCGAAATGATGGCATAAATTTAGAAAATTTGTTTTATTCTTATACTGAGCCGCGCATCCATCTGTGAAATAATGAATTTTAGTTAGGTTTGAATTTTGTTGTTGGATGCACAGGATTAATTTTTTGA
The DNA here is from genome assembly GCA_023014485.1 of Bathynomus jamesi. Lineage (NCBI taxonomy): Eukaryota > Metazoa > Arthropoda > Malacostraca > Isopoda > Cirolanidae > Bathynomus > Bathynomus jamesi. The sequence goes on from JAJOZX010002434.1 coordinate 169,482, forward strand.
GAAAACTATGAACCAGAATTGTATCATGCCTGCGACGGTTTGAAACGAAGCAGTAACTTTTGCAAATTAGTTTTCCTGCATTGTTTTTGGAATAATAAACGAATGGGTGCACTGTACATTGCGAGTTCTCCCAATGAAACCCCTGGGCACAATCTTGTACAATGAATGAGAAGTTTTCTGCGAAATCACCCACCAAAACATCTTCATTTTCGGGCAGAGTTGCTTTTAGATTTTTGAAGTAACTCGACTGACATTTATTCGTGAAGTGGTGTCTTGTCAGTTGTGCAATTTTTTTGGTGAGCAATTCTACCTATTTCTCTGGAGTTTCGGTGATATCTTTTAACATACAGTGATCGACGGACACCCATTGTTTATATTTTATCTCTTCCATCGCCATGAAGTCCAAACTTTCCAAATAATTTTTTATTCCAACCTCTCGCGGGCATCTTTTGCATCGGTGCATCATACAATCTTCATTGTCCATGCCACAGACGGATAAAGACATTAATTTTTTGTAGTCTAAATCTTTAATGCCTAACGCTGATATTTGTAATTTCGGATTTTGGTGATGCATACATACGCAGACACTGAGTTCTGCTTTGTCCCGCAAGCACGCACCACGACGGTCAAAGATGAGCAAAGGTACTAAAGCCTATTTTTGGATTTTCATCATTTTTTGCATATTCAGCATATAACTCTTTCAAGTTACACAATACCAGTCTTTTTTGTTTTTTATTTTTTCACACTCTTCATTTATTGCAAACTTATAATCTTTGATTCCCGGGCACATCCTACTATATTAGTCATTTTCATAAAACTCCCGAATTATTTTTTTTCATTTCAGCTATGACGACCTTCCCTTTCGTCATGTTAGGAAAAATCCCAAAGTTTTTCAAGATTGCGGCTCTTACGCACCATATACTTTGTCACTCCAAAGAAGTCAGCAATTTTTTCAATGGGATAGGGATACAATGATAGTATTTGTAACCTAAGATTGCGATCATTACTTGCTTGAAATTTCTCCTTTAATTCTTCCATAACCTTTTGATACCTGAAATAAAGTGTATTTGACATTAAGTTTAATTAGTATATTTTTAATTAAACTTTTCATAAAATATATGTATATTAGGGTGGCAATAGCCAATAGGGGGTAAAAATCCAAGTTGCCTGGAGGAGCGAGTGCAGTGGCGCATTTGGTGCAGTTCCTGAAGAAAATCACTCAGGCAAATTTTTAGGACTTTTGATAAACATTAGGGGGTGGTACAAGAGTAACAAAGTTTCCACCATTGTCACTTACTAATTCTCTATTTTGTATACTTTGCAGGTAGATGAAAAATGGCTACTCTAAGAAAGAATGGTTTTATGGCTACTGGAGACTTCTCCCAACTCATATGCCCTTACAGGAGCCAAATTGCCATCCAAGCGGCAGGTCCTGGAACGATTCTTGTTCTTTCACCTGTCCGAGTCTCGCCCTGTCAGAGAAAGTAGCCACTGGTGATGACAGAGGTCAACAGATGTGGAAGAATGCAAGTCTTCCGACTCAAGCTACGCACGGGCACAAGACAAGCTGGAGAACCTCCATTCTGAGTGGAGAAGCTTAAAGAAATTACGAGCGAGGCGTACCAAAACCCAGATGGACAAGGAGAAGGTCTTTCTAGGTCTGAAAGGCCTGTTCGATTGCACTCACGGTGATGCACTCAAAATCATCAAAAATAAAGAAGACAAGCAGTTTCTTCTTGCACAGCGTGAGCCTGGTCGTCGAGGAACTATAGGACTTGTTGATCAGAAGTATATTAGACAAGAGAACGAAATGACGCGGCGGCGTAAGCAAGAGAAAAGGAAACGAAGGAACCTGAATGAACTCCAGAAGATGGACAGGTCTGTGGTTTTGGAGAGATTCGAGCAGCAGTTCTACAAACGAGGATACTGACAAGGAAGATGAGGTGAATGTCGGAGCAATAGGAGGCGCGTCATCTGCCACTCCCAAGAGGAAAAGATCAAGAGGGTTAAATCAGATTGTTACTCAAGAACTGGCGCAAGCGTTGGACCACACAAAGATATCCAATCGCCGGGCAGTCCATGTTGTGGCCAATACCTTAGCAGCTGCTGGACAAAGTATGGAGCACTACGCATTGAATCGAGAGACAATCCGACTAGCTCGAATGAAATTCCGCCAAGACATCGCGGATGAGCTGAGAAGGTCCTTTTCCCCCATGGTACCATTAACAGTTCATTGGGATGGCAAGCTCCTTCCAGACCTTACAAACAAAGAGAAGGTCGATCGCCTTCCAGTCCTGGTTTCAGGAGAAGGTGTGATGAAGCTGTTGGGGGTACCAAAGCTGCCATCATCAACAGGTCTGGCGCAGGCAACAGCAGTGCATGACATGCTGGAAGACTGGCAGTTATCTCCCGGGATCGTAGCCATGTCTTTTGACACGACATCATGTAACACCGGTCACTTGAATGGCGCTTGTCAATTCCTCGAGCAGAAGCTCGGGAAGAAACTTCTCAATCTTGCTTGTCGTCACCACATCGCGGAAATAGTTCTCAAAAAAGTTTTCGAAGACTTAGTAGCATGCTCTTCAGGACCAAAGATCAAGCTCTTTCAAAGATTGGCGGAGGTGTGGCCAAAGATTGTAAAGGATTCGTTTCTTTCTGCTGAGGGAGACCTTGAGGTGGCAGATCAGATGCACACATTCAAGGAGAAAGTTGCAGAGTTTGTGCATGAACAGTTGAGATCTCAGCAGCCTCGCGATGATTACCGTGAATTCCTGGAACTCGTACTGCTATTTCTCGGAATAAATCTACCACGGGGAAATCATATTCAAACTCCGGGTGCCCTCCACAGGGCACGGTGGATGGCAAAATGCATCTATGCATTTAAGATCTTCTTGTACCATCACCAGTTGCGGAACTTGGGGAAACTCACGGACCAGGAGCTCCAGGGTGTTACTGACTTCTGCCTCTTTGTTGCAGAGATTTACGTTAAAGTTTGGTTCAATGCCCCGGTAGTCAGATATGCTCCGCGGTTGGACTTGGAGCTGATACAAAAGCTGGTGCAGTACAGACAAGTTAACCTATGTGTGGCAGAGGCCACTTTGAAAGGGATCACTAGCCATCTTTGGTACTTAAGTGAAAAGTTGGTCGCTTTGGCCTTTTTTGATGAATATCTCAGCAGCGTGGTGAAAAGAGGCATGGTTGAGGCACTCAAAAATGAAGAAAGGAAGAGTCCTTCGCCTCGTGTGACAATTGATGTGGGAGATGCTGAACATCTTTCTTTGGCAGCCTTTGTCACGAAGAACACATTGGCCTTCTTCCACCTGCTCCAGCTTCCCACATCCTTCCTCTCCAAGGATCCGGAGCAGTGGGAGGATGAAGATTTTCAACAAGCGAAACAGCGCGTCTCTGCCATCAGTGTTGTCAATGATCCCGCAGAAAGAGGAGTTGCCCTAATGAAAGATTTTAACGCTGTGCTGACCACACAGGAGGATCAACAGCAATACGTTCTTCAGGTTGTGGAGCAGCACCAGAAGATGTTCCCTGATGCCAATAAATCCACGTTCATTCAAAGCCAGAAAAATTAGCCATAATTGTAATCTATCAGATCACTACAAGCTATTGCAGTCCTATTTGAGGTTGTTTGAGTCTTATCAGAATCGTTCTTTTCAGTTTTTTGTTTTGTATAACTTTGAAGCTCACTCGAACACTCATTTCCAATAGCCTAGAGCACAAAGTTCTTTGTGTCTTGTACCACCACTTAAAATAAGATTACGAACTTCAAATTTGGCAGAATTTATTTTTTCAATAAACCGAATAAAATGAGCACCCGTACATTTTAAATTTTGCGACTTCATTTTTTATTGCCACCCTAATGTATATGTGTTATATTGTCCGATTATAAAAATGTAAACAGATAAAACTTAATTTAGTATATACTTCGATGACTGTATTAAATTTAATTTAAAATGTCAAATTTCAATAACTATGTCCGAAAAGTAGTCTTGCCTATCTAAATCATCTTCCAAACAACTTTTTTTGGACGGACCAGCTTCAGAATAGTCAATAGGAGCCCCATAAGCAGCTTCAAAACTTTGTTTAACCTTTTCCATTGTCGATCTGAATTTCGTAGAAGCCTTTATCTGTTTTTGTCCCGGCTTCAATCCAGCTATAAAACAAATTCATAAATTTAGGTTGCGTGAAATAATCAAATATCAAATATTTTGTATATATGTATTCAAGTGCTGATGCTAATATTTAAAAACAGAAAACTACGTATTTGGCATTAAGAAACAAATGTCCTGAATGGAGTCTCTAAGTTGTAGTGATATATGGTTGGTAAAGCAAACTTTTAAGTTTCTTCACTTGGTCCCACATTACTTCTGATAGTGTAACTCCTGGATTCACCATGTCAATAAGTACAGGCTTTAGTTCTAATAAGCCCTCTATCATCATATATGTGCTACCCCACCTAGTAGCTTGATCTAAAATTATTACTTTTCCAGCACGTCATTTAATTATTTCTTGGATCTTTGGTTTTCTCACAGCTACTGCAACCTGCCTCACTTTGCTTATAAGAATCGCTGCATGTTTATCCGCTAAGCCATCATGAATGGCTAGCTGTAAAGTATGAACAGGTTCCAGTTCTGGGGTCTCAGCATTTGAATCAACTGTTTCTATACATTTTCCTCATCTCTCTCTTGGTCTTCATTTAACTTCTCAATGGTCTTGATCATGTTGGAGGCATTATCAGTTACAATACACACTCTTTTTCTATTTCATACTCTTGTAGAACATCTTTCACAAGCCCATGAAGGTACTCGCTTGTATGTTGGGCTTGCGTATCCCATACTGCTAATGTACGGGTAATGGTTTTATTGTTGCCATCAACAAATCTAACATTGATTGCAAAGTAGTTTGTTCTTAAACGTGTGCAACTATCCATTTTTAAAAATACAAAATGTCCTTGTAAATTAATTTTTAAAGCGCATTTTTCTTCGTTTGCTTTTTCTATTAACAAACGTCGAATACTATTTCTATGTAAACCAACTTTGAATTTTTGAGCCATTCCTCCTAATAAACCAAGCATGGCTGGCTTACAAAAGACAGACAGAGGTAAAGAATTCTTTACCACTAACTCAATAATGTGATTCTTGAACTGATCTGCTGTCATGGACACAGTGACTGTTTGACTAACAAAATATTTAGTAAGATTTGGTTGACTTACTTGACTAGAAGTACTGGCAGATTTAAGTATTTGCCTCTTTTCATTCTCTTCTATAATCTTGAACACTTCAGGATGGTTACGACTTATGTGACGCCTCAAATTGAATGCTCTTGTTGAAACATTGCTCTTGTTGGTTTTGCTTGAAGGTGTACTAATTTTTGCTCCACATGTCAAAATATTTCCACCAGCATCAGTCACTTCGCAAGTGCAAACATAGTATTTATCATCTTCAGTGGTAGTAAAATATTCGAATACAATAGACTTTTCTCTAGATCCTTTAAGTTTATTCATTATTGAGGGCTTAAAAAAATTTATTTATGTATAAATGATAAATGCTTATTGTTTAGTCTTAGTTTAGTTAATGATATATGATTTTGGAGCTATAATTAATAATTATATTACAAATATTGACATTTCTGAAAAAAATAAATATGCATTTTTAATAAAAACTATATATTAAGTTAGGTAAAGTACTAAAGTTGGGTTAGGTAAGATAAAGTTGCATTAGGTTTATTATGAATGGGCAAGGTAACTGGAGCCATGGAGTCGGCATTTTTTAATGGCTCCAACTCCAACTCCAACTCCAGCTCCAGCTCCGGCTCCACCCAAAAACCACCACTCCACCGGCTCCAGCTCCGACTCCACACCCTTGAATTATACAGTCTAAGAATCTCTCATTACTTTCTGGTGTTTGTAATATTTCCCAGTCTATATGCCTATAATTGAAATCTCCAACAATAATAATATTGCTTGTCATTGCTTTATTTATTTCATCAATAAGTTTATTTTCTACATACTTATTTTCTTCTCTACTTTTGGGGATTCCTCCAACTGAACATCCCTCAGGTGGTCTATAAATACCCCCTATCCTGATTTTCCTGGCATTTTTATGCCCAATATCTATCCATACAGATTCAACTATTTCCTCTTTAATGGAGGTAACTTCAACTGGAGTCAGATTTGTCTTGGCATAAATAAATACTCCGCCACCCTCTGAATATTTACGTTCATAATAAAAAAGTTCATAGCCATCAATTTCATAAGTAATGGTATTATCTCTTTCACGAAATGGACTATTTGGTATCGTACTGAATTTTGTCCAAGTTTCAGTGACGATCATATCATCAGGATTTTCAATACCTACGTATGCCTTGAATTCATTTATTTTATCTCGGATACTTCTTGCATTTACATAGAAAAATGACAAAGAACCCTTGGAATAATTTGCTTGTAATTTAGTCTGGTTCTTGTTCTGTGATGGTATATTATTTGCATCTCTTTTACTTTCTTTGTTGACCTTTTTCTTTTGAGTTATAATTATATTTTTTATTAGTTTATTGTTATCAAGAGTATTGGTATTTGTACTAATTTGGCCTATTCCTTTAGTTTTTAGTCAATTATATGATACAATCTTTGATAGTAAATCAGTCCCTTTACTATTAAGGTGAATTCCATCTCTGTTATAGAACTCTCTTTTTTGTAAAATTTATTCCACAGTTCGATATATATAATTTCCATGCTCTGACATAGTGTCTTAAGCCTACTATTTATATATAGTGCTTGTGAGTATCACTTATTATTCTCATGTATCCTGGGAATTATACCTGCGATAGATGTTTTAAGGTTAGGTCTCCATTCCTTTAACTTCGTTAATAGCTGTTTATATGACTCCATGATTTCTTTGGAGTGCTTACCCTTTATATCATTTCCACCTACATGTATAACCATATTCTTTGGTACAGTTAGGTCAATACCAGATCCTTTTTCTATAATTTTATTACTAATTCTATTTATCCCTGCACCTGGATAACAGTAAGCTATGCTACCTCTAGGTAATTTAGATCCTAGGCCCCTCACTTCAGAGTCACCTACAACGGATGCTGGTTCAAACACAACCATAGCTTTAGAGTGCCTGGTTTATACGAGTCTGGATTATTATTGCTAACATTTTGTTCTATAGACCTACTTTCTTCAGCTTTCTCATCTTGATCCTGGACCAACGAGAAAGCATGAAACTGATTGGTTAGTTCTATAAGGACACTTTTCCTTGGCTCTTGAATTGTAGCTTTTCAGGTTTTCCTAGGTTTAGTCCACTCATCATTTTCAGAAATTGTCTGAGGATATCTAGGCCTGGGCTCACTATGAGGTACAGGGACATTTAAGTTTACTTGAACTGCTACTTCACTAGATTTAGGCTCAACTGCAATATCTCTAAGTTGGTCTGGCCTCTCCTTCACTAATACACTCTCTGGACTTATTAAAATTTTTTATTACAGTACTACACTTGTCACAAAACCACATCAAGTTAACGTTAAGCTTAGAAGCAGCATTTATACCTTTATATATATCATTTGTAAGGCCTTTACAGCTTACGTGATACCAGTCATCACAGCTATCACATGCAACAGCTCTATCTTTACTCTTAACTTCCTTTTTACAAACTCTATAGTCACTGTCAAAACCCATTTTTGTAGGGTAAGCTATGTTGCTAAGTTAAGTTCTAGGCTTAAAAATTTTGTTGACTCACCAACTTTGATACTATCAAGTTATATCAAAATAGTTACTCAGGTTAGGTCAAGTGGGAGTCTTACGGTACCTTGTGGTTAGGCTAGGCTATCAGAATAAGCTAAGCTAGGCCTGTACAAACAAGCACAGGTAACACCAGAGTCATCTTATACCAGTCAAAAAACAATTCCAAAATGCAGGATCAATCTCAACTGCAGCAGACCTGTAATAATAGCAGAAGATAAAATAACAGTATGGTGGTAAAGGGTTTCTCTATTTCTGTATTCAATTTAATAGTCCCTATTTGATACAAGATATTGAAAAACTGGAAAAAGTACAGAAATGAGCAACAAGAATGATCCCATCTCTAAGACAATTGACATATAAGGAAAGACTGGTGTATCTAAACATGTTCTCATTAAAAAGGAGGAGGTTAAGGGGTAATATGATAGAGGTGTATAAAATGATAAAAGGCTTGGATAAGATAGATTTTGAGTCTCTTTTCATTAAAGATCACAATAACCAGACTACAGGTCATAGTATGAAATTATTTAAGCCAAGATGTAGAACAAATTTAAGAAAACATAGTTTTACAAATAGAATAATTAAGTTTTGGAACAGTCTGACAGAAGTAGTAGTGACTTCAGATACACTTGATTCTTTCAAAAGAAGGTTGGATAGTTTGATGTCTGCAAGGGACATCTGGTGATAGTGTTTAAGCCCATTTTTATTGCATGAATGGTACTAGTTTATTTCATGTATATTATGTGCATTTAGGTGATAGATCCCACAGCTCAACACAAGTGTTGTGGGATATAGTGAGGCAGCATCTTGGGTTACAGGATACTCTCTGTCCTTACACACCCCATTTAAAGAGATTCCTCTGTCGAGTGGTCCCCCCATAGTACTGTGAGGTATTGAAAAACTCATGATCTTCACTTGCCCCACAAACACCTTTAAATGGGAGACCCAAAATGGGTGCACACATATTTCTACATTACTGTAGTCTTTACAGCCACACCTACACTTTTCCTCCTAAGTATATATATTGTAATGTATATGGTTGTAAATTGTGACTTGGTCCGTAATTGATATGGACCGTGACTTATTTTTAGTTGGCAAGGTACTGGTATTGATGGGTATCATAATGAAATTGACTGGATTCTTTGGATCTGATATATTTGCATGTCAGTTATAAATAGATATACAGTGTAACATATTTGTGGATAGTAGCCTATTATGACTTTGATCCTCTGGATCCAGAGATTCTATCTTTAGTTTTAAATTGATAATTAATTAGTTTTAAACTGATAATTAATTAATTTTGTAAAAATTGGTTATTGCCAATGTAACAGGCAGTTTTTACATAGTGGAGCCACCTTGATGGGCCGAAGTGGCCCCTAGTGTGCCCACTATAAAAATTTCTTGTTTCTTATGACTTTGTGCCATTCATCAGGCCTAACTTTACTTGGGCCTGCATCCCTTTCCCTAACACTAGGGCTAGGCTTTGGCTCAACTTCACTACATCTTACATTACTATTTCCTGTATTAGACTCAGTTTCTGGCCTAATTGTTACATTAATCTCACTAGCTGCACTATCAATCATAGGGCCAACTAACTTGGGCCCAATGGAATCTGAGCTAGCAACTTTCTTAAATCTTGCCTTGAGTATGTCCCTAACCTCAACTAAACACTTATTGCTAAACCACAAAATATTTGATGACTTCATACCCCTATACATTTGTTCTGTAATTTTGATACAGACAGAGTGATACCAATCATCACAACTCTCACATGCTTCAGCCTTAACCACTTCCCTAACTTCCTTCTTACAAACCTTACAATCACAGTCTAAAGTCACCTTAAATATTATTCTTTAACTCAGTTAAAAAGCATTAAGGTCTAAGTTAGGCTATTCCCTGGATGGAATGGCCAATGGGGGCCAGTGTGCCTAATTACCACACTATGAATCCAAAATTGACATCCCACACACTGAATAACATCCACAACACAGTTTTCCTGACATACTTCACAAGGATACTCCTGTCCTGTGGTCTAGCAAACTTAACATTCTTCTTCCTAGCAGGATGTCCACTAGCCATAACAATAATATTGTAGCACAATGCAATAGAAACCACAGTTTACTCAATTTGAGTTATTTGTTCACAAGTTTGTTGTGTGTAACTCACTTGCTCTTTAGATGTTTACTAATTTATGGCAGGGCTGCCACTGACTTAATGAAAGAAAACCCAGATCATACACTAAAAAAACCTAGATGATCCTCAAAAAACCTAGATCACCAATACTGGAGCACCAATACAATTTTTTTTTTTTTTAATTTAGTACCAAATGAAGCAATTTATTGCCAAATTATATTTAGGTGTATATACAGAGTGGTGCAAAAGTCTGGACCCATAGGCAATTTACTATATAAAAAATATCTTTCGATTTTTATAATCAGTGGCTTACGTTAACAAACCAAGAACAATACAAGCACTAAAGGATAACATCACAACAGAAATTGAAGCCATAAGAACGAATATTACTATGCTTACAAATGTGCAAAGGTCTTGTGTCAACCGAGTAGAAAAGTGTTTGGAAGAAGATGGACATCAATTCGAATACTTATTGTAAATTCTGAACTAGAACGTTAAATTTAACATAATTTAGTCACTGGTGTATGGTTAATTAAATTTCATTTCATAATAAACTTCCTGCAGGCCACACTTTTTTTCCATATAAACCGCCTATGGGTCCAGACTTTTGCACCACCCTGTATATTCATTCAAATTTCAATGCAATTTACTATGACAAAATATAAATCAAGCAAAAATTGCACACACACGCAATGCAGGCTAATGCTCCAAAGTCAGTTAAACAGTAAATTTATAATTGCGATTTGCTTTAAGCATCAGTATCATTTTAACAAATTTGTATCAGTATGTATAAATACTCAGAACTGAATAATTAGTAAAATTGATCGAAACGTTTAAGCAATGATTTGTTGTAACATGTTTCTAACATGTTTATGGAATGCAGTTTAATAGAACTCAATTTTTCTCATTCTTATTTATGCATTACCAAATTTAGCTCATTTCATTACCAGAATACCAAATAAATTTTTAAATACAAAATTGCTTTTTCATTACCAAATTTGCTCAGATTTCGTTATTAATAATACCAGGGCTGTGGAGTCGGTGATAAAATTTGCTGACTCCAACTCCGACTCCAAAAGTTTTAACATTCCGACTCCGACTCCAGAAATCTGACTTGTATAATTATGACTCCGACTCCGATGGAATGTTTAGGCCAAATTGATTACGATTAGCTTTATTAGGCCAATGGAGATTCATAAACAAAGCATTTCATCACCACCACATGACTCATCAGGTTACTTAGTGGCTGTAACTATGCCTTAATGGCTTTTTTTCTCTTTATTCAAAAATTACAATAAATCCCAAAATACAAACTGATTGAAACTTAAACAAAATAAGATTATTATTGGTTTAGCAAATTAATAAGATGTTTTTGTATTATTATAAACATCTGTAACAAAATGTACTAACCTAAACTGAATTTGTTCTTAAAAAAAGGATCGCTTCCATTAAATCTTCTTTTAGTGATGCTTATCAAAATTATCAAATTGAAATCTAAAAATCTGAAAAAGATTTAGGGATGCTAGTACAAAATTTTTAAATTTCCTTATTATTAATTGTTAATTAATTAATTATAATCCTTATTACTTATAAGCAACTATATTTATATATTATATATTATTTATATATTATATTATATATTAAAAAACTAAGTTAAATCTATTTTATTCATAAAATTGAGCTAGGCCTAGGCCTAGGCTGCTATGGTTATAATTGAAGAATTTGCACCGACTCCGACTCCATCCAACTATGCACTTCCGACTCCGACTCCACTCAAAATTGACCGACTCCACGACTCCGACTCCACTCAAAATTGACCGACTCCACGACTCCGAAGACCTGAATAATACCAGATGGTAACCCTGGAGTCGAGAATTTTTGCCAGTTTTTCACAACTAACATCCTCCTTACAAACATGCAGCTTTACTGTCATAGCATTTCAAAAAACGCTTTATGATATTACCAAACAAAGCGTTGTTGCATTATATTTTATTTAGAGTGATAAAATTTGGTACATTTTATTTGTCTGCCTTACTTTAAGCCTAAAAAACCCAGATTTCATGAAATTTTTAAAATTAAAACCAAGAAACCCAGGAAAGTGTTGAAAAACCTAGCAATGGCAGCCCTGATTTATGTGCTTGATTGCAGGCAAAATATTGTTTTCTATATTTATGGTAATGCCAGTTTTTGTTTGATCCCACCCAGGATCAACCAGTATTTTTTTAAGTGACCAGTTGTCAAAATGGTATAGTGTATACCTCCCATTTCAACCTCTATTATTCTATAAACACCCATCAAGAAGTTGTACAAGAGATCAGAGATCAGATAGCTGCTGTAGATTCATAAAATTTGCCACAATATATACTTATAATCACATGAAAATACATCTAATGCACAGAACTGGGTTAATGTTTCACCACCTGCACCCCAAGTAAAATGAAATATTTCCAGTAATACATCATAATTTACTAAGAAAAATGGTGTATATCTTTATTTGGGGAAATTCATATTTACAAAGACATTTGCTTCTAAAATTTTAATTAACGATATCGATTTGACATGATGTCACGTCAAATACGCATTTATAACAACATTCATTTGCTTTGATTTTCATCTAGTCTAGTGACTGATGCCATTTTCCTTTAAATAAATTTAGATATGGCATGTGAAAGCTATAATATACTTTTTTCATAAAATATTTTTCTTGATTAGGCTATTTTTTCACTACTCTGCGACTTAATTAATTGGTTGGGTTTTGTTCTAGCTATTTTTTTTTTTAAATTAGATTAAGTTTAGTGGTGTTTGTGATAGAATTATGATAGGTAATTATGTGTATTGAGTAACTCAGTCATTTTACACAAATACGTTTTTCTAGTAGTATTTGATGTGATTTGTTCAAATCTGACCTCCATTTCCGTCGGAAATGAGCTTTAACAAAGTTATAGTACTTTGAAGTTTGGCTCATTTTCAAGGGAAATGGAGGTCAAAATCTAAGCAAAACATCAAATATTACTAGAAAAATGTATTTTGGTATTAACCTAACCTAACCTTACCTAATGTAACCCTAAAACTAACATAAGTGGAAATAGTAACCTAAGACTAATGAAAATATCATTACTTAACCTAACCAATCATCAAGGGCATTCAGTTGGCCTAACCTGTTAACATCCAACTAATTAAGTCGCAGAGTAGCAAAAAAATAGCCCAAGCCTAGCTCATATATCATATTTTCATGACGTTGTGGAGGGTGAACCCTTTCCCCTTTTAGTTCTCAGCCCTTTCCCCCTGGCCTTGATTATTATTATTTATATATTAAATTTCTTTGATTTTTGAATGAAATATTTGTTATAGAAAGGATTTTAATGGTTCTCTCTCTCTTTCCAGCAAACAAATAATGAATAAGAATAATAACTGTTATAAGAAATTAGAAAGATAGTAGTAAACTATTAAGTATTAAGATAATAAATAATAAACATTAAGTACTAAAGTATTAATATTAGCAAACAATAAATAAAGAAATAGTTATAAGATATGTTAATGTTAATATTTTAATGAATGAAAAGACTAAACAATAAGTTATATAAAGAAATGTTAAACTTGTAAACAAGGAATGAGGAATAAAACAGTTTTATTAAATTAGTATGGGAAAAAGAGTGAGAGTTGGACAGTCGCTTGTAAAACCCTGTTAGTAAATGAATAATAAAGTACTGAGTTGTTAAGTATTAACAAACAAACAAATGAAAAGAAGAATAAACAAATTTAGTAAAAGAGACGCTTCTGAGGTTTAAAAGTGTCGGCGTGTGTGTCAAAACTCGAGTTTTGAGAAGTGGGCGGAACCAATTGGCGCATGTGTGGAAATATAAATAATAAAAAATATAGTTTAAGAGGGTAATTTGACAAGAGAAAATAAAGAACATAACAGAGGAAACTAAAGTCAGGCTGGATTTGTCTGAGGCTGAAGACCGTTATTGGACCAAGGGAACTTTAAGTTCTGTTAGGAAGGGGATGCCAGAGATAGGGAACCACTAATAGAAGGAAGCTATTCTGGCAAGTAAGAGACTGTTGGTGGCAGGAGCCAGCAGTCGTGGAATCGGGGGTCTGGGCAGCGAGCCTGGATCCAACAACCCTTCAAGGTAAGCAGCCTGGTTTCGTGGGGGTCTTAAACAAAAGAAAAATTCTTATTCGTGGTGCCGTTAGGTTAATCCGAATCCCACCACAACGTCACCAGGCAAATATTGGGAGGGTAGGAAAAAAATATCGCAAAAATGTCATAATATTCAAAACTACATAATTTGGTAAGGACGCATCTACGAGCATAGTGACTTATATGAAAATGATGAGAAAATTATGCTTTATTATTTTATAATTATATTTGCTTTTGATATTCTGAGTATGATAAAACTCATATTAACCTTATGATATGCCATTCGTGTGATTTTGACTTTGAGAACTTGATTCATCATATGTCCTAGATGAAGACAAAGGATTGGATGACATCAATTACGGCATTCTTCTCTCATTTTAACGCCCATCCAAACTTAATATTTTTAGTCAGATATACCTGTAAAGCATTTCAAATTCTTTACAATGCCGGTATTTTTATATTCAAGAACTTAATAACGGAACTTAATAATAATCATTTGTATAATTTAGGTCTTGGGGATATGGGGGTAGAGCCCCTGTAAAGATCACGCATCACAAATTGATCAGTCCTAATATTTTGCCATAAGGTTAGGTTTGGTTTTTTGCAAAATATATTTTTTAGTAGTTTTTCGTGCGTTTGTTCCGATTTGATATTTATTTATTGTGGAAATGACCCATGCTTATGCCTAAAATTCCCTATATTTACTTAGTAAACTTCAATGTCTCATAACGTTTAATTGGGTCATTTCCACAACAAATGAATAGCAGATCTGAACAGCACACACCAAAAACGGTATTATTATAGTATTACACCCGTCTAACGTCCAGCAATTATTATATGTTCATTAAGTAGATTTTTTAATTCTAAGACACTTTCCTTCTATAGCATTTCCATCGCAAATGCTTTGTTTTCGAGATATAAACATTTTTTTGGTGTGTATCTAGTGTATGTTCGTACATTCATTTGTGTGTTCGTATGTTCGTTTGTGTGTTCGTTACATGTCTGCCCAATCACTGCGCTCCATCCATTTCAAATTTGAATTACTTTCATAACGGAATAGAACACTCATTCCACTCATTCAGAAGTACATTAGGCCTGGCTCTGTGATTTATAGTGATTCCTGGGCTGCCTACAAGATTATAAGTGATTTAGGTTAGGATAGGTTAGGTTAGGTTAGGTTAGGTTAGGATAGGATAGGTTAGGATAGGTTAGGATAGGTTAGGATAGGATAGGTTAGGATAGGTTAGGATAGGATAGGTTAGGATAGGTTAGGATAGGTTAGGTTAGGTTAGGTTAGGATAGGTTAGGTAAATTTTGAAGGTGAAATTTGTTTTTCCTATGATTTTTGATATGTTTTAAACGAATCTGACCTTCAAAACCGTCAGAAATGACTCATTTTCGATTGCCAGCTGGGGGGAGGGGAGTTATCTCAAAAACGAGTCATTTCCGACGGTTTTGAAGGTCAGATTCGTTCAAAGCACATCAAAAACCATAGGAAAAACATAAATTTCACCTCCAAAGGGAGACGGGTATAATACTATAAATTTAACCCAAAAACTACTAAAAAATATATTTTGCAAAAAAATTGGTGGTGGTGGTGTTATAGTAAACATTTACCCAGAACTACTTTATTATTGATGAGTATATTTTTAATATTTTGTCCCAGTGCAGTCTGATGAGGTCCAGTGTGGTAATTAGGCACACCCATGAGGGCCTAGGCTAATCAACCAAAATGTTGGGCTTGCCCTAAATCAGTAGTGGCCAACATGTGGCACATGCGCCAAATATGGCGCATTATGCTTTTAGAAAAATTATGTAAAATTTCTTTAAAAGTATTGAAAAATTAATTTGACATAGTTATATTACAAATTTGTTACATATTTTAATGTGATACATGAATAATATAATTGAGAATACATGCTGATCATAAATATTTTTATTATTTATTAACTTTTAGAATTTGCATACAATCGTGCATCTGGAATTGGCATCCATATCTAATTTAACTGTGGGGGTTGCTAAAACTCGCTATTGTGACCAGGGCTGTGGAGTCGGTGATAAAATTTGCCGACTCCAACTCCGACTCAAAAAATTTTAACATTCCAACTCCGACCAGAAATCTGACTTGTATAATTACAATTACAACTCCAACTCCGATGGAATGTTAAGGCCAAATTGATTACGATTAGCTTTATTAGGCCAATGGAGAGTCATAAACAAGGCATTTCATCGCCACCACATGACTCATCAGGTTACTTAGTGGCTGTAACTATGCCTTAATGGCTTTTTTTCTCTTTATTCAAAAATTACAATAAATCCCAAAACACAAACTGATTGAAGCTTAAACAAAATAAGATTATTATTGGTTTAGCAAATTAATAAGATGTTTTTGTATTATTATAAACAACCGTAATAAAATGTACTAACCTAAACTGAATTTGTTCTTAAAAAAAGGATCGCTTCCATTAAATCTTCTTTCAGTGATACTCTTAAGTCAGAGCGGATGATTTTAAGGGCTGAAAATAAGCGTTCTACACCAATTTGAGTAGGTGGCAAGGCCGTAACAGACATAGAAGCATCTTGGACAATTTTGGGGTATTTAGCAATTGCTTCTTTCACAGTCAACTTTGATGAACGATCAATCTTTTCCACCTCCTCCAATGATTTATAGAAATTGATTTTGAATTTATCCAATGCACTCTGGGGGTGTTCCTCCTGTTCCAATTCCAATCGCCTTCGCTTTGATCGTTCTTGTCTGTCCAGATGTTTTTCAAAATCTAATTCTTCATCAGAGCCTGAATTTGATGACAACGACGAAATCGTATGACTGCCATGAAGTGGCCCAACTACTGCCTCGGATTCATCATGACCATGATCTCGTAGACCTTCAATATGTATGGCTACATCACATAAGGCAGCTTTGGCTCTGATTTGCTGTGCTTCTGTTAATGTCACTCAGTACATGGCATCAACATATATAGCAGCCAAAAGAATATCATTGTCTAGCAGAAGCTTTTCTCTCTGTATCATCGAATTCCTTATATCATCGGCTAGTATGCCACCAGTTTGAGAAAGATGGAAAATAAGCGTCTTCCACTCCTTATAGAATAAGCCAGGAGTCAAATCATCTGATTGCAATTTTTTTGTCACGTTATAAGGATGGCGAAGTAAGCCCTCGAGTTGTTTTACCTGATCCCACTGAGCCTCAGTCATGATGACATCCGGGGAGGCCATGTCGCTAAGGAAAGGTTTTATTTCAAGAATCCGTTGAATCATCATGTATATGCTGCCCCACCGAGTCGCTTGGTCCAAAATTGCTCCTTTGCCAGCTCGTCGCTTCAAAATAGAGTCTAGTTTTGGCGTTCTAGCTGCCACAGCAACTTTTCGTATTCTTCCAATGAGATTAGCTGCATGTTGTCCTTTCAAGCCATCGCGTATTGCCAACTGCAGTGTGTGGACACTGCAGCGCATATGATAGATTTTGGATATTCTTGCTGCAGTATCCACAAATGAATCTAATGTATCGTGACTATCATGATCATCAACCACCATTACTTGTTCATTATCTTCAGAATAATCATCAACATAATCATCACTGTCTTCTGAATCTTCCACAACTTCTTTTGTGTTAAATTTTTCAAGTGTTTTCACCATGTTGGAAGCATTGTCTGTTACAATTGACAATACCTGGTCCTTTCTGATGTTAAAATCATTTAATACATCCATTAGTAGTTTTTCAAGATAATCACTGGTATGCTGTGCTTTAGTATCTCTTACTGCTAATGTCCGCGTGACTACTACTTTTTTATCATCGATAAAACGAATATTAATTGCAAAATAGTTTACTCTATGGCGAGTACAGGAATCCATCTTTAAGAACAGGATTCATCCTCGAAGACATTCTTTTAGTGCATGCTTCTGCTTTTGCGATTCTTCCATTATCATATTACGAATGTTGCCACGTTCTAATGAAATGCCAAGTATATTTGCCATTTCCCCATTCAGATTAGCAAAGGCCGGGGTTGAAAAAAATGTTAGAGGGAGAGAATTCTTTACAACCATTTCAATTATGCATGCTTTAAATTTGTCTGCTGTCATAGTCACTGACTTTTTCACTCATAAAATATTTTGTGACAGTAGTTTGACGAGAACTTGTGCTTGAATTGTCATCAGCCTTCTTCTTTCTTTCATCATCCTTTTCATTCACAATTTTGTAATCCTTTGGATGATGCCATTGAAGGTGGCGTTTTAGATTTCCTGCTCTTGTTGGAGCATTGGATCCTTCACCTGAGAAGGCACTAATTTTGGCATCACATTTTTTCCTGATCATCAGTGCCCTTTTGGCACTGACATACGTAATATTTTCCATCAGCAGTGAGTAAAAAATATTCAAAAACAGCAGATTTATACTTTTGATGTGACATTATGCTGTTATCATTACTTATCAAATTGAAATCTAAAAATCTGAAAAAGATTTAGGGTTGCTAGTACAAAATTTTTAAATTTCCTTATTATTAATTATGTTAATTAATTAATTATAATCCTTATTAATTATAAGCAACTATATTTATATATTATTTATATATTATATTATATATTAAAACATTAGCCTAGGCCTAGGCTGCTATGGTTATAGTTGAAGGATTTGCACCGACTCCGACTCCACTCAAAATTGACTGACTCCACGACTCTGACTCCAACTCCACAGCCCTGATTGTGACTATTGTTTCAGCATCTAAAAATGCAGAGTGAAAATGATAGTGAAATTGATTTATCAAAATATATTGCGAAAATAAAATTAGTGCAAGATTCATTTGAAGTTCGTTTTAGTGAATTTGCCAAAGAGGAAAATAACATTCACATTTATCAGCCCATGTTCCAGAGCTGGATTTAGACGTGTGGAGGCCCTGGGCAGCCTCCATGTGGAGGCCCCCCTACCTTAGGGGAAGACATAATTGAAGTCATCCATAAGATTCATAATATAATTAACATACATACACTTTCAAAACATCGTGCACTCTTGTGTCTGTCCATTCCACTCATTTCTGCAAAAAATGAAAGCCTCGGGTTACTCGGGTATTCCATTATAGTGAGAGTAGGCCTAAAAGAGTAATAAAAACAAAATAATAATCAGTACACAACAAATAGGATAAATTTATAGTATTACACCCGTCTCCCTTTGAAGGTGAAATTTATGGTAATTATGTATTTTATCCCACTCAGTCATTTTACACACCAAAATACATTTTTCTAGTAGTATTTGATGTGATTTGTTCAAATATGACCTCCATTTCTGTCGGAAATGAGATCCAACAAAGTTATAGTACTTTGAAGTTTGGCTCATTTTCAAGGGAAATGGAAGTCAAAATCTAAGCAAAACACATCAAATATTACTAGGAAAATGTATTTTGGTATTAATTAACCTAACCTAAACTAACCCTGGCTAAACGAGCCTAACCCTGGCTAAATGAGCTCTCGTCTGTATCCACCACCTAATCCATAATAAGGTAATACTCTAGGCTCGTTTAGCCAGGGTTAGGATCATTTAGCCACGGTTAGGTTAGGTAAGGTAAGGTTAGGTTAATTAATACCAAAATACATTTTTCTAGTAATATTTGATGTGTTTTGCTTAGATTTTGACTTCCATTTCCCTTGAAAATGAGCCAAACTTCAAAGTACTATAACTTTGTTGGATCTCATTTCTGACGGAAATGGAGGTCATATTTGAACAAATCACATCAAATACTACTAGAAAAATGTATTTTGGTGTGTAAAATGACTGAGTGTGATAAAATATATAATAACCAAATTTATGTTTTTTCCTATGGTTTTTGATGTTTTGAACGAATCTGACCTTCAAAACCGTCGGAAATGACTCGTTTTTTGATACCCCCCCCCCCCCCCCCCCAGCCGGCAATGTGGGGGAAATCACAGAAAAAGAGTCATTTCCGATGGTTAGGTCAGATTCATTCAAAACATCAAAAACCATAAGAAAAATAAATTTCACCTTCAAGCCCGACCTAGCCCGACCTAACAACCTAGCCCGACCTAACAACCTAGCCTAAAAGAAAAACAGGAATTACCTTTAAAATCTAAGACAGAATAATCACAGTACCGTCTTTTCTACAACGCCACAGTTTCTGGTCTTGACGATATGTACACTCCGTTTTACAATGAGGACACTTCACTACTGTCGGTAGAACACCGTGAACACATGTCACACGAAGCCATTCCAGCAGCAAACTAATTCAAATTTGAAATGGATGGAGCGCTCTGATTGGGCAGACATGTGATGTCAACACACACGAACACAAACGAACGTACAAACACACACTAGATACACACCAAAAAAACGTTTATATCTCGAAAATGAAGCATTTGCGACGGAAACGCTATAGAAGAAGTGTCTTAGAATTAAAAAATCTACCTAATGAATATATAATAATTGCTGGACGTTAGACAGGTGTAATACTATAATAATACCACAAATAGTAATTGGTAAAAGTTTATGTACTACAGTGGTATTGGGTGCGTGTATTGGTAATTATATAGAAAATGGCGCAACCCGAAGTATGATGTAAAAAACATTTTATTAGGTCAATTTTGGGTAATTTTTTACTATCACTCCGGTCTCTTCAATTCCCATAATTTATAGATCAATGGATTCGTTATTACACCAGGAATGCGATTTGGATAGTCTCAAGTGAGGGAACTGGCCCAAAACTAAGTTAGGACACGAAGTTTGTTTTGGGGTATAAGTGTGAAAAAATACCCTAAAATGCGGGTAATTCCTTCAGTAGAGACTATCTAGGGCGCATTTGCGATGTAAAAACGAATCCATTGATATATAAATTATGGAAATTGTAGAAACAGCCAACATGAGTGACCTAAAAGGTATATATATATATACATTTATATATATGTAGTAAAACGAACACTGTATATATTCACTGGGATCTTTTCCGTTTGACTGCCGCCATTGAAACAATTAAACTCCAGCCTTCTTTAGTTAGCTTTATAAGGCTAACTAACAAAAATATCACGACCTAACCTAACCAATCATCAAGGTCGTACAGTTGACCTAACGATTGGTTAGGTTAGGTCATGATATTTTTGTTAGTTAGCCTTATAAGGCTAAGTAAAGAAGGCTGGGGGCACTCACCTCTTATGTTTCAATGGCGGCAGTCAAACGGAAAAGATCCATTCACTGTATATATTATATATACCGTAAAACTAAACACTACTAACCTAACCTAACCTAACCTAACCTAACCTAACCTTGCGTGTTCCCCTTCTCCGTTTCTTATCACGCACCGACCTATGGCAACGAAATGCTTTTCTGTTTTTATCGAACACACACTTATTACCACAAACACTATCTTCCTTGTTTTGCTTAGGGCAAATAAATTCTTTTAGCAATACACCGTGTTCTACATAAAAATTAAATGCAGCCTCTTCATCACCAAAAAATTTGCATGAATTTAAACACACTGAATAATTACAACCATCGCAAACCGACGCCATCGTGACACTAAAATCTTATGAGTTCAGGTCAAACCACCCAATTTTGTTAGCAGTACCTTCCTAACCTTTGTGGGATCAGCCATTTTATCACTCCCAAAAACATGATCCGCGATTTTATCGCTCAAAAAAAAATTTATTAACATTAATTTTATAGCTTTAATCGGCATTTGCCTTCATATTGTACTTAATAAAAGTTGTTTAAAAAAATGTAGAGAGTCTTATGGTAAACTTTATTTTCAGTTTCCAGAGACCGGACTGATAGTAAAAAATTACCCAATTTTGATGTGCTGAAGCCAAATCTGTTAACCATTTGGTGTGCAAATACTTCAAATTAGAGTAAATGTTAGTTATATTTTACTCTTATTTTGAAGCATTTGCCTAAAAAATGGCTAACAAATTAGGCTTAAGCACATGAAAACTAACCTAACCTAAGAGCAAAATAATCAAATCATTTTGCTAGATGTTTATTTTTACATAACGTCCCTAGTGATCAGAGACTTCATTTTTTCCTCAAAGCTGCGGCAAAGTTGTATCCTCCCAATGTTTAAGTTAAAGGTAAGTTGATTTGATTATTTTACTCTTAGGTTAGGTTGTTAGTTTTCATGTGCTTAAGCCTAATTTGTTAGCCATTTTGGATCATATGTAGAATTTGGACCCCAGCCTTTTTTAGTTAGCTTTATAAGGCTAACTAACGAAAATATCATGACCTAACCTAACCAATCGATAGGTTAACTGTACACCCTTGATGATTGGTTAGGTTAGGTCATGATATTTTTGTTAGTTAGCCTTATAAAGCTAACTAAAAAAGGCTGGGGTCCGAATTCTACATTTGATCCGCCATTTTTTAGGCAAATGCTTCAAAATAAGAGTAAAATATAAATAACATTTACTCTAATTTGAAGCATTTGCACACCAAATGGTTAACAGATTTGGCTTCAGCACATCAAAATTGACCTAATAAAATGTTTTTTACATCATACTTCAGGTTGCGCCATTTTCTATATATTTACCGCGCGTATTTTTTTGTTGATCATCTATCAGTTTTTTCTAGTTTCGGGTTTTTTCTATTTTGATAATGGCTTGTCAAGATGTGGAGGCCCATGGGCAGCTGCCCACTTTGCCCACTCCAAAGTCCGGCCCTGCCATGTTCGATTACTGAACAAAAAATCAGTGACTTGCCTACTAGTATACAGATGGAAGTTACTCATTTAAAAACAAATTTCATAATTAAAACTAAATTTGATGAGCTTCCTCCAATCCCTAAGGCTGCCGACATGATCAATTTTTGGAAAATATTGCCTTGCGAACAATTTCCAAACGTTAGAAAATTTGCTCAGGGTTACATCTGTCGATTTGCAAGCACATACCGGTGTGAGCAAGCATTCTCATCTATGAAACTGATAAAAATTAACAAAGGTCACGACTCACTGACCCCAATCTGAAAAATCTGCTTTTACTTTCAACAACAGATTTAAAGCCCAATATAGACAAGTTCGCGGGATTAAAACAAACTCAAAAATCTCATTAAAGGTAAGCTTAATTTTTTTATTATACTACATGCATTTGTTGTCACTAAGATTTTTTGGGCGCATCGGAACTTAGGCACAAAAAAATTGGCGCTCGGTATGTAAAAGGTTGGCCACCACTGCCCTAAATGAACCGCAAGATCTACCTGAATACTAAGTCAAATTAAGCTTAAAGCTTAAGAATAAAGCTATTTATACTATAATCATTCCAATTAATGAAATATAAATATATAGACCATAATTATTACTTCACTGCTTGTATTTTTCTCTTAAATATATTGTTTTTGTTTTTTTCTGTTTAAGGTGCTTCAACCCTGCTCGATTATTGATTTTTTTTTTTTTTTTTGTCTCCCCGAAAGGAGGTTGCAAAATTTACTATCTGTGTTCCAATTTCTTGAGTACATAATTATAAAAAAAATTAACTCAACTGATAATGGCTTATATCTATGACAGACCAATACACAATATTATCGTACTGGCTTTTCAATTCCCGTACTTTTCAGTAGATAAAATATTCTGAAGTAACTCCAGAGTTGATTTCAACATAGTGTAGAACTCCACACAGATTTGATTGAAGTTTATTTCAGTTAAAAGTAAAGCTTTTAGAGTCGAGACTTCCAATTGTGCTTTCTCAGATGTCCACGTCTTATTCACAATAATATCATTAATCCCACCATGTCCAATGCTAAAGTCACTTCTACAATTCTCACACCGTACATCACTTTCTGTTATTGTTTTTGTAATAAATTGATATTTAGACAGCAGATGTGCATTAAATGTACACTTCCTTTTATCAGGTCATCCCATAAGTAATGTCGTTTTTTACACTAGATTAAGTTTAAACTAGTCCTACTCGGTTTAAGCATAAATTTTCCGAAGGTTATAGCTAAAAGGAGATCTATCGTGTTTCGCTACATACTTTACAGACCTTGACAGGTGAAGACGTGTGTTTTGCTTTATGTGAACCCCTCATAAACATGGCAGTATCAGAAGAAATATCAGGCATATAATGCTTTACGAGTTCAAAAAAGGGAATAGTGCTACTGAAGCAACGCGAAACATTCAGGACGTTTATGGCAACGATATTCCGCATATGAGGAAATGTAAGATGGTTTCAAAAGTTTAGGAATGGTGACTGCTGTTTGACAGATGCAGCACGCTCTGGAAGCCCTGCTGAGTTTGATGATGACCCGCTGTTAGCCGCACTTGAAGAAGACTGTTCAACAACTGTCGAAGAATTAGCCCAGAAACTCAATTCATCCCCGTCCACTATCCATCGACATTTGCAACAACTCGGGAAAGTGCCTAAGTTAGGAAAATGGGTGCCACATGAATTGTCGGTCGACAATCTGAGGGTGCGGGTAAACATTAGCACAGCTCTTCATTCCCGTGAACTCCAAGATCCGTTTTTGCACCGTTTAGTGACCAGTGATGAAAAGTGAATACTGTACCAGAATGTTAAGTGCCGTCGACAGTGGGTTTGTGGCGGAGAACCAGCGACACCACAGCCAAAACCAAATCTTCACCCTCGGAAGGTTTTGCTTAGTGTTTGGTGGGATAAAGGTGGTGTAATACACTTTGAAACTTTACCACACAACCAAACAATCACCGCTCAAGTCTACTGTCAACAACTGGATCGATTGAACACTGCACTAAACGAAAAGAGACCTTCTTTGGTTAATCGGAAAGGAATCGTGTTCCACGACGACAACGCACGTCCTCATACCGCTCGGATCACTTCGGCAAAAATTGAAGAGCTTGGGTGGGAAAAACTTCCACATCCTCCATATTCTCCAGACCTTGCGCCTTCAGATTATCATCTCTTCAGGAGTCTGCAAAACTATCTTGACGAGAAACAGTATACTTCTTTATATGACCTGCACACCAGTCTTTGTACGTTTTTTGCCTCAAAACTGCCTGAATTTTATAAACATGGCATTGAAAAGCTTGTAGGACGTTGGCAGTGTCATTGATTCCGATGGAAAACATATACTAGATTAAAAAGTTTCAGTGGAGTTTTTTTTGTCCTTCAAATTCCGATCTAAAAAACGACATTACTTATGGGATGACCTGATAGTTTTAGACATTTTGTGTTGTCAAACTAGGCCTACGACCTTACGTACGATACAATTAATAACTTTCGTTATCCTTCAAACGAAAAAGTTTAACCTAGCTGCAAAAGAAAAAAAAGGATGCAGGGATAAAAATTAATTAAGGTTATTAATTAAGCAAACATAAAAACATAAAAGCGTTACACTACAACACAACTTTACACAGAGGCCGCTAATAAAACACTGAAACGCTAGTCGAGAATCACGGCACTGCCGCACGGCAACATGTATCGTACCAGTTCAGTTTGCAAGTTAGTATTTCGATTTGGAATTCGGAATGTGGCATAATTCGGTTAATATTTGGCTGGACACAGGGGCTAACGAGAAATGAGAGGTTGTATTTCACTAGCACTATTTTTCATGCTCTTTACGATGGTACTAATCATTTTTTGTGGAAATGCAAGATTATAGAAAAAATTACAAGTTACATTTTTATAGTGAATATTTCCTGTTTTGGCTATAGTGTACTTTTTTCATAAAAAAAATTTCTGATTGGGCCATTTTTTCGCTACTCTGCGACTTAATTAGTTGGTTGGTTTCTGTTGTCTATTTTTTTTTTTTAAAGTGGATTCAGTTTGGTCGTGTTTGTGATAGAATTATGACGTGCTGTTCGTGTGGTTTCTGACTTTGAGAACTTGATTCGTCATGTGCCCTAGATGAAGAGAAAGCATTGGATGTTTTTATCAATTACGGCGTTATTCTCTCATCCTTAACTTGCCCGAAATGTGACAGTGAATACCTAATACGAAAAGATCAGAAGATATTTAGGTAAAATAACCAATATTAACCTGTTAGGCCAACTGAATGCCCGGTTAGGCCAACTGAATGCCCAGTTAGGTCAACTAAATGCCCGGTTAGGTCAACTGTACACCCTTGATGATTGGTTAGGTTAAGTAATGATATTTTCGTTAGTTTAAACGAAAATGACATGGCCTGAAGTTGAAATAAAAAATACATTTTTCTAGTGTATTTTGGTGTGCTCTGTGGTTAGGTTAGGTTAGTTAATTTAGTTAGGTTAACTAGCTTTTTATCATAATTATATTTTCCTGGTGTAGTTTTCTCTGCTTTGTTGGAATTTGACACACATTTCTTGTGCAAATGAATAGAAACACTCCGTATTTTGGAATGGAAAAAAAAGAGTTTCTATTCATTTGCACAATAAATGGGTATCAGATTCGAACAAAGCAGAGAAAACTACACTAGAAAAACGTAATTTTGATAAAAAATGTAGCCCCTGTGTCCGGCCAAATATTTACCCATAATTCTATTAATTCATAAAGGATATCTAATGTCTAATGTAACAGTAATTTTAATAAAGCGGGACATTTTTGAAAATTTGCTCCAAATGCGGGACATTTTCGGTACATTTTGAAAAGAGACACACGTCATAAATTCGGGACTGTCCCGCCCAAAATCGGGACTCTGGTCACCTTAAGCATAACAAAGGGAGTATTGCCACTTCCACTTTCAATAGTTTAGGTCCCTCCAGTGGCGTACTAAGGAGGGTGCGAGGGGGGTGGTCCGCCCCGGATGACAGCCAGGAAGGGGGGTGCCATCGGGAGAGTTGAAATACCAGTACAAGTTTTCAAACCAAATGAAAAATTCACCAAAGTAAGAAAAAAAAAATGTTCAAACTATTACAACAGCTTAATGTTAATTTCCACTATAAAATACATTCTTATTTTTATTGGCAATACAAAATTTACAAACGAAAAATTAAATATTTGATAAAAATTACATCGAAAGGCGAACGTTTGTTGACGTTTTAGTCATCACTTTGTTGAGCATAGCCAGCTTGCTGAAACTGACATTCCAAGTCTTGTTCACTTGACACTGTGACTCCACATCAGGGTTGGTACCCAAAACCCACCAAACACCCTGCATTTTTCTTATTTCCAATTTGCTTATGACAGTACTGTACTGTTTAAAAATCTACTTGCAAACATAATATATTTTTCTGTGTGTTTAAATTTTAAAATTATTTATGGGGGGGGTGCCAAAGGAAGGATCCGCCCCGGGTGCCAAATACTTTAGGTACGCCCCTGGGTTCCTCACCTTAGACATAATATTGATATGCTTCAAGGTGTGTAACGTAGAACAACCAAGCTTATCCCTAACCTTCGAAGATTGGAATACAGGGATAGATTGAAGGAACTAGGTATGTGAGATATATGATACAGATTTTCAAAATGTTTTCAGGTTTGGACAATTTAGTTAGACATAACTTTTTCTCACTAGAGATGGATGAGATAACTCATGGACATAAGAAAATTAGAAAACAGCCTTGTACACTTGATTTAAGAAAATACTTTTTTAGTCAGAGTGGTAGATTTTTGGAATGACTTACCATACAATGTGGTAAACTCATTAGTTAATTTTAAGAAAAATTTAGACTCTTTCATGAACAAGAGATAGTTTGTAGATTGTAAATACTATATATTTTTGGGTTGAGTTTGTAGGCGGATTTGGTGGTAGTAAATAGTTGGCCATTAGTTAACCGACTTGAGATTGATGTTTTGCAGGATTCTATTATTATTAGCTCATAACTTGGATAAACTCGATAGGTCCCAGTGGCTTCAGGTTTTCCAAATGAAATGTAATGTAATGACTTCATACCCCTGTACACTTGTTCTGTAATTTTCATACAGGCTTTGCAAAAGCTTTTGACAAGGTTGACTATGGAATATTATTCCATAAACTAAAAGAACCTGGAATTTATGAAAAAATGAGAAAATGGATCCATACCTTTCTCTCTGACAGAAAACAAATGACAATTGTACATGGAGCAAGATCTACACAAAAAGAGGTGATCAGTGGAGGGCCACAAGGTACAGTACTGGGACCAATATTATTCATAATAATGCTAAACAATATAAACTGTAACCTAGGAAGCTCTCTCCTGTCATTTGCGGATGATACCAGAATACTAAGACTAATTACAGAAAAAGAAGACTGTGCAGATCTACAAAAAGATCTACAAACTATATATGGGTCATTCCATGTCAGTTCAACGGCGAAAAAAACGTGACCATCACCGATTTTTTTTTAAATTGGCACACTTATAGATCTCTGTGAGTAAAACAGAATGACGCTTGTTTCAACACTCTAGGTCATATGGTTCCGAAGATATGGCCCTTCGAATTTTGTAAAAAAAAAAAGGTCGGTTTCCAAGGTCATACCATATTTCAACATGAAATATCTCGGCTCTTATTGCACTTACAGAGACCATTTTAACCCTATTTTAAAGCTTTTAAGCAGATCTACAACTGTGTTTCTATCCATATTTTACCTCAGTGGTAAAAAAAAAAAGTTGATCTTATTTTTTACCTTTGACCTTGTGTAGGTCATTTGATGTCACAACCGATTTTTTTCTCGTTCCAAGCAATTTTGGGTACATATCTCTTCCTTAACCTAAAAGAAGATTTTTAGTGTTGATTAAGTTAGTATAGATGCTACAGCCATTTCAGTGGACCATACCCACCTCCATTTTGACCAAGTACCTTCACGGTGACTTCACAAACTTCAACTTTACCAGGGAAAAGAAAGGGCTTGTCAAATTCGACAATCTGAGCAAAAAACTTCACTTTTTTACGTGAAGGTCAAAATATGAGAATAAAAACCCACTCTAATAGACAGAGTTTATTTCCACGACAGTTTCGACGCCCACTGGCATCCTCCTCGGGTGGATACAGAAACACAAATGAAACAAAACAAGAGGGAAAAACAGTTCAGGGATCGACCGTTAAGAAATTCGCACCTAGGTTGGATTCCATTCTCTCGAGACAGGAGGGGCATTTTCATTAAGTACATTCGCACAAATTTTAAAACTATCTTCCTGTTCTAAACATACAGATTCTATTATTTTTACATAATTATTACATTTAATATTGCATAATTATTAATTACAGAAATTATAAATTTATTATTACATTGGTTATTACATTGTTGTTTATTATACAGAAATTATAAACCGAAAAACGAATGAAAAAACGAATGAAAAAAGGCGATTAGGAAATAATCCAGAGACCATTGAGAAATTCGCACCTAGGTTAGATATCGTTCTCTCGCCAAACCAGAAGGGCATTTTATTACAGGGTCAGCTTATAACTACATTTCCACAAATTAAAAAATATCTTCTTGTTCTATACATACAGATCCTAATGTTTGACATAATTACTGCATTATTTATTTCCACATTAATTACTTCCATTATTACATTTACTAAAAGCGAGTAAGGAAACATTCCAATCCAGAGACATTTAAGAAATTCACACTTAGGTTCGAACACGTTCCCACGACTCCGTAAGGGATTTATTGACCAAGAATCTCATTAAAGGGTCTAACTTATAAGTACCTTCGCACAAATTAAAATTATCTACTTTTTCTATACACACAGATTCTATTATTTTTCTTTTGACATAATTATTACATTTATAAAGTACCTTACTTGATTCCCAATCTATAGCATGATTATTTTGGCTAGCGTGATAAAAAATGGCATTATTAGTATTACAACTTCTGAAGGCATATTTGTGTTCTTTGATACGGGTTTCAATATTCTTCCAGTTTCTCCCACGTATACTAAATCACAACTTTTACAGGGAATGCTGTAGACACAGGCTTGTTCCTCTTTTGCAACGTTACTCCTAACCAATTTACTTTTCACGGTAGACGAATATTTGAACGCCAAAGCAAACTTAAATTCTTTCGTCAACGGTTTTTACTCTTTCTAAGCCGGCAATGTAGGCAAACTCACATATTGTTTTTGGTTAACTGAAGGTTCCCGAGGGGCATAAAAAGATTTTCTGGCTTTAAAATACGCCTTTCTGATAAACCACTCAGGATATTTTAAATCCTTAAAAATGTTCCAAATCTTTGAATTTTCCGGATCCAGCAAATGTGGGCTACAAATCCTGAGTGCTCTTAGAAACATGGAAGAAATAATTGAGCTTTTAACCCCTTCATCATGATATGAAAAATAATGAATGTACGAATTACAATGAGTAGGTTTTCTATAGACCGTGAAATTGGGCTTTCCGCTTTCGTTAATGACCAAACATCTAGAAAAGGTAATTGTTTTCGTTCTCCCATTCATATTTAAATTTAATAGAGGGAACAAGATTATTTAATGACTGAAAGAAAGTGTCAAAGTTGTTCCAGTGGTCAGGCCAAAATGAGAAATATCATCTACATAACGAAACCAAATTAGATTCCTGGGACATATTGTTTGCAACAATTCCGACTCATAATACTCCATATATAATGTACTCAGTATTGGGGATAAAGGGGACCCCATTCCCATACCAAAACGTTGCAAATAAAATTCTTCACCGAAGGAGAAGGCATTATTGGTGACACAGAGTTTTATCAGTTCTAAAAATACAGATGTGGGCATGCTAGTTCTACGTTTACATGTTGGCAATTTTCTATCTAAAAACTAGTACATCATCAATGGAACTTTCGTAACAAGGACTCAACATCAAACTTATCATTCTTCCCCGTTTTAAATCTAAGGACATAACTTTGTTAATAAAGTCACAGGAATTAGTGATGTGCGAGCCTGAAAATTTACCAACTAATGGGGATAATTTATCTGCAAGAAATTTAGATAACCTGTAACTAAAGGAACCCCTGTGTGAAATAATGGGACGGAGTGGTATATTAATCTTATGGGTTTTGGGTAGGCCGTGGAAATAAACTCTGTCTATTAGAGTAGGTTTTTATTCTCATATTTTGACCTTCACGTAAAAAAGTGAAGTTTTTTGCATTTATTATGGATCCCACGATCAGACGCCATCTATTCGCCTTCTTCTTAGTCACCTTTCCCCAACTTATATATTCCTATCGTCTATATGAAAAAACACTAGTGGCTGTGAAGACCAAGAAGCTGCAACTCAAGTTCCTGCAAGAGTGTTTAGTGGAGCAAGTGTGCCCGAAGTCCTTGATACCGTTTACCTTCAGGAAGGACCATACACCGTTTCCGAATTTTGCCAGGGAAATTTTGAAGGAACGTATTCCATGTGTTAAAGAGAAATTGACCATACGTATTTCAAACTAAGAAATTGTCTACGCGTCCTTAAATCGCATGTGTCGTGTGAACTACTTGTGGCGCTGTTTGAAACTGCAGATTATAAATGCGACGTGAGACTAGACGCACTGAACAACGACTTAACAGAAAGCTATCCTATTTATGTGATGAAAGTGCTTGGTCAAAGTGTGCGGTGGAAGGTTCCGTTTAAATTTATCGACATATGTCTTGTCCACAATCCGAAAAGGAAGTTTCTTAATTTAGGGCTGTCGTTTGCGCTTAAACCCGATAAAAACATTGTTTTAGATTTTGTGTCTTCCGTAGTTAATTCCAGGGGGATATTCCGTGTTTAAATGGTTTGATTCTGAGCAAGTTTCTGGAACATTTCAACTCATTGGACTCTATTCCCAAAAGATTCCGGTTAGCTTTAGACAAGCTCAGGAAGAATGAAGCAATATTTGTCACTAAAGCGGACAAAAGTAACACTGTGGTTATTTTGGACAAGTGTGATTATAAACAAAAAATGGAAGCGTTACTTAGTGATGAATTCACCTACACCAAAGTGATCGTCCCCCCTAAAGCGTCTTTCTGCCGAATTCAACAAAACCATCATCAGGAACTTATTAAAGATGTCCCGGCGATTGATCCTAAAAGATTTTCTACAGATTAACCCCAAACTCCCCCACATTTACGGCCTACCCAAAACCATAAGATTAATATACCACTCCGTCCCATTATTTCACACAGGGGTTCCTTTAGTTACAGGTTATCTAAATTTCTTGCAGATAATTATCCCCATTAGTTGTAAATTTTCAGGCTCGCACATCACTATTCCTGTGACTTTATTAACAAAGTTATGTCCTTAGATTTAAAACGGGGAAGAATGATAAGTTTTTGATGTTGAGTCCTTGTTTACGAAAGTTCCATTGATGATGTACTTAGTTTTTTAGATAGAAAATTGCCAACATGTAACGTAGAACTAGGCATGCCCATCTGTATTTTTAGAACTGATAAAACTCTGTGTCACCAATAATGCCTTCTCCTTCGGTGAAGAATTTTATTTGCAACGTTTTGGTATGGGAATGGGGTCCCCTTTATCCCCAATACTGAGTACATTATATATGGAGTATTATGAGTCGGAATTGTTGCAAACAATATGTCCCAGGAATCTAATTTGGTTTCGTTATGTAGATGATATTTTCTCATTTGGCCTGACCACTGGAACAACTTTGACACTTTCTTTCAGTCATTAAATAATCTTGTTCCCTCTATTAATTTAAATATGAATGGGAGAACGACAAACAATTACCTTTTCTAGATGTTTTGGTCATTAACGAAAGCGGAAAGCCCAATTTCACGGTCTATAGAAAACCTACTCATTGTAATTCGTACATTCATTATTTTTCATATCATGATGAAGGGGTTTAAAAGCTCAATTATTTCTTCCATGTTTCTAAGAGCACTCAGGATTGTAGCCCACATTTGCTGGATCCGGAAAATTCAAAGATTGGAACATTTTTAAGGATTTAAAATATCCTGAGTGGTTTATCAGAAAGGCGTATTTTAAAGCCAGAAATCTTTTTATGCCCCTCGGGACCTTCAGTTAACCAAAACAATATGTGAGTTTTGCCTTACATTGCCGGCTTAGAAGAGTAAAACCGTTGACGAAAGAATTTAAGTTTGCTTTGGCTTTCAAATATTCGTCTACCGTGAAAAGTAAATTTGGTTAGGAATAACGTTGCAAAGAGGAACAAGCCTGTTCTACAGCATTCCCTGTAAAGTTGTGATTTAGTATACGTGGGAGAAACTGGAAGAAATATTGAAACCCGTATCAAAGAACACAAATATGCCTTCAGAAGTTGTAATACTAATAATGCCATTTTTTATCACGCTAGCAAAATAATCATGCTATAGATTGGGAATCAAGTAAGGTACTTTATAATGTAATAATTATGTCAAAGAAAAATATAAATCTGTGTGTATAGAAAAAGTAGATAATTTTAATTTGTGCGAAGGTAACTTATAAGTTAGACCCTTTAATGAGATTCTTGGTCAATAATCCCTTACGGAGTCGTGGAACGTGTTCGAACCTAAGTGTGAATTTCTTAAATGTCTCTGGATTGGAATGTTTCCTTACTCGCTTTTAGTAAATGTAATAATGGAAGTAATTAATGTGGAAATAAATATATGCAGTATTACAGTACTGGCCAAATTATTAGGAAATTTTTTTAAAATTTCATTTTTTGGTATAAAATGTTAAATTAAACCAATTTAAACGTTGAAAAGTTATTTATTTCTACACAAGAATACATGGTCATTATTTAGCAATAGTTTTAGTACTTAGTTTGACCCACCTTAGCTGCCATAATGGCTGCGACACGCTTCGGCATGCCATGAATCAATTTTTTGCATAATTCTTTAGTCGAACGAAACGTGTTTGTTCGTCATTGTCATTTGGTTGTCGTGCGATGTGGGTGTGTTTCTCTTTCTTTTACGTGTCATTGTAACTACCGTTTAATTTAAATAGTGTATTTACCCAATTTTCGGCAATTATTTGTTACAGTTTTTAAGTGAATTTGAAAATGGGCGAAAGAATGACTTGAGTCCACGGAAAATTGGGCAATACAGGTTTTATTAACTTCTTCTACATTTAAACAAAAGGAAATCGCTGCCAAACTCCATGTTTCACCACAGTCAGTACTTCGTATTAAGAAAAAAATGGTATTTGGAGAAAATGTAGGCCCCAAAAGGGTTGGAAGATGCGGCAGAAAAAGGGTAACGACTCCAAGAACTGATAGACAGATTGCAATTTTGTCTCTTAGAAATGAAGAGCTACTTGCAAAACATTTCCAGTAGTCTAGCGGCTGATGGCATCAATATTAGTCGTAGAACAGTCAACAGGAGGCTTCTAACTGCCGGCTTCAAAGCCTACCGCCCAAGGAAGAAGCCCAGGCTCACTGAGGCTATGAAGAAGGCACGTTTTGCATGGGCAAAGGAACACATTAACTGGACTAGTGAGGATTGGGAACAGGTAAGAATAAATTTTAACTGTTTAGTTGGGTATTTAACATTAAATAGAATGTTAATACAGTAAATACAGTATGCATAGAAGTGTATTTACAGTACATGATAAAACTGCAGTAAAAATATCTGTAAAGCAGCAAGTCATACTGTACTTCGTTTTAGCTGTACTTCATACGCTATGCACTGACTCTTTCACAGGGCTTTCTTTGATTGCAGGTGGTGTTCTCCGATGAGTCAACGATTGCCGTGCTTGACGATCGTGTTCAAAGTGTAAGAAGGAGGCCTGGAGAAGAATTTTTGCCTGAGTGTCTGATGAAACGGTGAAATTTCCACAAAAGATCATGGTTTGGGGAGCAATTTCTGTGCATGGAACTAGTCGTTTGAGCATTGTTGAGGGAATATGAACCAAGTCAAGTATATAGAAGTACTAAGAGGACGTCTACTGCCTCAAATAAGGGAATGGTATGGTAATAGACGTTGGATTTTTCAACAAGACTGAGCTCCATGCCACACAGCAAAGTCGGTTAAAAAATGGTATCATGAAAATAGTGTTCGGTTGCTCCCATGGGCTGGAAATTCTCCAGACATGAACCCAATCGAAAGTTTATGGTGTATTTTAAGGGACGTAATCCATGAAACGCCGATAACAACAACAACCAACTCATAGAGCGACTTATTCAAGTCTGGTTTCACTCTAAACGTATTAAGGAATTATGCAAAAAATTGATTCATGGCATGCCGAAGCGTGTCGCAGCCCTTAAGGCAGCTAAGGGGGGTCAAACTAAGTACTAAACTATTGCTAAATAATGACCATGTATTCTTGTGTAGAAATAAATAACTTTTCAACGTTTAAAATTGGTTTAATTTAACATTTTATACCAAAAAATGAAATTTTAAAAAAATTCCTAATAATTTGGCCAGTACTGTATGTCAAACATTAGGATCTGTATGTATAGAACAAGAAGATATTTTTTAATTTGTGGAAATGTAGTTATAAGCTGACCCTGTAATAAAATGCCCTTCTGGTTTCGGGAGAACGATATCTAACCTAGGTGCGAATTTCTCAATGGTCTCTGGATTATTTCCTAATCGCCTTTTTTCATTCGTTTTTTCATTCGTTTTTCGGTTTATAATTTCTGTATAATAAACAACAATGTAATAACCAATGTAATAATAAATTTATAATTTCTGTAATTAATAATTATGCAATATTAAATGTAATAATTATGTAAAAATAATAGAATCTGTATGTTTAGAACAGGAAGATAGTTTTAAAATTTGTGCGAATGTACTTAATGAAAATGCCCCTCCTGTCTCGAGAGAATGGAATCCAACCTAGGTGCGAATTTCTTAACGGTCGATCCCTGAACTGTTTTTCCCTCTTGTTTTGTTTCATTTATGTTTCTGTATCCACCCGAGGAGGATGCCAGTGGGCGTCGAAACTGTCGTGGAAATAAACTCTGTCTATTAGAGTGGGTTTTTATTCTCATATTTCGACAATCTGGCTTACATTTACGAAACTGTGGATAGTCTGAAGTAGCTTTGTCTTCTATAACTGAATCACCTTTTGGAGCAAGGGTTTTCAACTTTGTCTTCACCGAAAAGTCAAGGTGTTTTCGCCTACCCTCCATACAAAATGCATATATACACATATATATAATTATTAATTTGTATTGTTGAAATGTTTTAAAAAATATATTTAGAAAAGAAAAGAAAATGAGAAAAAAAAAGGTACTTTGCCATTTCATTCTGTACTCATGAAAAAACTAATATGTACCTCAGGTTGAAAACTCTGGTTTTACAGGAAACAAAGAAAATAACTTACGAGGTATTAACACGAGATACGTTTTACTTCAAAAGTACTTCGATCTTTATCTTCAATCTCTGAACACTAAAGATGATGACCTTGGGCCTCGGATCATTTGCACAAATACTGGATTGGAAGATGACTTGCGTAGAATTCAAAACAACCAACTAGATAACGATGGGCTGTTTAAGGAATCATTTTCTCAATCCATCCCAAATTCCAAGCAATATGTTAATATGTAAGTAATATCGTTTTTTAGATCGGAATTTGAAGGACAAAAAAAAACTCGACTGAAACTTTTTAATCTAGTATATATTTTCCATCGGAATCAATGACACTCTGCCAACGTCCTACAAGCTTTTCAATGCCATGTTTGTAAAATTCAGGCAATTTTGAGGCAGGTCATGTAAAGAAGTATACTGTTTCTCGTCAAGATAGTTTTGCAGACTCCTGAAGAGATGATAATCTGAAGGCGTAAGGTCTGGAGAATATGGAGGATGTGCAAGTTTTTCCCACCCAAGCTCCTCAATTTTTGCAGAAGTGATCCGAGCGGTATGAGGACGTGCGTTGTCGTCGTGGAACACGATTCCTTTCCGATTAACCAAAAAAGGTCTCTTTTCGTTTAGTGCAGTGTTCAATCGATCCAGTTGTTGACAGTAGACTTGAGCGGTGATTGTTTGGTTGTGTGGTAAGGTTTCAAAGTGCATTACACCACCTTTATCCCACCAAACACTAAGCAACACCTTCCGAGGGTGAAGATTTGGTTTTGGCTGTGGTGTCGCTGGTTCTCCGCCATAAACCCACTGTCGACGGCGCTTAACATTCTGGTACAGTATCCACTTTTCATCACCAGTCACTGAACGGTGCAAAAACGGATCTTGGAGTTCACGGGAATGAAGAGCTGTGCTAATGTTTACCCGCACCCTCAGATTGTCGACCGACAATTCATGTGGCACCCATTTTCCTAACTTAGGCACTTTCCCGAGTTGTTGCAAATGTCGATGGATAGTGGACGGGGATGAATTGAGTTTCTAGGCCAATTCTTCGACAGTTGTTGAACAGTCTTCTTCAAGTGTGGCTAACAGCGGGTCATCATCAAACTCAGCAGGGTGTCCAGAGCGTGCTACATCTGTCAAACAGCAGTCACCATTCCTAAACTTTTGAAACCATCTTTGACATTTCCTCACATGCAGAATATCGTCGCCATAAACGTCCTGAATATTTCGCGTTGCTTCAGTAGCACTATTCCCTTTTTTGAACTCGTAAAGCATTATACTGTATATGCCTGATATGCTCTTCTGATACCGCCATGTTTATGAGGGGTTCACATAAAGCAAAACACACGTCTTCACTGGTCAAGGTCTGTAAAGTATGTAGCGAAACACGATAGATCTCCTCTTAGATATAACCTTCGGAAAATTTATGGTTAAACCGAGTAGGACTAGCTTAAACTTAATCTATCAAAAAACGACATTACTTATGGGATGACCTGATATTTGTAGAAAATAATCTAACAGAAAATGGAGAAGTTAGCAAAGGAGATACTAAATTATTTTAATGTTTAATCAACACAACACTTGGACATAAATTGCCTCAAAAAGTATGACCACGTGATCATGTTTAAAAGTTATCATGTAACATTAGTTAATAATGTTATTGATGTTGATATTGAAAAGTTTAAGAAAGTAATTTCTTGAAATTAACGTCAATGAATACTCTCAAGTTTGCAAATTTCAAGATTGTCTTTTAAAGTATGTTTGTGAATTCTGCAAAAATTACAAAGATTTAAGCGCCAAGAAACTTCAGGAAATTGCTTTTCGTTATAGTGGATTACTTCCCTTAAACTAGTGGTATTTAACCTAGGAGTAATTCGGCCGTTTATGGAGGAGGGGGGGTAGCGGGAGTCATAACAGAATTAAGTTGTAAAACCATTGTATTTTATTAAAACCGTATGGTCACTTTAACAGATTAAATTCTGAATTTTTTTTTTTTTAAATGGGTACCCCCCCCCCCCCCCCCCCCCCAAAAAAAAAACCACGCTTACTTAAAAATAATATGCAGGGGGACGGTTACTATACTGCGAAAAATTTACATTTCAAATAGGCTATGATGAGACTTCACAAAAGTGGTAAATTTAATTGAGTGGTAGGCAAAGGTAGGCACTTTGGCAGGTTTAAAAAAAAAAAAAAAAAAATTATATATGTAGGTGTAGGTGCACGCGTGTGTGCGCATGGCTGCTGGCTATTTTTAGCTTCTTTTGAATCAATGAGCGTTTGACAAGTTTTCTGTTCAGTGCTGAAACGATACGATCAACGATGATGAGACTTATTATTTTGGGTGGTGACACCACAAACGATACGATCAACGGTGATGAGAACTGTTATTTTGGGTGGTGACACCACAAATGATAATTATTCGGTAATTATATATATTCACTAAATTTAGCTTATTTTTCTCGTCTTTGTCCATCCAAAGATGAGATGAAACAATGAACTCTCTCTCTTTCTCAAATTTTAATATAGGCCTACTCATATCTAAAACAGAGGCTTAATTTGTTGCACTGTTGTAAAGTGTATAAATAATGGTGCGATATGTAATGTTTAATTCTGATGAAAAGCGTGGAAATTAGTTTTATTTTTAAACTTCTAAAAGTTAGGATAGACGAATGGTATTAAGTGGTTCCATTGTTCGGTTTGAAATTCTCACTTTGTACATCAGCCATCCGTTTATGCAGTTCAGTGTGTCTGTGTGTGTGTATGTGCAGGGTTGCCAGATTGGCTCTTTTAAAGCCAAATTCCATAAATTTGGCCTTTTTTTCAACTTGCTTGGCTTTATAATATCAATTTGGCTTTTTTTGGCTTTTTATTGGCTTTTTTCAACTTGCTTGGTTTTATAGTATCAGTTTGATTTTTGGGCTTTTTCCAGGATCTTTTTTTATTTTTGCCTTTATAATATCAGTTATACTGTTTAGCCTCTTTTAGCACGTGTTTTTTTCCTTGTACCAAACGTGTATAGACTCAGGGCCGGATTAAGACCTTTAGAGGCCCTAAGCACTTAAAAGATTTTGGTGCCCCATATATAGTAATTCAAATATAACAAAAATAAACCATAAAATAAAATTTTATTTTTTGAAATGAAACAAAACTTACAGTAAGATGGAAAATAATGTTTATTTTTGTATACTTCCACTTCATTTATATTTGAAAAGTTTTCTCCTACTTTTTTTAATTGCAAGTCTTTGAACAGATCCTCAAAACTAATCTTACGTAACACATCTGCTTCTATACTTAGTAGAGATAAGGCATCCAGCCTGCCTTGTTGCATAGTTGTTCTGTTGGTATTTTTAATATACTTCAACTGAGAAAATGAACGCTCAGCTGAGCAATTTGTGACCATTAATGTTAAAAATATACGAAAGGCAATTTCTACATTTGGGAAGGCACACTCAATATTGTCTTCTACAATTATTTTATAAAGTTCAGCATGACTGAAACTTGTTTTTACATTTACTATAGCACACGAAAATATTTAATCTATATGTATTTTTAATATGGCGCTCAAAGATTTGATATAAACAAAATAATAACGCAAAGCGTAAAGTGTGTGATTACAACGAAATATATTTATTCTCTCAAAAGGGTTGTTGTTCACTACAAATTCAAACAATGAAAAAAAAAATACTATATATGAATATATATAATTCAGTTTTCAACAGCTTATAGGCTATAAGCCGCGATTATAATAGTATAATAAATCCATGGTAAATCCGACAATGGAAAATTTCTGTGGTGCCCCCCTTCCCTTGATGCCCTAAGCACGGGCTTATTTTGCTTAATGGTTAATCCGGCCCTGTGTATAGTGAATCTAGTCTTGTCCGTGGCGTTACATTCGAGATTCATACACGTTTGATACTTGTTCAAACGGAACGGATGCCGGGACGCGGGGCGCGGGCGGGAAAGCAGTCAACACTTAGCATCGGTGCGGATCGGTACTGTGCGTCGTGCGTGTGTAGGCGGTAAAACTTGGCTATCATTCGAGTGAACCAGTTTAGTTAAAGTTCTAATTTATGTAAATTTTGTTTTTGTTCTACAACCATGTCATCAAAGAAGTGGAAGCTATCGTACGACAGCAGCCGTAAATACAATAGTAAGTGGGAAGAAACGTTTGTTTGGGTGAAAAAGTCTGTTGGTGGCTCAGATTCAGCTTATTGCAAACTTTGTCATTGCAATATTGCTCCACGAATGAGTAACCTCTCAAATCACGAAAAGTATATGGTGTCGAGGCTACTTGTTCTAATGTGGAGGACACTGCTGAAGAGAATCTGGAGCTTTTCATGTAATGTGAGTATGTGATCTATACTTAAAATTATTTGGCTTTTTTTTGGCTTTTTTTCGTGCATAGTTTGGCTTATCACTTAGGTTTGCATCTGGCAACCCTGTGTATGTGTGGCAGTAAAACCCCAAAATCCGTCAAAACTAGAAGCCTCGAAGGTCGTTCCC
Organism: Bathynomus jamesi; assembly: GCA_023014485.1. Taxonomy (NCBI): domain Eukaryota; kingdom Metazoa; phylum Arthropoda; class Malacostraca; order Isopoda; family Cirolanidae; genus Bathynomus; species Bathynomus jamesi. Next base: position 210,031 of record JAJOZX010002434.1, read on the forward strand.
TGAAACTAGTATTACCAAGTCAAAACTAGTTCCACCTAAGGCTGTCGGGGAGAACCCGAAATATACGGCTCACAACCTACTTTTAACTAATTGAATGCCCGGTTAGGTCAACAATGCTCGGTTAGGTTAAGTCATGATATTTTCGTTAAAAAGAGGTTGAAATGGGAGGTACACCATTTTGACAACTGGTCGCTTAAAAAATACTTGTTCGATCCTGGGTGGGATCAAACAAAAACTGGCATTACCATAAATATAGAAAACAATAGTTTGCCTGTAATCAAGCCCATAAATTAGTAAACATCTAAAGCGCAAGTGAGTTACACACAACAAACTTGTGAACAAATAACTCAAATTGAGTAAACTGTGGCTTTTATTGCATTGTGCTACAATATTATTGTTATGGCTAGTGGACATCCTGCTAGGAAGAAGAATGTTAAGTTTGCTAGACCACAGGACAGGAGTATCCTTGTGAAGTATGTCAGAAAAACTGTGTTGTGGATGTTATTCAGTGTGTGGGATGTCAATTTTGGATTCATAGTGTGGTAATTAGGCACACTGGCCCCCATTGGCCATTCCATCCAGGGAATAGCCTAACTTAGACCTTAATGCTTTTTAACTGAGTTAAAGAATAATATTTAAGGTGACTTTAGACTGTGATTGTAAGGTTTGTAAGAAGGAAGTTAGGGAAGTGGTTAAGGCTGAAGCATGTGAGAGTTGTGATGATTGGTATCACTCTGTCTGTATCAAAATTACAGAACAAATGTATAGGGGTATGAAGTCATCAAATATTTTGTGATTTAGCAATAAGTGTTTAGTTGAGGTTAGGGACATACTCAAGGCAAGATTTAAGAAAGTTGCTAGCTCAGATTCCATTGGGCCCAAGTTAGTTGGCCCTATGATTGATAGTGCAGCTAGTGAGATTAATGTAACAATTAGGCCAGAAACTGAGTCTAATACAGGAAATAGTAATGTAAGATGTAGTGAAGTTGAGCCAAAGCCTAGCCCTAGTGTTAGGGAAAGGGATGCAGGCCCAAGTAAAGCTAGGCCTGATGAATGGCACAAAGTCATAAGAAACAAGAAATTTTTATAGTGGGCATACTAGGGGCCACTTCGGCCCATCAAGGTGGCTCCACTATGTAAAAACTGCCTGTACATTGGCAATAACCAATTTTTACAAAACTAATTAAGTATCAAAGTCATAATAGGCTACTATCCACAAATATGTTACACACTATATCTATTTATAAGTATAACTGACATGCAAATATATCAGATCCAAAGAATCCAGTCAATTTCAGTATGGTACCCATCAATACCAGTACCGTGCCAACCAAAAATAAGTCACGGTCCATATCAATTGCAGACCAAGTCACAATTTACATCCATATACATTACAATATATATACTTAGGAGGAAAAGTGTAGGTGTGGCTGTAAAGACTGTACAGTAATGTAGAAATGTGTGTGCACCCATTTTGGGTCTCCCATTTAAAGGTGTTTGTGGGGCAAGTGAAGATCATGAGTTTTTCAATACCTCACAGTACTATGGGGGGCACCGCTCAGCAGAGGAATCTCTTTAAATAGGGTGTGTAAGGACAGAGAGTATCCCCTAACCCAAGATGCTGCCTCCCTATATCCCACAACACCTGTGTTGAGCTGTGGGATCTATCACCCAAATGCACATAATATATATGAAATAAACTAGTACCATTCATGCAATAAAAATGGGCTTAAACACTATCACCAGATATTCCTTGCTGACATCAAATTATCTAACCTTCTTTTGAAAGAATCAAGTGTATCTGAAGTCACTACTTCTTCTGTCAGACTGTTCCAAAACTTAATTACTCTGTTTGTAAAACTATGTTTTCTTAAATTTGTTCTACATCTTGGCTTAAATAATTTCATACTATGACCTCTAGTCTGGTTATGATATTTAATGAAAAGAGACTCAAAATCTATCTTATCCAATCCTTTTATCATTTTATACACCTCTATCATATCACCCCTTAATCTCCTCCTTTTTAATGAGAACATGCTTAGATACGCCAGTCTTTCCTTATATGTCAATTGTCTTAGAGATGGGATCATTCTTGTTGCTCGTTCCCGTACTTTTTCCAGTTTTTCAATATCTCGTATCAAATAGGGACTATTAAATTGTATGTAGTATTCGAGGAGTGGTCTCACATATGAAATGTATAGTTGCTTTATAATATTGGGTGATTTGTATTCAATGTGTTTGTGCATGAGATTGAGTCTAGCATTTGCTTTATTTCTGATTACCATACAGTGATTTGAGGGTTTAAGTTCATTAGTCACAGTGACACCCAAGTCTTTCTCTCTATCATCATTTTTAATCCAAATTGCATTCATATTGTATTCAAATTTTGGATTTTTTGGCCCAATATGCATAACCTTGCACTTATCAACATTAAATTTCATCTCCCACTTATCTGCCTAGGCTGTTACTCTAAGTCTTTTTGTATTGTCATTGCTCCTGCTACTGACTTAACATTATAGCCTAATTTTGTACCATCAGCAAATTTTGAGGTTTTACATGATAGGCCCTTCTCTAGATCATTTATATAGACAACAAAAAGCAGAGGTCCCAGAACAGACCCCTGTGGGACTCCACTCAATACTGGTCTCCAAGTAGACCTATTTCCATTTAGATGAACTCTCTGTTTTCTATTTCTCAGCCATTCTTCTATCCAATTAGCTATATGACCTCTTATACCATGGGCTCTAACTTTTACCAATGATCTTGCATGAGGAACAGTATCAAATGCCTTTGCAAAATCTAAGTATACTATATCTACTGGCTCTTTATTGTCCAAATGCAATAGGACTCCATCATAAAATTCAATGAAGTTGGTTAGACAGGACCTTCCATTTCGAAAGCCATGCTGGCTATCATTTATAAGGTTGCGCTCTTCAAGGAACTCGGTAACTTTACCTCTAATGATACTTTCGAGTAATTTGCAAATAATGGAGGTGAGGCTGATGGGTCTGTAGTTTTTTGGCAAGTTTCTATTTCCTTTTTTAAAGATTGGAGCCACATTTGCTTTCTTCCAATCCTCTGGAATTTCAGTACATATCAAGAAATAGTATTAGAGAGAATAGTAATCATGTTGTAGCAACTAGTAACTATGGAATTTAGATGAAGCAGTATAGTGTGAATTTACCATGGTTGGGGGTACTATTATTGGGAATCAGGACAATGACTTTTGCAATAAGGGAAGGAAAACCTGTAGAAGAATATGTATTCCAGGTGGTAATATTTGTAAAGTCAATTAGGTAGTGAAGAAGTTGTCTGTAACCCAGGGTAATATTATAATTCATGTAGGTATAAATGACTTAACAAGCAAGGATAAAGATGATAGATTTAAGTTAAATAGAAATTCAGGGGCAGTTAAACAGAGGTACAGGAAATTGATAAAAACTTTAAAAAATAGGCAGAGCAAGTGTTATGTAGTGGACATTTTACCAATGATTGGGGTAAGCATGGAGTTTACAAGTAGAATTTTAGTCTTAAATGATAAAGTTAGGATGGTATGTAGTGAAGGGGTTAAGTTCATAGATTTGTGGGATAATTTTTATGAAAGGAGGGAGCTTGAGAGTAAGGATGGATTACATCTTAGTGGAAAGGGAACTGTTTTATATGGGAAGCTTCTGAAGGAAAATGTGAGTTCTTTGGGGTTTTGAAAGATAACTTTAGATCAACAGAGGGCATAAAGCATAAAGGTATTGGTAAAGTAAATACTGTTAGTCTTAAATATAGATTGTCAGGAATAGGCATATAAACTATCAAGCCAAAGGTAGAGAATCCCTTAAAATTGAGGGGTTGAATTATTTTTATAGAAATGCACTTTGTCTTAGGAATAAGAAAAATGAATTATTTAGTTATATGATTAATGAAAATGTGGATATAGATAGTGTGCATTATTGAGACTTGGATTAGTGAGGCAGCATTGAATGACACAAGAGCAAAGTAGAAGTTAAATAGTTATAGAATGTATTAGGGTTGCACAGATTAATGGATAGGTAATTGGTAATGGTCGTAATTGTCCAATTTGCCAATTAATCGGTAATTGGCCTCTTGATCGATTAATCAGAACCGATTAGTTAAAAAATGTATCTTTGTAATTTCTCTTATTATTAGGTTAATAATCAGTTAATCTGGTGATCTCACCAGAAATCTAATGCTTCTCCAAAAATCTTTTATCTCCAGCAAGTTCCTACATGAAGTTGGAAAAAATTTCTACAACCTTCTCCATCCCCTTATATTCGTTTCAATGCTCCTCTTTTATTTAGTTTTTTAATTCTCCATTTCCTTTATTATACAAAAAATAAAAAATACAGACAGACAGAAAAACATATTCAAAATAAAAGCAAGAAATAGGAATCTTATTTTATTTTTTTTATAAACAACTAGAAACTTAAATTTTTACTCTCAAGCCCTTATTGACTTTACTTGGACTGAAAATATATTCTGTTACTCCATTGCTTTCAAAGGAAGAATCAAATTCAATCATGATTAATCAACCCAAGTAATTCAAATTCAACTCTAAAATTAGATTATTAAACAAACATTGCCTTTCATTGCAGCAAAGAAAAATATAGTATTTCAAGATTTTTATTATATTAACATTCATGATTCAACAAGCTTATGTAAGAAAATTCAGAATAAGGCTAATGACCATCAAATGACAGGCTACTTAATACACCAGTAATCTAAATTAAACACTGAAATTATGATACAAAAACATTAAAATTTTCTGAGCAGTCTATTTCTGTTTATTTTCCAGTATAGGTATTATACGAAATACAGACAAAAAAATATAATCAAATAATGGGGCTCGAGAGGTCAGGTACCCTTGGATGGTACACTAACTTTATTCACACTAGCATCCAAGATGACCACAAGGAAAAAGAAAAACATAAATATAGAGTGATTCCATATAATTTACAACCAGGCAGGGCTGCTGAGAGGGTGGGGAAGCCGGGTTAAATCCCCAGGACCCGGACCTCTAGGGGGCCCAGAAAGAGGGAGGATAAAATGTAAAAATATTAATAAAACAATTGATTAAATAACAGGGAAGAAATATAATTAATGAACATACATTTTATAGAGATTATCATACTGTATGTTTCAGGGGTGTGGAGTCGGAGCCGGAGCCAGTGGAGTGGTGGTTTTTGGGTGGAGCCAGAGCCGGAGTTGGAGCCATTAAAAAATGCCGGCTCCATGGCTCCAGTTACCTTGCCCATTCATAATAAACCTAATGCAACTTTATTTTACCTAACCCAACTTTAGTACTTTACCTAACTTAATATATAGTTTTTATTAAAAATGCATATTTATTTTTTCAGAAACATCAATATTTGTAATATAATTATTAATTATAGCTCCAAAATCATATATCATTAACTAAACAATAAGCATTTATCATTCATACATAAATTTTGATTAATATAATTTCTTTTTGGATTTATGTATTAAAAAGATCAAATTTAAAGAGTATTTTTAGCCTTTATTGCAAATATCATTCAACAGTGTATTTATCTGTCTGTTGTTGAGTATGATCAATGACCACTCTAACTACATTTGGATTTTGATAACTTGACAGAGCTGGAGCTGGAGCCGGAGCCAAACATTTAAAAAATGGCTCCGGAGCCGGAGCCAAAAGTTTTTTTCTGGCTCCACACCCCTGGTATGTTTTGAATAGTGACTTGGACATATAATCAGTTTGTTTATGTACACGAAAAACATTCCTAATAAAATAGTGAGTAAACAGGGGGGCCCACATACCAATCCTTCCCCAGGGCCTGTGGCAGCTCTTGCTGGCCCTGCAACTAGGGTGTACAGAATGAAAGGTTACAACCAAGCAAAGGCGATAATATACCAGATTGGTTAAGGGTGGATATCACTAAAACCATTTAGTCTCCATATAGGAGATGGCAGTTGGGCAGCACAGCTAAGCTGATAAGAAGATTGTGGTGCTGTGTTTAGTTTATGATACGGTACCGATTAATCAGATTTAAAATTCTTAAGAATCATCCAATTACTGACAGCTGATTAATTGGTAATCAGTAATTGGTCAAATTACATATTGGTGCAACCCTACAATGTATATTTCTCAGAATATCAATTTATCAAATTTATCCTTCACTTCAGAATGATAGTGTTAAATTAGACAATAGGATAGAATCCAGCTCAATTGGTACAGGGGTGGTCGGGTGACCATCTCCGATTTCCTTCAAATTTTCAGGGTTGATTCATACACCATTCAATAGCTTAAATCTAAAATGTTAGCTTCCTCAGTCAAAAACTTTTAATTTTATGGTCGCTTAAATGGCACCCACCTTCGACAAAAAATGCCCATGTTGGGCTTGATCAGCCAATGCCTTCATTTTGAGAGGCCTTGAAAAGTGTCTTCTAATAGGAGTAGAAGCTTCAAATTTGTCATGCCAATACAACTTCTGGTGGGCTTTTCAATTTTGCAAGCAAAAAGGCTGTGGAACAAATAGTTTCCAAGTTACAAGGGCTTAAATATGGCTCCATTTTGAAGCTTGCATCAATTCCTCCCACTTTTACGACTCTACCATTTTCAAAAGTTTTAGTTCTACATCAATCACAGCTGTTTTAATACTCCTAATACTCTCTATGGGTTGTAAATTTATGAGTGAAATAAAAAAATAACCAAAAAAGGATTTATTTCTATTTTTAAAAATTTCCAAAAGTTGATATTTTCATAAAATTTGCAAAATTAATATCAACTTTGGGGCTTAATATAAAGGTGTCTGAAATTAGTCAGGGAGTTGATACTTCTAGTAAAGAAAGATACATATGTATAAAAAAACGTATATTAAGGAATAGATCTCAACTCAACTCCTTCATATAGTTTTGGTGATTCAAAGAAAAGTGCTTTTTGTGAAAAATCTCAAATTTTTGCAAAACTTGTAAATTTTTAAATTTCTATTTATGACATTGAATTGTAATTTTACTTCCATTTTATTACTTATTAAGTTGATTTACAATTGTAATAATATGTAAATAAGTCTAAAACATACAAGAAATTTAATATGTCTGTCAAAACAACCAGCGACTCGAAGGGCTCTGGGTAGCTCATTTCGCTTTGTATATTCTTGTAAATGTAAAACATGATGGTTAATCATTAATGTCCAGGCCTATTTTATAGATCATGATCTTTTATTTTCAGAAAATTTAACTAGAGCAATTAACTTAATTTTACTGCCTGTAATAATGGCTTATTCTAATCAAGAATCAAAGTGTAGCTTTGGTATGTACTTGGATGATCCATGTCATGAACACACTCACCAGGAAGGTGGGTATGTATACCTTACATGAGCTGACAGATGAAACAAGGAAACTGCTATTGTGAAGAACAAAAGCAACTGTAATCAACCCAAATAGTGCTACTGTATGCTACCACCATGAAAAAATGTTTGGAATGCATTACCAACAAATGCAACGTAGCTGCCAAGATCCATGGAGAAATCATAGAAAGAAGATAACAAGTAAGTAAATATAGGCAGGTCCGGTGCCAGCTGATTTGGCGCCCTTAGCAGGACTGCAGCTGGCGCCCCCACCCGCCTCCCACTTCACGATTGGGTTTGCCCACAAAGTAATCAAGGTACCATATTGAAGAAACTATTTGCCTTACACTGATCTATTTTAATTTGATAATACATACATTTATTATAAAATTATAAAATCATTTCACAGTTCAAGACAGTGTCATGACCAATCAAAACAGCGAGTAAAGCGAGGCATATGTAGTAACAAATCAGAACGCTCAAAAGTGCTAAAATATGCGTGCAAAAAGGACATATCTACTGTTTTTTTCCAAGCAAGAAGGGCATATGTCACATAAAAACAGTTATTCGCTTATTGACGACTCCCGGAACTCATATTAAGCCGTAAATAAGCCGAGTCGCTTATTGACGACTCCCGTCTGTGCGCGCAACATTTTTAAATCGCTTATTTACGACTCCCGTCCCTAAAGGGTTAAAGGTCGTGATAGTGAAAGTTCTATAATGAACCAATAAGATGAATAAGTTAATTATATAAATATCAGTCAAGCTAAACTGGTGTACATACGTCGTACAACCTTTCATCATTTGTCTATGCTTCTCATTCCTTCATTATTTTTTTCATGTTGTTCTTACATAATACTATCAGACGTGTACAGGGCGGGAGGCGCTGGCGCCCTTAGCATTTACTAACCTCGCCTAATGGAAGCGGCGGCCCTGAATATAGGTACTAATATATTTATATTTCATAAAGAAGTTTATATTGTAAATTGTAACCTAAATTAGCTATTTAATATTAATAGGGTAGGCTATATACTGTGCTACTGAATGCATATGTTTTGAATATTTTATACGAATAGCCTATAACCAAATGTTGAGGTTTTAAAATTATTTTCCAATGTGTTTAGAGTTTACATTACCCTACTTTATTTGCAGAATCACTACAAATTATTGACAAAGACATAGCAACTAGACTGAATCTGATACCAGGACAGAAACTTTGCTCAACATGCTTCTCTAGAGCCAAGACGATTGAAGATGAAAAAGACTCGGGTAGTGATGAATATGTTCCAGAAGAAATAGTTAAGGAGACATTTGACGAAACGTTAGGTTCACTAGAATGCTCACCCATTAAGTATGTAAGAGCAGGAGATTGAAAGTTTTACGCGAAAAGGAAACTAAAGCAAATTGAAACATCAACAAAATCAAAGCTGTCAAAAGTACTTCATATGAAGCCTAGCATTTTGGATGAGGAAGCAGAGAAACCTATAGAGAGTGAGGAAGAAAAGTGTTATCAGCATATGATAGAGGAACTGAAAGAAAAGTGTAAAACTAGTACCAGACAAGAAAAGATACAAATTCTAACACACCTTCCAATTGGTAAAACCTGGTCCAGAGAAAAAATTATGAAAGAATTTGAAGTGTCAGCCAGAATGGTTAATGCTGTGAGGGCCTTAAAGAGAAAAGAAGGTATCCTTCCTATAATGAGAAATAAAAAGAGTAGCAAGGGTATAAGCGATGAAATAAAAGAAAGAGTGATAGAATTTTTCCAAAACAATGAATATACTAGAGAAATGCCCTGGTAAAAAAAGACTATAAATCAATAAAAACACCACAAGGGAAGGTTCACAAGCAGAAAATACTGTTGTTGACAAATATCAGAGAATTATATACACTTTACAAAAATAAATATCCAAATGACAAAATCTCCAAATCAAAGTTTTTTGAACCGAGACCAAAATGGTGTATGGGTGTGGGGAGTAAAGGATCACACAATGTATGCATTTGTGAAATACACCAGAACTTTAAACTTTTATGTGAATCACTCCCTGTCAAAGTAGAATTAAGAGAGTTACTAGGGAAAATAGTCTGCAACACTGAAACCAGAAACTGCATGATTAATAACTGCAAAATATGTCCTGGTTTAAATGAATTACGGGATTGGCTTCTTACCATTTTTTAAAACAATGATTATGACATGGATGATGAGGTTTCCTTTAAGCAGTGGCTTCATACAGACCATACCCAACTGGTCACAATGACAAAAAGTGTTTAATGTAGTAGAAGACATATGTGAAAGTGCAAAAAAGTTGAAAGTACACCATTTCATAGCAAAAGCCCAATCAAAATATTTGTCCAACTGTAAAGAAAACCTCAATTATTCTACAGCATTAGTGCTTGTTGACTTCTCTGAAAACTATAGTTTTATAATTCAGGAAGCCGTACAAGGGCATCACTGGGACAATACCCAGGCTACCTTGCATCTGGTAGTGTGCTATCAAAAAGTTGATGGTGAACTAAAAGTTACAAATTTTTGTGTAATATCAGATTCACTTACAAACAACACAACTGCAGTTCATTCTTTTTTATGTGAAGCCTTGAAATTACTTAAAAGTCAGAATCTTAAACTAAAACATATTTGTTACTTTAGCGATGGCGCAGCAAGTCAATATAAAAACTATAAAAACATCATTAATTCAGTGTTACATGAAAAAGATTTCCAACTAACATGTGAATGGAACTTTTTTGCCACCTCCCGGAAAGAGCCCCTGTGATGGTGTTGGTGGCACCGTCAAAAGGTTAGTTGCCCGGGCAAGTCTACAAGCAACAAGTAAAGGTCAAATCACCAATCCAAAAGAGATGTTCAATTGGTGCAAATCTAATATTAATGGTATACAATTTCTGTACATTGATTCAGCTAAAATTGAGGAAAATGCTAATTTATTTGAGTTAGAAAAAAGGTATTTCTTAATTAAGACAATCCCAGGAACCCATTCATATCACTGCTTTAGACCTTCATCAACAGGCATTAAACTGTACAAAATTTCTAGTGATGAAAATTTCTTTAACGTACAACTTTCCTTCCTCAATGCTACACAAGAAAATGTGGCTTACCAATATAAACCTGGTACATATGTGGCCTGTTTCTATGAAGGTGACTGGTTTGTTGGAAACATAGTTGAAGTGTGTGATACTGAGAAGGATCTATTAGTAAATTTCATGAAAAAGAATCCTTTTAAATGGCCTGAACAAGAGGATGTTTGCTGGATTCCATTCCATGTTTTGTGTTCAATTGAATCACCTACAGTTACTGGGAAAATGGGGAGACAGTACAAGTTATCAAATGATTGTTTATCTAAAATTGAGGAGTATTTTAAAAAAAAGCCTAAGTAACTACAGACCTGTATGAAGCTGAATAATAAATTGCCAATTTATGGCTGTGAGGCCATGGAGTGTTGAAGACAATCAGACTTAAAGCATGAGTACAATAATAAATTCCTGAGTCAGTGTCTAAACATAAGAGTTATTAGCTATATATAAGTTTACATACAAATTTACATAAAACAACACATTAAAAAAAGAATATGAACTTATAGCCAATAATTCACATGCTTAAAAACTCAGGAATTCATTATTGTATATAGCTAAGTACTGTACACTTGTATTAAGGGAAGTAAGACAACAAAGCTACTTAAATTTAAGGTTTTGTACTGAAAATGGTGGTTACTGCTAGTTTATCTGTATTAACTGCATAATTTAAATTACTCGGAAGTGCTTAAAGAGCAGTAGAACACGGTTCTACATGATTTACTTAGGTAGATCCAAGTATTGAGCCTACAAGCTGGTCCATCTGTTGTGTTAACTGCAAATGTAGTGATAATCTAGGTGTATATAAGCACACCGGACAAAAAATTAGTCACCCCTAATAGCACCGATAGTAGGAAGTTCAAGGTCACACAGAGGGCGCTGATGTAGCATTGGTAAGTGACAAGTAGCGGTGATGTAGCACACAGGATCAGATCTGTTTCGTGAGGTGGTGAAGAACAAAGTGTGTGTTGGATATAGTCTGCAAAATGGGTCGTGAGGCAGACGTTGCTCAGTGGCAAAAAGGAGCCATCGTGTTTGGCAGAGCCCACAGACACAAAATGTCTGAAGTAGCCCAATTTGTTGGTGTGTCAACGCGTACTGTCCAGCGAGTTTACAAAGAGTGGTGTAGTTCGCAATCAACTGACAATCAACGGCGTAACTGTGGCTGGAAAACAATTCTTGACAATAGGGGCCGCCGCCATGTTTCTCATCTAGTAACTGCAAATTGTTTTCAAACCAGAGAACAATTGCTCCAAGAAACCAATGAGGTTCTCCAGCGACCAATTTCCGAACGGACATTGCGACGAGAACTGCATGCGATGGACATCTGGAGCAGGGTACCACGGAAGAGGCCGCTGTTAACAGCAAGTCATAAATTGGCACGTTATAAATGGGCTCGGAGGCACAAAAACTGGACTGCGGCAGATTGGAAATGTGTAATTTGGTCCGATGAGTCCCATTTTTGTTTGTTCTCCAATGATGGGAGGCGACAAGTACATTGCAGGTCCAATGAAGCCTTTAATCCTGAATGCGTCGAAGGTGTTGTTCAGGCTGGAGGTGGTTCCGTAATGTTCTGGGGATGTTTTTCGTACCACGAAATGGGCCCTCTCGTTCCAGTGACGATGAATTTGAACCAGCAGGCGTACCTCCGCATACTAAACTCGCTGGATTCGTGTGGTTATCAAGGCCAGAGGCGCCGTCACACGTTATTAGGTACATTCTGAGAGGGGTGACTAATTTTTTGTCCGGTGTGCTTATATTGTCTTTTTTATGAGTAAAACTTATTTAGATAATTTAACATTTGTGAATTAACTTACCAAGTAATAAAATGGAAGTAAAATTACAATTCAATGTTGTAAAAAGAAATTTAAACATTTCAAAATTTTGAAAAAATTCAGAATTTTTCATAAAAAGTACTTTTCTTTGAATAGCCAAAACTATATGAAGGAGTTGAGTTGAGATCTATTCCTTAATATATGTTTTTTCACACATATGTATCTTTCTTTACTAGAAGTATCAACTCCCTGACTAATTTTGGACACCTTTATATTAAGCCCCAAAGTTGATGTTAATTTTGCAAATTTTGTGAAAATATCAACTTTTGGAAATTTTTAAAAATAAAAATAAATCCTTTTTTGGTTATTTTTTATTTCACTCATAAATTTACAACCCATAGAGACTATTAGGAGTATTAAAACAGCTGTGATTGATGTAGAACTAAAACTCGTGAAAATGGTAGTCGTAAAAGTGGGAGGAATTGATGCAAGCTTCAAAATGGAGCCATGTTTAAGTCCTTGTAACTCAGAAACTATTTGTTCCACAGCCTTTTAGCTTACAAAATTGAAAAGCCCACCAGAAGTTGTATTGGCATGACAAATTTGAAGCTTCTACTCCTATTAGAAGACACTTTTCAAGGCCTCTCAAAATGAAGGCGTTGGCCGATCAAGCCCAACATGGGCATTTTTTGTTGGTGGGTGCCATTTAAGCGACCATAAAATTAAATGTTTTTGACTGAGGAAGCTAAAATTTTAGATTTAAGCTATTGAATGGTGTATGAATCAACCCTGCAAATTTGAAGAAAATCGGAGATGGTCACCCGACCAACTTTCTGAAATCTGTACCAGTTGAGCTGGAATGACTCAGTACCAAACATCTTTAAAAAGTGTCTGACTTTAATAGGCATTGCATGGAATGACCCTCTGGATTCACTTGTCCTGGAACTCCCCACTGATGAAATTAAAGTTATTTACTGAAAATAAAAGTGTCTAAAGGGAAAAATTCTTATTTTGTTCTTAAAACCTCAAAACACTTTGTATTTAGAGTATTGCAGAATTTTGTATAAATAAAGGCAAAACTATTAAATTTCTGACAAAATACTGTATATGCACACAATCTTAGTTTTGTAGCTTAGTCTCTTATTGATCATTTATTATATTAGTTAGTCATATAACTCTGTTTCAATAAATACTAACTGGGTTTTATTGTGGAATGGGGAAATTTGGCTTAAATTACTTATTCCAGAGTCAAACTGCATCCTGTAACTTCAATTGTTCATTTGGAAGAAAAAATAAAATAGGAATTAATGAACCTTTATTTAACTTGTATATCAATGCAGCTTCTAGAATGCATTAATAAGGAAAAATTTTGGAAATGATGTAAACGTAAATATTTAAATGCATATTTTTTCTCTACAGGAACTGTTTGTTGATTCTACAATTGTATGTGATGGGAAATACTTCCTGTTCATAGGCTGGTGTTGTCCAGCTGTAGTGACTATTATAAAATAAATCTTTAAAAAGACACCATGTCACCATTCATTTGTTACGACTGAGTCTGATCCTAGAGACTTAAAAGATGTTTTGAACTACATCCATGAAGGAAAAGTTAGTATTCCAAAGACTAGATTGTCATCCCTACTGAAGGCAGCCAAAGATCTTAAAATAAAAACATTGGAAGTTTCTGATAATTCACTTCCAGTTACTTTGTGTGAAGAGAGAATTTCAACTGATCCTCAAAACTATAAGGAGTTTTTATCTGAAGTAAATTAATTTGAAGGGAAAGAATTGATTAATAATAGAGTGTTCAGGGAAGAAACATTCAACAGTTACAACTAATATAGAATTACTACATTTTGGGAGTGTAGAATCATCACCTGTTACACTACTGCTGTCATGTGTTGAATCTCAACAATCTGCAATAGTTTCTCAGATGGAATCATCACAGTAAATGATATTAGTTACCGATGAAGAATTACAACAACCTGGAATGCTGTACATTGATGCAGAGTCTAAACAAATGTTTGATGTAGTATCAATGCAAGATGCAAAGTTTTCTGATTTAGTGTCAGAAAGATCTGGAAATATAACCAATTCAGAAATATTGCAAAGCAGCATTTTCTGAAGATATGAACCCGATACAAGCTGCAACAACTTCTGATGTAGAATCACTAAAAGTTGAAGATGAATTCTTCAATTTTGACTCATTCCCTGAAGCAGTAATTCAAATTGATAATAGATGGTCATTACTTAATGACTTTGCTGCAGATATAAAGTGTGAAATCAATGAAAATCAGTTTATAGACATATCACACACTGAGAAAAATTTACCAGTAAAAGAAAATGAATTTATTGTAAATAAATCAGTTGAGAATAGAGCTTACGAAACATCATACACTACTGTATGCAAGAAAGAGATAAGAATTCTTCTTAGAAGGTTATCAGCAAATGAAATATCTCGGCTTTCATTCAGCCAGGAAAGGAAAGGAAGTAGTTTAAAATGTGATATACCATTAAAGAGGAGAAGGTCAGAAGAAAAGAAACCACAAAAAAAAGTAAATGAAGTAAAAGCCAAGTTTGTTGACAAAAATGAAGCTGATGATGAAAAAGGGGGAAATGTATTCACGAAGTGCATTTATTCTTCTACAAGAGAATTGAATGGTTCTGATGTGAATAATGCTGGAACGTCATCTAAGCAGTCAATAGAACAGTGTAAAGATATTGTAAGTAACTAGTAGTTTCAATTGCTTTGTCTTAATTAGAAATGGGTGTAGGTTCTAATATTTGGACTGTAGGGCAGGGGTTCCCAAATTGGTGTTCCGCGGAACACTTGTATACCGTGAGAAGTGTTCCGCGGAACACAATTTGGGAACCCCTGCTATAGGGAATAAAGCCACAATATGAAGTGGATTTAGTTGAAGGACAGGGTCTTCATCAGACCTTCATAAGGTGAGGGGGACTGGAAGTGAGGTAGGGGGATAAGATAAGGGATTAAGGAAAACCAAAAATTCAAAATGAATGCAAGGTGCGCACACACACACACACACACACACACACACACACACACACAGTGGACCCTCACATTAACGTACACTTTGGGGGGAGCGTGTGGTCACTAAAGTGAAGTATGGAAAACCCCCACTTTAACATACCAGGGAATGTTAAAGTGAAGTACGCATGACCCCCACTTTACTGGACTACAGGATGTTAAAGTGGGGTTTTCCATTACTAAAATACTTCAGTACAGTAGGGTGTATCATGCTCAGGTCGAATATTGAAAATCTTGGAATTGAAAGATTGGTAGTATGTATTCCTATGTAAAATTGAAAGATTGGCAGTATGTATTCCTTTGTAAAATTGAATTTTAAGAGGGGTTTGTCTTCTGCAACTTTTGCGAAAAATTGCATTTAAGTGTTCAAAATCGTACTTTTTTGTTGAAAAATGGGATTTTTGGCCAATTTCAAAGACTTAGTAGCCTCAACTGACCTCCATATGTTCCATATTGTTCACATACACCCTTAAGCATTTCTAGGGGCAGGCTTGGACCCATTCAAGATCAGCCAAAGTGGTTCATAATCTCTAAAATAACCAAAATGGCCCAAAACTAAGGAATTGTATGATTTTTAGTCTCCTATACACCACATTTTGCGGCTGTTCTCTTAATCAGGCAGAATCTTTTTGTTCTTCTTTCTTGGTTTTGCATTTTCCTTTTTTAGAAATGCCTCTACCAATTTTTATTTATTTTCTTTTCAGTATCACTGCCCCCACCTTTCTGCAAGCTGCTGTGATGTTCAACCTTTTTTTTGCAATTGTTTAATATTTGTATAAGTCCCTCCTCCACCCCCCCCTTGTAATATGTAATAATATGTGGGTCAACTGAATGTTTTAAGATTTTTTCTTCTGAAAGCATCTTGATTTGTCTAGCAGGTCTTGTAGAGATCTAAAACATGTTCATAATGTCTTGCTTTGACTTGAAAACTGGTAACAATTCTCTGTGATCGATCCTAGCATGAACAAAACCATCTCTTCTCTCTTGCCCATACACTGCATGAGCTGCAGCTGAAACTTCCTGGACTGCTCTTTCACAGCTTTGAGTGTGAACTGAGAAGTTCTCAACTTCAAGTGGAGACCTGAGAAGCTCTTAAACTTCTCCTCTTGACATCTTACAAGTGAAGAGTGGCTCATACAGTTTCTTCTTATCCCAATTAATCAGAGTAATTGGAGAAGTGGCATCAAAATTCAGTTTAGGGTTTCAGAGTTCTCAGACTTGTGTCTCCATACTCAGACTTACCTCTGATCTTCTTGATCATCTCAACCCCCCTATGCCCTCTCATCCTCATCCTCACTGCACAGGAGAAGGCAATGAGGTTCTCACCATGAGCATGATGTGCTGCTCCATGAACTATCACGTGAGTGATTATGTTCCTGACTTCAGAAGTCTGGCTTCTCAGCAGTCCCAGAGTGGTCACAATATGGTGAAGTCCATACCTCATGTGGTGCTTCACCTTGATCTCAAAATACATCTTGAAGTAGAAGTCCAGGCAGAACTTCAGCAGCACCTCCACCTTCTTCAACACCTCTCCCTTCAGACCATGCTGCCTCATCCACAGCATCAACAGAGCCTCACCTGTAGTCAGCTAGCGTGACTGATTCAGTAGGCCACACTTCAGACCAGCAACTTCCTTGCTCAAATCTCGTGTCTTGAGAGCTTTGATCAGTAGGTAGCAGTTCTTCTGGTCAGTGCTAAGGTTCTGTACAATGTCTTCTGGTAGTTCATTTATATCTTCTCCTGGCAGAGCCTTGAAGCTAAAGTTGACAGGTATGTCATTGATCTTCTCCAAAAGTTTTCCTATTGGACCACTGAACCCAGACTTGTGCGTGTAGGGACCATCAAGCTTGATGATCATGTGCCTGAGGCCGAGTTCATTAATATGCAACTGGCATATCAACCAGTGACACTTGTGACCTAGCAGTCTCTCCAAGTAAGTGATGGCTCCTCTATCAGGTCCTGTGTTTTTGGAGTCACTACCAAGGACCACAATATTATCTTTAGCACCATGAGCACTAATCCACTCAAACAGCCTGAGCTATCTTCAGTGCAGGTTTCTCATTTCTTTCAGGTTGTTCTGGTGTACAATGGAAGAGATACTTCCCCTCAGGTTCCCAGGTAACACTATAGTGCTCTTCAGTTGTAATATCAGGATGGAAGTGGCCAGTTTCTTCATTGTACCTCATGATCTTTGTCTTGTCTTGTTTTCCATCAAAGAAAATTCCCTTGATCTCCTCTCCCTCTGTCCTTTTCTCCAGGGCCTCCACTGAGGCATCTATTACAGACTCCTTGCCCCTCCACAACTTCATCCTGTCAACAGCTAGATATGCCTTATCAGCAGATAGATGGCCAGCTTTGATGAGATCTTGCAAGAAACCAGTTGCAATGGCTGCTGCAGGAGTGTTTGCCACCTTCAACCTGACTGCAGCCGTAACAGTGCTTGAGATATCCATGTAGTTCCTTCTGGCAGAGGTGGAGACTTTGCTAGTGTTGACATTGGAACTTGTGCCTGGTGCAGTACTGGAAAAACCTGTGTCAGCAGTAGGAGCTGCTCTGCCTGGAGAAGAGATTTGCAAGGAAGTCTCATCATCAGCTCTAAGCAGTAGCTCCTTTTCTTCTTCCTCTTTTCTGTTTCTCTTCTCAGCTGCCTTCTGTTCTTCCTCCTTCCTCTTAGCAGCCTTCACCTGCTTCACTGTTTCCTTCACATCAACAGATGCAATCCGGAAGCCAGAAACTTCTGAGGTTTTGATCCTCTGGTAATGGAGCCACGCTAGCTCTAGCTTTGGAATCTTCTGAGGCAGAAGACAGTCACAGTTGACATGAATTCTAGCAGTACAGCCAGAGCAGCCAGATGCTTCAGTTCCACAGTGTGTGATATGTCTGCAGGTTATGATGTCAAACAATGTATCAAGTTCAGATATTCTCTTCTCTCTTTGCAGCCTTCACTCTGCCATTCACTAGGTCAATCATTTCATTCCACCTGACAAGAATCTTCCTGTCCGTGGCCGACAGTTGAGCGCAATGACAATTGGTCAAAAGGTGAAATAAATAGCCGTTATAAAACACTACATTAGAATTTATTAAAATTTTATTAAAATAAGTAAAACAAGAATTCTCTACTTTTGAAGGTCTATATGATAAGCTATAGCATGGAGATAATTGAAGCAATGTCTGTTTCTGTAGTCCTTAACAATGTCAATAATGGCTTTATTTGTTCAAATATACTTGCTGTGTTTTGATTTATCCTTTTGTCCAGAATCTAGTCTCTCAATTTTATTTTGTGTGTGACTTTGCTGAAGTCTCAGGATATCTATAAGCTTATAAATTGTTGGATGGGAATGGCTGAATGACATTTGCATTGCTTGATACCAACCTTCAACTGAATTGTTTGTTTGAGGGTGCTCACATTGGACACGATCGTAAACACTCCACACTGTTGGCTGGAACAGAGGATTTCTCCTGCCTCTCGTAAATGGTCTACCAATCCACATGTCCTCGAAGTAAATCAACAAATCTTCAAGCTCTTCAGGCATTATGTCTTGTAATGATTCGAATACATCAATGATGTCACTTGCAGGAACAAAGGCCAAAGCAACCAACATTTTGGAGAAACTACATATCTCTTCATTGGTACCATACAGTTGTACCAAAGATAGAGCTTGAATCTTCCGCCAAACAGCCTGGCCTAAATGAAACAGACATCCTATCACATGCGCATTACTGAAAACTGAACACACAGCATTATGAAAGGCCTTTTCGTAGTCACACAGTATGGTGTTGGGTGCGATTGCCTCGTCCATTAGAAGAATTTGATTCAGAGCACGATGATATGTTTCCTCTGATTTATTCTGAAGCAAAATGTAAATCATAGGAAGGACACTTCCTCTATAAATTACGTGAATTACATAAAGCTGATAAAACAGCTGTGGGGCTATTTTAAACGTTCCATCTGCCAACCAATTTTTGTTTTCTTTGATTAATGTCAAGTTTTCAGGAATACAAAATCTGAAAAATTGATCAGGGTCATTAGCACCAGAATCATGAGCAAGGAATTTTTCTCCAGAATACGTATAACTAAGTTGTTGAGGTATTGAAATATCTGCAACTTTGGTTGGTGCTGGAATTGGATCACCTTTACATTTGCGTTGACGTTGTACAGTTCGCTGAAGAGAGCAATACTTTGGGAGGACGGCGATTGATTCAGCAGGCAAATTGACTTGAGTTTCTGTGATTATTCGACGAGGCGTATCATTTGATGTAGCTGCTCTTTCCCAAAGCTGCGATACAGATGCAGTTGCGGCTGACTTTGCTGGATTGGGGACATGGTTATGTTCATTTGCAGTTGCACATTCATCCTCAATGACGTAAATACGGCCTCTGCAATGAGCATTGACGCAGCGCCATGACTCTTTATCAGAAGCCAATACTCTGTCCATTCGATATGAATATCCTTCATATAACATATTCATTTTTCCTTTCTCTGACGTTATCCACTCCATGCTGTGTGGGATAAAAAGAACAGTTTTAAAAAATATATAAATATTCTATCTTAAGAGCACAGTTAGCTTACTTGGCTGGTTTAAGTTATTTAAACATTTGATGTAATGCATTTTAACATTTTTCTGTAAAAAGTGAAATAAAAGCACAGTTAGCTTACTTGGCTGGTTTAAGTTATTTAAACATTTGATGTAATGCATTTTAACATTTTTCCGTAAAAAGTGAAATAAAAGCACAGTAATAAAGATAAAGAAATGCAATAAATAAATATTTATACCGCTAATATAACATGGACTAAAAAAATAAATACAATAGTGGAGTAAAAACAAACTAAATTTAAAAATGCAAAACCACCTTGGAGTGAAACTAACCTTTTTAAACAGGGTGACGCGAGGGGAGACACTGACCATAACTTAAGAATGGTTGACAAGCTAAACTTGTTTGTAGGGAGTTGGTTGGTTAGTCTCTTTTAGGCAACATTTAGCGCTCAATTGTCGGTGCTCCCTTCCTGGCAATGGATCTCTCTTGAATGATCACAGGAGGAGTGAACTTGGCCCTGCTTTTGCGCCACTGTGCCCAGGGTTGGCAGAAAACCCACTTTTTTTGAAAAAGCCCACCCCAGGTGGGGGTTTTCAGGTTTTTTACCTAAAACCCGAAAAACCCCGGGTAAAATTGGTTTTTTTCATATGTCCATTTTTTTGTCATCTGCTGGCTTTAATATCATATATGGTAGTTCATATTAGACCTACCTATTCTTATTTTTATAATAATACTGTACTGTACCATACACTATTAATATAACATTTGTCTTGTTTTTAGCAAAAAGGTTGCCTTCCAGGCAATTAAGCATAAAAAGTTATTATTTTCTCAGATTGAGCTTCACAACAAAATTTGGAAAACATGGACCAATTTGAACTAAATTTGGTGTGGTAAATTATCCTATTTGTTAGGCTATACTTCCTATGGAAGACAGGCCCCTGTGTCTTCTGCTGGAAGTAGATGAATTACAGCTCCCAAAGGGAACTTAATTCAGCTAGTTATATCTATTTAATTCATATTACTGAATATTTTTTCTCTTATTTCACAGTTAAATAAAACAAACTGGCAACAGCATATTTATCTTTACTGCTAGCCTACAGAATTAGTCTGTTTGAAGTTATAACTGCATTAAATAATGCCAAAGACCTTTGGATCAGGAAGAAAATCAGGGCATGAATGGAGTGAAGTCAATATTATTGATGGGACTAGTAAAGTTAGATGCAAACATTGCAATAATGAAATAAGTAATAAAATAGAGCGAATAAAAATGCATTTAATGAAATGTTTGAAACACATGGAATCAAGAAACAAGACTGACAATACTGCCAGTACATCATCTTCATACTGCCATGACATAGACCTCTCAGATGATCCAGACTCATCCTCACCACCACTGACACAATTACAGATGAAAAAAAGAAAAATTCAAAAGAAAGTAAGCGATTTTGGCATGACAACAACAACTTTGCAGAAAAATGTCATTGATAACAAAATAGCCAAATTCTTTTATGCAAATAATATTCCATTTCTACGTGCAGAGTCTAAGTATTTTATTGAAATGATAGAGACTCTAAGACCAGGCTACACTCCACCTTCCCGTCGAAATTTGTCTGGTCCACTTTTAAATACAATCCATGAAGAAGTTGATTTATCCACAAATTACTAAGCTGCCCACCAAGTTCAGCCTCGATTGAAAGAGTGTTCTCCATATTTGGCCTTGTCTGGACCAAATTACACAATAGATTAGGCCTTGAAAAAACTGTAAACCTTGTAAAAATTAACAGGCAATTGAGGATGACTGACCCATCTGATTGGAAAAGTGATGAAGAATATAGTTAGTCATTCAGTAGATGTATATTCAAATTTCAAACAATATATAGTTTCATTTGTTCAACTTACTGTACACAATTACAATGTTCAATATAACCACATATAATAAGTCAATATTTTTCTATGTATATACCAGTATGTATTTCATGCTGGAAATTTTGGAAAACATTTATTGATTTTTGTATGGATTTATCTAGTAAACTTTTGAACTTTGACTTTTACATTACATGGGAGGGAGAAGAAAAGTCTGATGCCCATGAAACTCCCCTCCCTATGAAAAGCAAAAGTTGGGGATGCTGAGATGCTTGGACACTTAAAAACTTATTAGGATTGTTTAACCTCCTTCGCTACATGCTATATATAGAGTTACATGACAGAGGAGGGGACCTACAGCTTAACATGGGTTCTGAACCATGGGTCGCTGACTGACTTCCACCCACCACAATCCTGGAGTACCATACCACCCTGATTGGCTGATGTCTACACTCTATAACCTGCTACCTCACCCAAAGAGTTATACCTGTAGGTCTATTTGTTGACTCATGTTTGCTTGCTTTGCATGTAAAATCATTATAGGCGCCTATATGACAATTTTTAAAAATAATTGCATATGCACTTAAGTTTCATGAAAAAACCCACAAGTGGGTAAAATAGTGGGTTTTTTCAAGTGGGCTTTTTTTTTTGAAAAAAACCCGGGTGGTTTTTTTCGGGCTGGGCCCACTAGTGCCAACCCTGACTGTGCCAGTACCAGTGATGCCAAGTCCTTAGCCAAATCTTGCAGAGGGTACTGAGCTCTCTTCATATCATCCAGAAGCAGCTTCTCTTCCTGGAGGAGGATTCCTCTCTGAAACACAGCTCTCCAGGTTGGAACTTCTGTGGGAAATAACTGCTTGCCTGGACCCACCAGATCATTCAGCTTTGAACCAGAACTTTTTCTGGTCTTTATTCTTTGCTTAGCCATGGTGGCTACACAATCTTCACCAAGCTTTTTATCTGAAACATAGAAAATTATCATAGTGAAACTCTAGTAGCCTATAACAGCTGTTACAATGGTTTTGTTTGGTAAGAAACTGGTCTGTTACATTTGTACTACAATGTATGTCCTGCACAGCTGTTCTGTACATAACCAGAAAATGAAAAAGTGGTAATTTGAACACAAACATAATTTTTAGCAAAAGTTCAAGAAAACAAACGGGTTCCCTCCTAAAATTTAATTTTACATAGGAATACATACTGCCAATCTTGAAATTCGCGCTTCAATGAGCATGATAAACCCTAATGTATAGCCCTTGAATCTCCACATTCAACACACAACATGAAAATGCAACAGGAAACAACTGACCGCAACCTCATCCGAGGGCTGGTTCCAATAATATTCTGGTGGCATCACCTTCACTTTAATGACTCCAAGTCCATTAAAGTGAAGTTTGGTGATGCTAACACTTTTTTAGCGGAAATCTTCACTTTAACGACCTGTATTACGTTGAACTGAATGTTAACGACCAGACAGTGATTTAGTCTGTCCAAGTGAAGTTTCTGCTAATGTGAAGGTCATTAACACAGGGGATTTGTGTGTGTATATATATACTAGCCACAAAAGCATTTGTAATTTCTTCTCAGCTATTTACATTACTGTGAAAACATTTTAAAAACTTAATTTTAAAATCATAGCTAATATTTTCTGCACATTTAGTGTATTTTGGTTAATTAATAATTCATATTTAATGAAAGGATAACAAAAATCATGAATTCATTTAAACAATTTTATTAAAATTAATATTTTGTGACCCAAGTTTTTTCTGACTTCTTATAGGTGATGTGGCATTGAATCAACAAGCTTCTTGCATAATTTTCATGTTATTTTGTACCATTCCTCTTCTAAAAATTCAAATAAATGATCTTTACTAGTTGGGTGCTCTCTTCTCCCCCATAATAGAAGTAGTAGTGAGCCAAAATCAAGGTCTAGGTTTATTGAGATGCCAAGACACTGCATTTGAAAGACTGGAGGTCATAGGTGGGGGGAAAGATGGATTGAGGAAGATTGTTCCAGAGTTGACTGGTTGAGTAGATGAAGGACTGGAAATACTGATTAACCCTTTTGTGTTGGAGAGTTGGACAGAAAAGGAATGAGAAAGTATAGAAAGTCTGGTGCTGTGTACTCTCTTTAAAGGAGGCGGCATGTAGTTAAAGAGAGTTCAGAAGAGCAGTGTCCATTGCAGGGGTGTACATAGCATTTCTTAAAGAGGGGGGAGCGCGCGCGCGCGCACACACATATATATCATACCAACCCACAAGGAAAAAGAAAAATGATTCCAAGGCCTTTCGTGTATTCAGAAGTACACCACATCAGGGAATGAAGGGTGGAGGCACGATAACCAAAATATACAACGAGACAGAAAAACAAAAAGATTAACACAAGATTAACAAGAGTTGATTAGAGGCAAAAGGTATTTTAACAAGATATTGTCAATTTTATACATTCCCATACTGTTGTTGAAATTATTTTTAAAATGGATAAATGCACATTCTAGAATATTGCTTTCGATTATATCTGTGTTTTTAATGAGAGCTTTAGAACTATCCCACTTAATACTATGATTACATCTATACATATGGCTAAACAATGCATTAGAATTATTTGCTGTTTTACCTTAATATCTAATGTTTTACCTATTTGGCCTATATATACTAAGTCACATTATGTACATCCGATCAAATACACACAACCAACCAGATTATCCGGACTATTCTTTATTAAGCGTGATTTTACAGTATTATTATACTTAAAGACTACATTGATACCAATTGCTTTTAGTAAAGTTGGAAGATATTAAAAATTTACATGGTAAGGTAGGCTAAGGATATTTTTACGCTCAAATTCCTTTACAGTTACACTATTATAATACCTATTCTTGGCTTTCCTTACGCAGTTATCTAAAAATGAAATAGGATAACATAATTTAGTACTGATATTCATGATATTGCATAACTAGGAATCTAAA
This sequence comes from Bathynomus jamesi, assembly GCA_023014485.1. Taxonomy (NCBI): domain Eukaryota; kingdom Metazoa; phylum Arthropoda; class Malacostraca; order Isopoda; family Cirolanidae; genus Bathynomus; species Bathynomus jamesi. Next base: position 234,644 of record JAJOZX010002434.1, read on the forward strand.
AATTCAGGACTGACAACTCTCAATGCTCTAAGAAACATAGCAGAGAAAATAGAAGATTTAATCGCGGGATGATGGTTGGGTTGGAATAAAAATGTACATAAGAGTTATTATTAGTAGGCTTATGATAAATTTAAAATTTGAACTGATTAAAACATATCCAAATTTTTAGATCCAGAAAAGATAAGCTTCCATCATTTTCATTTTCAACCATGAACTTCAATAGATGGGACTAAACTATTGAGCCTACCAAGGAATAAGTCAACATCCAAATTATTATGCTAAAGGCATAAAATATCATCCATATACATGTACCAAACAAGGTTAAAATTAACATTAGTAGGCAAAATTCTGCTTTCAAAAAAATCTATATACAAGTTAGCCAATACTGGTGAAAGGGGATTTCCCATTGCTAAGCCAAACAACATAGCATAAAACTTATTTTCTAACAGCAAATAATTCTAATGCATTGTTTAACCATATGTATAGATGTAATCATAATATTAATTGGGATACTTTAAAGCTCTCATTAAAAACAGATATAATCAAAAGGAATATTCTAGAATATACATTTATCCATTTCAAAAATAATTTCAATAACAGTACGGGAATGTATAAAATTGATTATCTTGTTAAAATACCTTTTGCCTCTAATCAGCTCTTGTGTTAATCTTCTCGTTTTTCTGTCCCATTGGATATATTTTTGGTTATCGTGCCTCCACCCTTCATTCCCTGATGAGGTGTATTTCTGAATACACAAAAGAACTTGGAATCATTTTTCTTTTTCCTTGTGGGTTTGCATCATTCATTCATTTCATGTGTCTAATTGTGAAATTCATCAATATATATATATATATATATATATATATATAATATATATATATTGTGTGTGTGAGAGCTCAAAATTGATGATTGATTTGGAATCAAAATGAATTGCATCTTGGAAGGCTTCAGTTGTATTTTATTTCCAATTTTTGGGCAAAGAATTAAATTTGCACAAATTAATCATACATATGAACTTTCCTAAGCCAGCCAAAATTGCTTTTGTTAATAACATGTCCTGGTAACCATGAAATAACTGAAATTCCATATGACAAGATTTTTTTATGGTGAATGTTGCAAAGTTATCAATTTTTGAAAATTTCTTTTTCAAATATCTTTAATGAGTAGTAATAATTTTTACAATGGAGGGCCTATGTCCCCTATGCCCCCCCTTATATATGCCACTGGTCCATTGTAATAGCAATAGTAAAGAGAGAGTGAGGCAACATTGCGGTGAAGAAAGAAAGATTGAAGACAGTAAGTAAGAGGCACGGAATTGATGAGATGAAAATCCTTTAATTGCACCCAGTCAAGTATGGCTGTGTGAGTTGAGGCATGCAGAAAGCATCTTGTGCTAGGTGTGGGGTTAAGCAGTCCTATGGTCCTATGGTGATTACTGAGAGATTGATTTGTTTCTTTTGTGAGTTAAATGAAGAGATAGTTGATTTAAAATGTAGTGGATGTGAAGTAACAGAAAGACTTGCAGTGCTTGATGAGGGCAGGGGTAGGCTTACAGTTGACAAAGGCTGAATGTATCGGGAAGGTTAGACAGAGTTGAGGAAGGGGTTAAGGTTGGTCCAGGATTAGTAGACAGGGAGGGATTTAGAGTAGTTAAGGGTGGAGCTAGGCCATATATGTTAGGTGATAGGAATCCCCCACCTATCAAGGTTTTGAATCCTTTTGCCCAGTTGGATAGGAATGTGAATGAGGGGAAACAATTTTAATTGGGGACTCCTTAGTGTGTCATATGGATAATTTCATTGAATGGAATCCAACCAAGAGGAGGAGAGTTTGTCTACCAGGGGCCAGGGTTGACAGAATTAGAGATGAAGTAATAAGGTTGATGTTGGTGATGATAGTAGGGAGCAAAGACTCATATAGGCCTGATATATGAGTGCCTGACCTTTTGGAGAGATACAGGGGTTAATTAGGTCCCTGAAGGCAAGGTCAGATAGGTCTTTAGTTCTAGGTATTACCCCTAGGCATGGAAAATTTTAGGATTACATCAAAAACAATATTTTTGAACACTAAACTAAAAGAGGTTTGTGCTCAGGAAAATGTACCCTTTGCAAAGCTGTGGTCAGAATTTAGTGATCCTAGACTTTTTATAAAAGATGGGGGTGCATTTCATTGAAATAGGGCAGTGGTCCTCCAACTTTTTTCATACCAAGGGCTACATTAAGCAAAATAAAATGGTGGGGGCCATCAGAGCATATCATACTTTTCTGAGTCTGAATTTCACTCTGGCTAATATGTATTTTTATGTAAAACTTAATTCTAAAGGGGGTTTCTTTTCTGCAACATTTCCTAAAAATTGTGTTATCTTATTCAAAATTGCGGTTTTCTGTTCTATGTTGAAATACCGAAATATTCAATTGAACATAGCCTCATATTTTTAACCCTTTGTCGTAATTTGTTGCCATTTAGACACATTAACTTTGCTAAACTCTTACACAGGTTTAATACATACATACATAAAAAAAAAAATCTACTCCATTTGAATCTTTGTAACCATTTGGATGCAGAAGGCGAAGTTCAACATTCTCTCAATAGATGGCTCTGAGCAATTATGCCAGTTATAATTGTGAAGTAGAAGTGAGTGGACGCCATTTTTTTTGGTGTTTTTTTGTAATTTTCCTAAGTTTAACCACCATTATTATATTTGTTTTGACTATAATTTCATTCTAGAAGTATTAAGGAAGCTCCCTGTTTACTTTGTTTAAGTAATATTTTTAATAACTGAAGAAAAGACTTTATTCAAAGTTCGTTTCAAATTTGACACAAAGTTTTCATAGGCTAAATTTCTGTCTATGATAACACGTGTGTCCAACTGGATACAGTAATCCCTTGATTAGTGCGGTTAATTAATCCTCCGATGTCACTGCATCAGGGCCGGATTAAGACCTTTAGAGGCCCTAAGCACTTAAAAGATTTTGGTGCCCCATATATATGTAATTCAAAATATAAACAAAAATAAACCATAAAATAAAATTTTATTTTTTGAAATGAAACAAAACTTACAGTAAGATGGAAAATAATGTTTATTTTTGTATACTTCCACTTCATTTATATTTGAAAAGTTTTCTCCTACTTTTTTTAATTGCAAAGTCTTTGATCAGATCCTCAAAACTAATCTTACGTAACACATCTGCTTCTATACTTAGTAGAGATAAGGCATCCAGCCGCCTTGTTGCATAGTTGTTCTGTTGGTATTTTTAATATACTTCAACTGAGAAAATGAACGCTCAGCTGAGCAATTTGTGACCATTAATGTTAAAAATATACGAAAGGCAATTTCTACATTTGGGAAGGCACACTCAATATTGTCTTCTACAATTATTTTATAAAGTTCAGCATGACTGAAACTTGTTTTTACATTTACTATAGCACAAAAATATTTAATCTATATGTATTTTTAATATGGCGCTCAAAGATTTGATATAAACAAAATAATAACGCAAAGCGTAAAGTGTGTGATTACAACGAAATATATTTATTCTCTCAAAAGGGTTGTTGTTCACTACAAATTCAAACAATGAAAAAAATAAATACTATATATGAATATATATAATTCAGTTTTCAACAGCTTATAGGCTATAAGCCACGATTATAATAGTATAATAAATCCATGGTAAATCCGACAATGGAAAATTTCTGTGGTGCCCCCCTTCCCTTGATGCCCTAAGCACGGGCTTATTTTGCTTAATGGTTAATCCGGCCCTGCACTGCATATATCAAAACCGCATTAATCAAAGTTAAGAACCAAAGGAAATAATTATAATGAATCCTGGAAAATAAAAAACAATTTAGAATAACATTTATTTTAACTTTAAAGCATTTATTTTTTACAGAAAAACTTATCTAAAGTCAATTGAACATTAATTTTTTACAGAAAAACTTATCTAAAGTCAATTGAACAGTGTTAGCTTTTTTCTTTTCTGACAACATTTTGCGATAACAATCAATTTGCTTATCTAAACCACGGTGAACGTTCATGCTTCTGTCTACATTTGGATCCATCTTGAGTAAAAGATGTTTGGCCTTCTCAATTGTCTGAAACAATTCTTCAAGTTCTTTCACCGTGATTTCCTTAGAAATATTTTCCGTTTCTTCAGTTTCCTTTTCTTCTTCATATGCCTGTTGATGCTCAATTCCAAGATGATCTTCGTTACTTAGGTCTTTTGAATGTGAAGCCAATAATTTCTGGACATTTCCCGAATCGACATCCTCGAAGCCAAGGTCTCTTCCAATCGTAGCAATATCATTAATGACTTCATTGACAGGATTAATAAAACCACCAAAATCATTTGCGCATTCAGGCAAAAGATTCTGCCAGACCGCTCTGATGCAGCTGGCTGTCAATTCTTCGCACGACTCATGAATGTTTGCAACTGCTTGTTTAATGTTAAATTGTTTCCAAAATTCATGTAGAGTGATTGCATCTACATGTAAGATGTCTGTGCGCACTTGTCTGCCGATAAACTGAAGCACAGTAGGGAAGGCGGGAGACAGTTTCGGCCCAGCTGGTTATTTGCCCGCCATTTTCAAACATTTTTGAACCGCACTATTCAAATTTTATACTGTAAATATCAAGGGATGGTCACAATAAATTTTTCCGCAGTAATCAAAACCGCACTAATCAAGGGATTACTGTACATGAAATGAATTTTTTATTACAATTTTTTTGTACCGTTTTTTATATACAGGGTGTCCTGTAAGTCTGGCATCATAGGAAAAATAAAAAAAGGCAAAACAAAAGCTTTTATTTAGAGAACGTGCTCAATATGTCCACCATTGTTTTCAGTACACAAATTCAGACGTGATACCCAGTCAGCAAGCACACAGTGAATGATGTCAGGAGTAATGGTGTTACATGCCCCAATAATGCGCTGCTGCAAATGTTCAACACTCCTAATTTTCTCTGCGTATACCAGCGCTTTCAAGTGGCCCCAGAGCAATGTTCCCTCTAAGGTGTGCGCGTGTGCGCGCGCACACTAGGGTGACACTTATTTTCGAAAGTTTGAATTTTTATCGGGACGGGCGCGTTTCTGGTTCCATTTTGTCAAAAAATATCGTGTGTAAAATATTTTTGAAATAAAACAATATTTAGAACTGCCTCAATACGGTCAAAGTTTGTATATTTTCTCGAAAAGTAGAAATTTTAGATCATGATGTTCTATGCCTCTAGCAAATAAAATATCACTTCTAGTTTGTTCAAGCTACTAATCTTGACCTAAAACATATAACTGGACTTCATACTTTCAACTCTAGGTCCCCCTCAACTCGAGTATTAGCCCCTCAAGGGGGGGGGGGGTATCATGGGCGCCCATCTCCCTCTCATTGTTGCCTACTTTGCAGAGGTCACGGTGGACTTGCGGGCGGTTGGGAAGTCACAGCGGTGCTTCTCGACCACTTGTAAGAGGAACTGCCTTTGGTCTTCACTCTTGGTAAGGGCCAGGTTGAAAGACTGCATCAACGCCACCCCGCGCTCCGCGAAGTCATTGACAACTTGAAGGGCCTGGACTCGGCGGGATGCGGCGATGAAGGCTGGGTCCGTCCGCCACTCCTCCGGATCCTTGAGCAGGAAGGCGGTGCTGATGTCCAGAACCTTGAAGAACTCCTTTGATGTAGTCGTTGTGAACTTGGCCAATGTATTGTTGGCGATTGAGGCGGTGGACAGGTCCACATTGATACGCCGCGGGGGATCCTCCGATCCTTCCTCTTCTTCCATCGCTTTAATCATCTCCCGCTTTGTCGCCAAGTCGATACCCTCGTCGAAGATGGCCAGGGTGACGAGGCGCTCGCTCAAGTACCATAGGTGCCTGGCGAAGACTGTCGCCGTCGCCTTGGCCACCGCTGAGTCCGGATAATAGGCGAGGGCCTTGAGCAGCGCGAGGTCCGCGGCTGGGGCCGTTGCCGGGAGCGGCGCTTTGTACCAGGCCGTCACGTAGATGGACACGGCGAAGATGGTGAATCGCCGGATTCCAGCCGCTTCGCCTGACGACATCTGAAACTGTTCCCGGAACAGGAACAGTTTGATGGCATAGATGACTTTTGCCATCCAGCGCGCGCGATGGAAGGCGCCGGGACGAGCGAACCGGGCACCCCGCTTGTTCGGACCGCCCAGCACAATTACAGAGAGCTCCAGAAGTTCCCTGTAGTCATCACGTGGATGTTGACCGTCGAGGAGGCGGCTGAATTCGATCAGCAGGTCGTCGCGGGCGTCCTTCAGGTGCTGCGGCATGGTTCCATCCTCGAAGGGCTTCGCTTTGGTTTGATCGATGAAGTCCCACTGGGCGGCGAATCGTTTGAACAGGAGGATGTCAGGACCAGTAGAGGGACCGAGGCACGCCGTGAATGCCTTCTCGCACACCAGTTCGTGGATGTGGTGGCGGCAAGCCAAATGAAGCACTGTCTTCTCGAGTTTCTGCTCAATGATATAGCAAGCTCCTCCTGAGAGTCCTGTGTTTGAGGCGGTGGTGTCAAAAGAGAGGGCACAGATCCGTCCCTTGATGTCCCAATCCTCGAGGGCAGAGAGGACGGCTTCCGCCATGGCGCGGCCGGTGCCGTCGGGGAGGCTGGGCACAGCCAGAAACTTGTCGACGTTCTCCCCAGACACCAGAACTGGAAGGCGATCTTCAGCAGGGCCTCCGTCAGCCGCTGGTACGATTTTCCCGTCCCAGTGAACGGTCAGCGGCACAGTAGGATGGAAGGCTGCCTTCATTTCCGCTGCTGCCATAGCACGGAACTTTGCTCGGTCGCGGCGGGAGGATTCGCGGTTCAAGACCAGCTCCTCAGGGTCGTGGCCCAAGCTCCTCGCAGCCGCCGACAGACAAAAAAAACACCTTCTCGGTCGGTAAGTTTCGTCCGATCCATCGCTGCGGAGAGATCAGGGGTGATCATCTTTTTCGATGCGCGGAATCGCTTGGGTGGTAAAGGGGTCGTAGATGCTTCTGCATTCGACGTGGATGGGCCCGGGAGAGAGAGCTCTTCCTCTTCTTCTCGGCGACGACGCCGTGTCGGTGACCGAGTCGGGCTGCTTGCACCTGAGCTGGAGCTCGATGCCAGTTCGACGAGTTCTTCTCGGCTCTCTCTGTTCGCCCTTTCATCATCTTGCCGGCGGCTCCTTTCCGCTTCCTGTCTCCTCGCACGCTCCTCCTCAGTGTGCAGCGTCATGTCACGTGTGGAGGAGATGCGGCCGCGCCACACCTCGGCCCTTTGTCCCGTCAGGAACTCCCTGTCCTCTTCGATTGTGATCATCGACATCGCCTGTTCGTGTGCGATGTCGAAGAGGCGGTCAAGGGATGAGAGGAACTCGGCCTCGTTCCTGATTTGGGTCACAGTGCGCCGTTTCGAGTTCTTGTTCAGAGCCCGCCACTTCTCGTACATTCGGAGAACCTTGTCCCTTGCGCGTTGGTCTTTCTGCGTAGGAATACGGGACCGCTCCCAGAATTCCTTGACTGCGGTCACTGTCTCAGCGGCTGCTTCCTTGATCGGCTTCTTGACGTCAAGGTGAAGGTGGAAAAAGTACTGAAGCGCCTGCTTTCCCGTAGGCAGCATGCTTCCTGTGATGCTGTGGTCCACGGTCCCCAGGAGATAGACTGCTGTTTTAGATCTTGTTGCCGAAGCCATCACGTCGTTTCAGAACTCACTGAAAAAGAGAATGAAACACTGTTAGTGTTGGCAAAACTCGTCCCAACCCATTTTCTACTTAGAATAACATGTTCTTTCGCCTGTATCAATATTTGGATAAACTCGTGTTACACCCTGTATAATACCTCATTTTAGTCTTCTGTACACCAGTGCGGAAGACTAAACCAACGACTCTGACCGTCCGTCTGTCTGTCTGTTATCATTTTTCAACTCAGAAACTACGCAGCTATCGAAACGAAAACTGACATGATAACAGAACGCCATGAGTACTTTTGACAAAAAGTGTAAACTTTGACCTCGTTGAGGCAGTTCTAATTATTATTTTATTTCAAAAATATTTTACACACAATGTTTTTAGACGGAATGACACCAGAAATGCGCCCGTCCTGATAGAAATTCCCAAAAAATGAAAAACACCCCAAATAAGTGGCACCCTAGCGCACACGCATTGTGAAACCCGCGCACACAGCAAAATAAAATGCGCACAGGCTCAAGCGTATCATGAGTCACGACAGTAAATGAAGTAATTTCAAAAATTTCAGTTTAATGAGTTCTATAAAGAACAAATTAAGAAACCGCTTGAAAGAAAATCATTTGGATATGCTCATGAGAATTAAAAGTTACCTGAATGATGACGGATGTGTTAATCTTCATAGAGTTTATTTGGAATGGGCAAATGCTAAAGATCATAGGGAGAAATCTATAATCCTACTTAAATGAAAGGCACTTTCATTTAATGTTATTTTGATTATATTTTATTTTATTGAATTTTATTATTTTTTATTTTATTCCTATTTTGTGAATGGATAAAATCATGTATTAATCTTGATAGTCTATTTTAAATTGCTAAATGCTAAAAATTGTTTTGAGAAATGATAACTAAAATAGTCATTTTCAATTAATGTTATTTTTATTTTATTTCTTTATTTTGTTGAATTTTATTTTGCTATTTTTTATTTTATTCATATTTTTAGAATGGATAAAATGTTTTCTTTTTTAAGAATATATAATAATGTAAACAGTTTTTTAATATCCATTTAATAGTACCGTAATGATCAAGCTATCACCTTATGGAAATAATATTTATTAAGTATTTAATATTTATATATATTTAATTTTGAAAATAATAGCGCTCAGAAAAGTTTGCACAATTTTTTACCATGACTCTAAATGTATGCACAACGAAAATTTCTTGCGCACACAGACTAAAAAAAATTAGAGGGAACATTGCCCCAGAGATAAAAATCTAGTGGCGTAAGATCCGGGCTTCTAGCTGCCATTCCACAGGCCCTCGATGTCCTATCCAATGACCAGGGAATTGTTGGTACAGGTATTCCCTTGGGTGCTGTAATGTGCAGGAGCACCATCTTGCTGGAACCATGTTGGGAAATTTCCTTCTTTGTTCAAGACACTGGGAAATGCTTCTTCCTTGAGCATACGTAGGTAGGTGCCTCCAGTGACATGTTCATCGAAAAAGAGGGGGCCTATGATGCGATCCTTCCAAATACCACACCATACCATCACCTGAGATGGACCTTGTTTCTTTGAAGAGGTATACCAGTGAGGGTTGTTTTGAGACCAGTAGCGTTCTGTCGATTTACCTCACCATTTCCATAAAAAACAGCCTCATCATTGAACAGAATGGTGGACGGGAAATTGGCATCCTGAGCATATGAATTATGGTTTGTAGAAATAGAAAAATATGAATTTCTCCTATGATGCCAGACTTATGGGACACCCTGTATGTATATATATACATTTTAACTGCAAACACGCAGTATAATTAACGTAAAGAACAATGCTTGTATAGGAGAATATTCCGCGCAAGATGGAGGAAGAACGAAACAAATGAAAAAATGAGGTAACCACCCGGGAATCGAACCCGGGATCTTCCGATTGCTGGTCAGATATGATAACCATTACACCATGGGCCTCACTCGAACAAATGCCGTAATTCTCCTACATACAGCAGAAACCAATGCCCCAAGGGGGCACCTCCCGCATGCCGTACATTATATACATTTTAACTGCAAACACTCAGTATAATTAATGTAAAGAACGACGCTTGTATAGGAGAATATTCCACGCAAGATGAGGAGGAAGAACGAAACAAATGAAAAAATGAGGCAACCACCCAGGAATTGAACCCGGGATCTTCCGATTGCCAGTCAGATATGATAACCATCACACCATGGGCCTCACTCGAACAAATTATACATTATATTCTGGGACACCCTGTATATATATATATAATATATATATATGTGTGTGTGTGTGTATATATATATAATATAATATATATATATATATATATGTGTGTGTGTATATATATGTAATATGTATATATATTAGGGTGACAAAAATCGAAAGTTGGAGTTTTTTATTGGCCATTTGTTCAATGCTGCTACTACATGAGAAAACAATGTACTGTAAATATTAGGTCATTCAGATAATATTTAAGGGTGTCTCAAGTGAGGTAAATAATTCTCCTTATTCATTAATATTTTTTTTAATTACTTATTACGATTGGAGTACGCCTGCACTTAAACTTTATGAACTAAAACTAACGTTTATTTACATTAATTAAAAAAAAATATTAATTTATTTTTACTAGGTAATGAACAATTAATTTGTGTTATAAGGAGAATTATTTACCTCACTTGAGACACCCTTAAATATTATCTGAATGACCTAATATTTACAGTACATTGTTTTCTCATGTAGTAGCAGCATTGAACAAATGGCCAATAAAAAACTCCAACTTTCGATTTTTATTGTCACCCTAAATATATATATGTATATTTTTTTTTTTTTTTTTTTTTTTTTTTAGGAAGAACCGATTCGCCTCTATTTAAAGGGCATATCTCAGCGGAAAAACAAAGAAAAAGTGAGAGGAAAGACAGAGGAAAAAGAAAGGGTGGAGGGGACAGTCGAAGTGGAAAAAGACCAAGGACTGCAGGGTCGAGCCCCATCATCCTTGGGTGCTAGGGCCGGGAGGGCGCACGTGAAACCTCCAGGAACAAGCACGTACAAACGAGCACAAAGAGCACTCAAGAGCACGAGCTTAGAACCCCCTTGCGGGGATGTATATATATATGTATGTATATATATATGTATGTATATATATGTATGTATATATATGTATGTATATATATGTATGTATATATATATATGTATATATATGTATATATATATATGTATATATAGTATATATATAATGTATATATATGTATATATATGTATGTATATATGTATATATATATATATGTATGTATATATATATATATATATATGTATATATATATATATATGTATATATATATATGTATATATAATATATATATATAATATATATATATATATATATATATATATATATATATATATATATATATGTGTATATATATATATATGTGTATATGCACTAGAATCACAAAATAACACGTGACCTTATTAATAAGCAAACAACCACAAGGAAAAGGAAACACAAAGTCCGAGCGCTTTCGTGATATATTCACATTATCAAGGAAGAACAGAAAATAGACGGAGATTACAAAGTATTTGAGTTAAATAGACAAGCAAAAAATTCACAATTGGCACCTCAAATTAAAGGCCTTAAAGCCCTCTAAAGATTTTTTTTTTCCCCAAATTGATAACATAATCTGTAGGCAGCTAAATAACTGAATAAAAAATATATACTGTATAGATGAAATTAGACAAAAGAAAACCAATACAGAGAACAAAAATTATTATAATGGTTATTAACATTTAATTAAAACAGGCAATTAATAGGCAAGAATTTAATGAAAAACAAATAGATGACGTAGATAACAAATAGAAAACATAATCTGTAGGCTGATTAATTACTATACAGATGAAATTAGACAAAACACCAGTACAGAAAACCTAAAAAAAAAAAATAAAAAAATAATTATTATAATGGTTATTAACACTAATATTTAATTGAAATAGGAAAAATTACAAGGCCCGAAATTAATGAAAACAAAGGGAAAGTTGCCATCGTCTTACAGAATTATTACAAAATTTCAACAAACAATCTGGAAAAAATAGTTATCCCAACAGCAACCCACTTCAAATATCCAATAAACCACCCAGCAACCAAAGATTATACACGAAAGAAATATTACAATTAAACTAGACACATAAGAATGTTAACAGTTCTTACAATAATATTTATTTATTTAACCAGGGCAAACCATTAAGAGGCAAAAAATGCAATTAAGAAAACAGTAGGCCCATCGCCAACTTACTGACAATATACGAATCTAATTTGTACAACCCAGGGCTAATATTAAAGACCAAATCCGCATTATTCTTGATCACACTTGATTCCAATATATTTCTGCTAACAATAGATTTACTAAACCTTAATTTAGAAGCATTTTTCCAATCAATGGGATGATTAGAATCTCTTACGTGAATGAAAATGGCGTTAGATTCCTGACCACTTCTTATACTGTATTGATGCTGTTTAATACGTAACTCAAGAGTCTTACCAGTTTGGCCAATGTAAAATTTATTACATATTGTGCAAGGGATTTTATATACACACCCATGTTCACTTAAAGGGGAGTTCTTAATCAATGAATTCTTAATGACATCCAAATTTTTGAACGCAATATTTACGTTAAAAGTCCTCAGCAGGTTCGGAAGCTCGAGGAAATTTTCTCTGAATGGTAACACTAGGGACGTCCATGGGCCTGGAGATGGATGCTGACGACGTGGAGGAGCTCCTGGATGAGCACAAGACGGAGCTGACCACAGATGAGCTCCAGCACCTCCTTGAGCAGAACAAGCAAGAGGCTGAAGATGAGGTCTCCGCTACAGAGGAGGAGGAAGAAAAGAAGAACCTGCCTTCTGAGAAGATCAAGAAACTCCTCAGCCATTGGGAGGCAGTGCAGGCCATTGTAGAGGAGACGTTCCCTAACAAGGCAATTTCAGACAGATGTGTTGATATTTTCAATGACAATGTTATACGCCACTACTCAAACATTTTGAAGGGTCGTCAACGTCAGGTTACATTCGAACGCTGGATCAAGCCCTCTATGTCGGAACCCGAAGTGGACGTTCCTGACGTTCTTCTGGAAGGTGATTCACCTTCCAAAAGGTTCTAAGAACTACCTCCCCTCTCCTCCTCCTCCAAC
>JAJOZX010002434.1:252500-447500 GCA_023014485.1 Bathynomus jamesi
GCGAGGATGCCCTCTCAGGGCATTGGTTTGTGCCCTATGTAGGAGAATTTCGATTTATGATTGATCGAGGTCCGTAGTGTAATGGTAGCGCATCCAACCGGCAATTGGAAGGCCCTGGGTTCGATTCCCGGGCGGTTCGCCTCATTTTCATTATTCGTTATTTCTCTTCCCTGTGTGCAGAGACGCTCCTTATTTACGTCGTTTCTATTCATATATATATATATATATATATATATATATAATGTGTATATATATGTATATATATATGTGTATATGTGTATTATATGTATATATATATATGTGTATATGTGTATATATATATATATGTGTGTATATATATGTATATATATGTGTATATATGTGTATATATATGTGTATATATGTGTATATATATGTATGTGTATATATATGTGTGTATATGTGTATATATGTGTATATATGTGTATATATATATATATATATATATATATATATATATATATATTATCCCCGCAAGGGGGTTCTAAGCTCGTGCTCTTGAGTGCTCTTTGTGCTCGTTTGTACGTGCTTGTTCCTGGAGGTTTCACGTGCGCCCTCCCGGCCCTAGCACCCAAGGATGATGGGGCTTGACCCTGCAGTCCTTGTCATCCTTGGTCTTTTTCCACTTCGACTGTCCCCTCCACCCTTTCTTTTTCCTCTGTCTTTCCTCTCACTGGTCGAGACTACAATAGGCAGAACCTTAAATAGACTAATAAGCCCTACAACTAGAAACTTAATTACAGTCCCCAAAGATATCCTGTATTTCACTTTGCCCTATATGGGAACCTCAAGTTTTAACATTAGAAATAAACTTTTAAAATTGCTCAAGGAATTCTACCCACAACTGTGTATAAAAATTATATTCACCCCGTCTAAATCGATTTACCATTTATTTAAATACAAGGATGTTATTCCTACACTTCTTAAGTCATCTATAGTTTATCAATACAAGTGTGACCACTGTATGGGGTCATATATAGGTAAAACTAAAAGATATTTAAAATCTCGTATTTACGAACATCTCGGTAAATCGGTCCGTACAAATTTACCCCTTGGCAAACCACCTAATTCTCTCATACGTAATCACTCGCACAACAATAACCACCCAATTTCACAGTCTAATTTCACCGTACATGCTGCTGGAAGTTTATTTTAAATTGTTATTAAGCAATTTGTATTTTGTAATTTTGTATGTGATTTGGAATTTTATTGTTTTAGCCCTGAAGATGGAATTAGTGCATTCCGAAACGTTGGTACTATTAAACCTTGAAGGATGTTTGTATTTTCTCTGGTGTTCCTGTTCATTATTAAACTGCGTTTTCCGCGCCACCAATCAATAGCCGATATATTATAATATATATATATATATATATATATATACCTCTGCATATTTCAAGTAAAAAAAAAATGAACCTACACTAAAATTAAATGGTACTGAATGACAAAGGGTTAAACTTATGTTACACCATTATTACGAATTTTAAATTAAATTTGCAATGCCAAATTCGGTTTTCTATTACCAAAATAAATATTCATTACCAAAGTTAAGTTAATTTGGTAATTAAAAATGCCGGTTGGCAACCCTGATTGTAACTAAAAATTATATTCCTTGTCTATATTTATGGTGAGAGAACAGTAAACATACTGATATGAATTTGTTACAGATTGGACAAGTGAGAATAAGTACCAACTAGACGCGATGGCTGAATCTGCCCCCAAAACCAGGAAAATGTCAGGTTCAAAGCTCTCGGATGTTGTGGGCCCGATGAAGTTCATCATTCCCAGCGAGGTGCTGACTTGGAGAGCTGTTCTTCAGAGAGAGATTCGTCTGTACTAGGAAAAGTTCCTCATTCATGACATCCAAAGGTCTAAATACCCTATCTGAGAGATGACTGATGAGCTGGCTTCACTCGTGATGACTCAATGGAGGAAGTCAAATGTAAAGTTCTCCCGCCTGTGACAATCATGGAAAAATTGCTCTCATAGAAGATCTTGTTGAAATGGAAGTAGATGACAGACGTTGTGAATGGGAGAGTTAAGTCTGCTACCCAGGAGAAGAGGATGGCTGAGCTGGATAAACTCTGAAGTCTGCATTTGCAAGTATCAGATCTTCTTGTGTGGCTCAGAGGGGAGTGGATGCTCAGGATGCTCCCTCAAGGCCCATGTGAACTGTAACTGTCCTTTGGAGGTGATTCCTAAACTAGACCTTCACTGGCTGTACTACCAGAGAGTGAAGACTTCTGAAGCTTCAGGAATCCTGATGTCTTCTGTAGACTTCGAAGACAGCAGGAGACAGATCAAAGCAGCGAAGAGGAAGGAGGCTGAAGAAGCTTCTACTGTGAAGAGGAAGAAGAAAGAGGAGGCTACTAATGAGGAGCTTCTCATGAAAGACTTTGAGGAGAATGAAACTCCAACTTCTGCTACACGAAACTACATGAAGATCCAAGGGACAGCTTCAGCAACTTTGAGGTACAGGGTGTCAAATGTTCTGGTACCTGCAGTTGCCACTGGCTTCCTGAATGACCTCATCAAGGCTGGTCATCTTTCCAAAGACAAGGCTTACTTGACCATAGATGGCATGAAAATCTGGAGGGCCAAGGAGGAAGTAATGGCCTCATCAGTTGAAGCTCTCACTCAGAGGTCAGGGGAGGAGAAGATCTCTGGGATATTCTTTGATGGCAAGCAGGATAGGAACACAAAGGTGTTGAAATATGATGAAGTGACAGGGAGATTTGATCCTGGCAAAGTGATCAAGGAGCATTACACTATTATGTGGGAGCCTCAAGGAAAGTACCTCTTCCATTTCACTCCCGAGGAACCTGAGGAAGGAGAAAAGCCTGCTCATAAGATCGCTCAGGGCCTGCATGAGTGGCTTCTGGATCACAGAGTTGACGAGAGCCTTGTAATGATTGGAGGAGACTCCACCAACACAGGACTCTAGGTCCTCTTGAAGTTCTGCCTTAACTTCTACTTCAAAATGTACTATGACATCAAAGTGAAGCACCACCTCAAGTTTGGTCCTACACATGTTTTTTCAAGCCTGAGGCTGCTGAGGAACCAGACTACTGAGGTCAGGAGCATCATCTCTGCTGCAGTGATAAGAGGAGCTTACCATGAACATCCTGGCTTCATTCCTATGCAGTGAGGATGAGCATCAGAGAGCTTTTGCTGTGAGCCAGATAGAGAAGATCAGATAAGGAAGAGACTTTGGTGATACAACAGTGAGGCCCCATAAAAATCCCAAAGTCAATCTGCAAGCCACTTCATTTGAGGATCTCATCAACTGGGAATCAGAGAATATTTATGAGCCTATTTTCACCTGCAAGATGTCCTTGACTGAGCTTGAGGATCTCAGGAAAACTCCACTCAAAGTGGATGCTTTCTCTGTTCATACTCAGTCCTGCGAGAGAGCTGTACAGGAAGTCTCAACTGCTCCCCAAGCTGTGTACAGTCACGAGAGGAGAGAGGGGTGGGTGAGAGCCAGGATAGACCATAGAGAAATGCTCCCAGTGTTCAGATCGAAGCAGGACATACTTAAGAGCTTTTCAGGTTTGAGTGGCTGATGAAGAGGCTGAAGCCATCATTAATGCTCATAAGAGCTGAAAGTCCTCATAATATAAGATCTTATGAGGCCACGCTTTTCAGGGATCCAGGAAGAACAGGCGTATAAACCTACAAATGGAGGTGGCAAGTCTCCCGCTACTCAATCAGAGTAGAGCTGGTGAGCCATGCCTATTCTTTGAAGAAAAATGTGAAATCTAAACATTTTTTCAGCACCTAAAGGTGTTGAAACACGCAAGAAAGCAAGGATGAGGTTTAGAAAAGCAGCTTTTGGACTAAATCATATGCAGAACAGCTGCGCACTTTGGTTTGGGTGCCCTGAGCCTGCGTTAGGCAGCCTTCAAATCAGAAAATTGGGATTTTGACCATGAAAATGAGATTTTCTTAAAAGTTAGAAATAATAAACCCATCTCAGAATTAATTTTTACATAGGAGTTCACAGAACTCACCATCTGTGATATAGTTTTCATTTCATCGTGAAGCTCAAGATTAAGGTTATTTAGTTTAGATGTCAGATCAATTAAAAATGATAGATCAGATAACCACTTTTGATCACTTAATTTTTCACAAGATTCACTTCTCTAAAAATTCTTTGATTTGGGGAATATGCTTCTCAAGTTGATCAATTACTTTTCCTTTACTTAGCCACTGGACTTCCATGTATAGAATAAGATCCCTTCTCCTCCAGAAGTGCCTTAAATTGTCTATGTTGAAGAGGCCTAGCCCAGATAGAATTTATGGTTTTGACAATCAGTTTCATTATATGGTCATAGTTAATCAGTTTTGATCATAAAACTTGTTGGTGTATGATGCAGTGGTAACTAATGAAGTGTGGAAAAGCCTTGTCCTTTCTGCAAAGCATAACAAAACCAACATTTTTCCCAATCATTGCTGGTGCACCATCTGTTGTCATTGAGATGAGTTTCTTAAGAGGTACATTATATTCTTCAACAAAAGTCTTGAAAGCTTTGTAGATATCTTCACCACATGTTTTCTCTTTTAACACTAGAACAGCGAAGCGGTCATTTTGACCGCTTTTTCCAAATTTAATTAGCATATCTTGCTTAATTCGGATTAGTTCGCCGTCATATTCCATGAATGCCTTCACTACGCCAATAACCTTTTTGTGGTATAATATGATTCAATATATCTAATTATTTCAGAAGATATTCAGCGATATTACTATAACAGCGAAATGGTCACTTTGACCGTTTCTCATAAAAGCAATACAGGAGTGCTGTAAAGACTTGTCATAACATGTTCAATCTCGCTGTATGTTGTTGACAACAACACACGGCGGTTCAGTGTGTGTTGCGCTTCCAAGCTGCAAGCATGTGTGCAAACCCCTCTTTCAAATGAAGAAATTCTTCGATCTTTGCAAGCAATTTCAGAATCAAACTCAGAAGGAAGTGATATATCATTGGACAGTGATGATGGTGAAGATGATTATATTCCTCAGGCAGAAAGTTCATCATCTGAGTCAAATGAAGAAAGTGATGACCAGGCACAAACTGATTCAGCTAATAAAACGTTCAATGCTGGTCATGTTGCGGGTGAGTACAATAAATATTTACATCTTTGTCAGTTTCAGTATGGCGATTCGTGCATAAGTTTATTGATGATGATTAGCAATGATTTCGTGTCATATTGTAGAACCATTATGGTTATATATAAATATTATAATAGCACAGGCCGTAGCCATGGGGGGGGGGGGGCAAGAGGGGGCAAAGCCCACCCTGTAAAACATTCTGCCCCCCCCTGGAAAAACTCGGCACTTTTCACCACTGTTTGCCGAATTGAATTAGAACCATATATATATATATATATATATATATATATATATATATATATATATATATATATATATATATAATTCATTCCTTCATTGTCCCCCCTATCAATTTCTCCGCCCCTCCTACTCATTCGGTCTGGCTACGGGCCTGTAATAGCAACTTACCATTGTGCTTTATTACTTGCAGGAAAGATGGGAGGCTTTATGGGAAGAAAAAAGCGATGCGAAACTCCTGCTTTGATTGAAGTTGGTTCAGTTTTAATGGCGAAGGATGGCACAGAATGGGAGGTTATTGAACAAGGCAACAGAAATGAGGGAAAAACCCGATCACAGAATATTGTACGTGAAGAACCTGGCCCACAGTTTATGCCAAACGACAAATTGCTGAAAATGATTTTTTGAGTGCTTTTAGATTGCTAATTGATGATTTTATTTTGAAACATATACAAAAGTGTACTCAAGCAGAAGCTCATAGACGATTGAAAACTACTTCATGGACTGTGTCACTGGAAGAAATTATGGCTACTATTGGCATCATGTTTGCTCGAGGAATATTGGCCAAGGGGCAACCTGCTGATGATCTCTGGTCAAAAGAGTGGGGACCTCCTTTCTTTCGTGAAACAATGGCATGAGATCACTTTCGAGAAATTATGAGATACCTCCGTTTTGACATGAAGTCTAACAGATCTGAAAGGCTGAAAACGGACAAATTTGCACTGACATCTCAAGTTTGGAATCGGTTCACCCAAAATTGCATTGCTTGCTACAGACCAAGCGAATATATAACTGTTGATGAACAGTTATTCCCCACTAAAGCAAGGTGCCCTTTTACCCAGTACATTGCCACTAAGCCAGACAAATTTGGTATAAAATTTTGGATAGCTGCTGATACCAAGTCAAAATACTTCTTGAACGGATTCCCATACCTTGGTAAAAATGCAAAGCGCCCATCAAACCAACCGCTTTCAGAATATGTAGTTCTTCAACTTGTCGAACCATACCTTGGCAAAGGAAGAAACATTACGACTGACAACTTTTTTACTTCAGTGAGTTTGTCGTAAATTACAACACAAAAATACTACCCTTGTTGGGACAATGAATCGTGCCCGAAAAGAAGCGCCAATTGCCATCAAGAATTTGTGAGACAAAAGGTTCAACACTCATGTTTTGAAAAATGACCAAGCAACGCTAACTGTCTATCAATGCAAACCAAATAAAAATGTGATTCTTCTGAGCAGCGTGCATAGCTGTGTTCAAGTTGAAGATAATGCAAAAAGAACCCCTGAAACTGTGACTTACTACAATTCAACAAAATATGGAGTAGATATAGTTGATCAGATGGCTCGCAAATACAGCACTAAAGCTGGTTCAAGAAGGTGGCCCATTCATGTTTTCTATAATATGTTGGACCTCGCTGGAATCAATGCAGCTGTTCTCTATAGGGAAGTTACTGGTAAGAACATTACTCGTCGCAACTTTCTTCTGCAGCTAGCATTACAATTATGACAGGGTTTTAAAAAGAGTGACGCAGAGCAGGATATCAGTGAAGATGACACTGCAGAGACAGATGTGATATTGTCCCGGAAAAGAAAACAATGCCAAGTGCGAATGTGCAAGCAAAATAAAACTTGTGAAATTTGTCAAATGTAAAAAAAAGGTATGTGGATCATGCACAAGCCACGTAATCAAGAAAATCATTTGCAAGAAGTGTTCTTCAACATAGAAAAGCACAGAAATAAAAACTAGGATTTATTAGTAAGATGAAAAAAGGATTATTATTTTGCGAAGTTAACCCTAAAGTTTTATTAATTTATAAGCGTAATTGGTTTTATCGTATATGGTTATAAATAAATACCGTTTATTTACTTCAAATAAAATTAAAAACCTGTAAAAAGTATAATTTTCCTTCGATAAATACAAATGTAAACGTAAATTTAAAATAATATTAGGTGGTGGTCAATTTGACCGCCTCTCGCTGTTATGGGTATGCAAAAATTTCCGCTGTTCTAGTGTTAAAGGAATGAGAATAAAAAACTCCTCCTTGACACTGTTATCCACGAAAACCATGCATATAAATACGATAAGTTGGGCAGTGTCAAGAGTGTCTGTTGACTCATTGAATTGTAAGCTTAAAAATATGCACTTTTTCATATCACACTTTATCTGACTATGTATATTTTGTGATATCATTTCTATTCTCTGTTTAATTGTATTTCCTGAGAGTGGCATAGATTTTATTGCAGACATAATCTGTCTTATTTTTATAGTTTTTGAACAAAGCTTCTGCAGTAGCAAACAAACTCCTTGATCATTTCCCCATCTTCAAATGGTTTTTTCTTTTTTGCAATAACATTTGCAACCATAAAAGATGCCACAGTAGGTGCAGTTCATGGGGAAATAAGTTTTGTTGTTGTTCCTTGCCTATGAATCAAATTGTTTTTTGTTTTACTTTATCACTTCTTATGGCACTGCGGGTTGGGTACTTCTCATTATAATATTTGTGAACTGTGTTAAAATGGCATTCTATATTGCACTTCTTAGAAAGCGCAACAGTAGTGTGACATATCATACAAACACATTTCTCATTGAAACTAGTAAAAAATAGTTTGCTTCCCATTCCTCTTGGAAAGCATAGTTATGAGTTCTTTTCTTTGATGTCATGGTGTTAAAATTCTATAACACAAAGGTCATTTTTGTAGCAAACAAGGAAATCACTCAACCGACACTACACACGAAAAAAAATGAAAAAACTACAAATTCTCCTTCAATGCTACATACAGTAACCTAGATAAATGTTTTCAAATGTTTTTCTTAAAAATATAGAATTTTCATCATATTGCTAAACTTAACCCCTTCATTCAAATATTTGGATGTAAATTAAGAAAAGATAATTAATAGTGATGGGACGATACCAAAATTTTTAATGATTCCAATTCCGATACCACTAAAAAGTCTCGATTCGATTCCGATTCTCAATATTTTTAAATATAATTCTATACTTGTTTTTCTGGAAATTGTTATATTTTACTCTGGTAAGATTGACTATTTACATTATGAGTATGGTAATATAAATTATAAATTATAATAGATTGGTTTAAAAATAAAAATCAACTGTAAGTTGTAACAATTCATTTTAATCTTCTTGATTACACATCATGGATATACATGTTTTAATGTATAGCTACAATACAATAAAAATAAAATTTGTTATCCTCTTTCATTTAAATTTTAAAGTTTACATTGCAAAACTGGTTCAATTAAAAGTTTAAGAATCAGAAATCATGGTACAATTCTCTCGATTCCGATTCCTGAAAAATGTTCGATTCTTCCAATTCTCGATTCCGATTCCAATTAATCGTCCCATCACTAATAATTAACATAATTTATAGTTGTAATTATTTTAAAAGATAATTTAATAAATTAAGATAATTAATATGCCAAGTGATTCCTTGCAACTCTTGGAAACTGTAACTATGATGATAAGACACACCCACTAATTTTGGATATTTTTGAAAGATATCTAGTGACTAAGACTTCACTACACTTCCTTTGTATGACTGCATGACTAAAATTCCCACTTTTACACTGTTAATATATTATATATGTTTAGGACATTTTTCTATATATAGGGGTTTGTTGGTCATTATATGATTCAAGCCTCTTTTAAAGGCTTTTTAGGAGCAGTACATGAGATACATTAGGAAGATTTTGAAAAAATAAGCTTTGACTGTTTAATTATTTATAACTAAAAATTCAATAAACAGTGATTGCGGGCTCCAAAAAATGGCTTCGTGGGTGCCATGGTGCCTACGGGCTATAGGTTGGGGGACCACTGAAATTTGGAATGTAGACTAGGTAGGTTAATCGATGAGAATGTTCAAAAACTGTATAGGTCGAAGCCTGATGTGAAAAATAGTTTAAAATGCTGATCCATGGTAAAAAATAATTATAATTTAAACATCTTTTATTGTAACGCACATAGTATTAGAAATAAATTTAATGAATTTAAGGCAACAATTTATTCTGGGAACTACGATATAGTTGCTATAACCAAAATGTGGTTGAATACCATAACTCAGGACTTGTTGAGGGAACTTGATATAGCGGGTTTTAAACTTTTTACTAATGAAAGGTTACATAGGATTGGTGGTGGTATTTTGTTGTACATTTGTAAGTCCCTAAGGGCTATCAAGGTTAAGATGGATTTTCCAGCAGCAATTAATGTGATATGCATTGAAGTTAGGGCGCGTAGTATTAGCTTTAATTTCATTGTCATTTATAGACCTCCCGTTCAACCCCTTGATACTGATACTAGATTTTACACGCTTCTTAGTAATCAGGATAGTATAGTTGTTGGAGACTTTAACTGTCCTTACGTTAGTTACGAGACTTTTACTGATAATGATGAGGGTTTGAGACTGAGTTCATGGAAGTTAAATTTTTACGACATGTTTACTGAACTAATGTGTGGTGACAATATTTTAGATGTGGTGATGATGAATGATGAAAATATAGTCAAAGGTTTGGAAGTGGGTGAGAGTTGAGTTTGGGATGTAGTGATCACCAAATTATTAGGTCTAAGCTATTGATAGAAAACAGTAAGGATTGTAACGTAATAGAAGTCCCTGATTTTTGTGGGGCTAATTTTGATAGTTTTGCGGATAGGATGAGAGTAGTGGATTAGGATAATTTATTTATGGGTAATGACACAAATTTTCATTGGGAGGTGTTTAAAGAAAGTTTTTTGAATATTAAAAGGGAGCTTATTGCACGTAGACCCAAGTGTGCTAGGAATCATGGTAGGCCCAAGTGGTGGACTAGGGAAATAGGTAGTGATGCACCGATGCCAATTACTTTAAATTTTGTTGATGCCGATTATTTATCTAATAAATTAAATTTAGGGAAAAGATTTGTTCTATATTAATAATAGCATAAGTATATTTTCTCTCACCTTTTGCCTTACTGAGTAACTTATGGATTTAAATTTTATTTTTAATTTACTTTTCTGATGACAGTTTTATTTTTTTAAATATAGCTATAGTTTTAAACAGGCCCTATGTTTCCAGACCCAACTACTAGATTTTGTAGGGACTGAACTGGTGGAACTTCCACTGGCCACTTTTAGTTATGTTTTATTAATGAATTATTGACATAAATGTATGCTTTAAGAAAAATTAGAAAATGCAAGAATCTGAAAATATGGGAGAAAGTCATGAAAGTATTAGTTTTTTTTCTCGTGCTGAAATAGTTAATAATATCAATCACATGTACTACACCTATATTATGAAAGTGGATATTGGTTAGAATATTAATTTAGTATATAGGTATTTAGGAAACTGGGAATATATTTGCAATATAGCTACAGCTTATAGTAGTCTACAGACTAGTAAGAACACTGCAAAAATATATACATTTTTCAAAAGAGTTCTGTTTAAAAGTAGGGTATAGCCCTCTTGCCTTTCTGTCAATGCATTCCAGACTGGAATGTATTTCCAGTATCAAACATATCTAAACTTTAAATCAATAGCAAATTCTGAATTTAATTGCTAAGCATAAGTATCCCTTGCCACTTTTCCTAACTTTTATTAATTTTTGAGTGTCACAAAGAAAAGCACTTTAAATTTTACTAATATTTGAAATTTTTAATGGGTCCCCAGTCCAGTCTTAACACAAGAAAATAATAAATCAGCACATTGAATAGTACTGTGCTCTTCTGAATAACAAACATGAAAATCAAATTATGTAGGCTAACTGAAGCTGCTACAAATGTTTGAAAAACTGGGCTTGTCTAAGTCTAGGACTTGCTATATGACTACTAGCTTGTAGGTACCCATTTCAAACGAGTTCTACTCATATTTTCTTGTCAAGAAATTTCTACTTGTATTTTCTTGTCAAGACATTTAAGTTTACCATAAATAATATGGGTAATGTGTATTTAAGTGGAAAAATCCTATGTCAGATTTAAGATCATGTTTACTCACTATACTCACTACTCAGTTTTACTAAGTGTGGTTATCTCATTTTCTATTTAATGTTTTCTTAGTTTTTTTGGGTGACTATAATTAAAATGCTCATTTCATGATTTAAATTTGAATTTAAAATGCAATAAGTCAGTAACATAAGACATTATAACTTAAAATAATCATTGAAAATCTATTTATAAAATTTGGAATATTTAATATTAATTGGCAAAATTTTGCTGATGCAAATGCCAATAAGCAAAATATCTGCTAATTATGCCAATGCTCATTAATTGGTGCATCACTAGAAATAGGTGAGTTCATAAACAAGCGTAACAGAGCATATAGACTTACTCCTGGAGACTTCAGATTAGCTAATGTTATGCCTATTTTTAAAAAAGGCAACTGCACAGTAGCTAGCAATTATAGGCCTATTAGCTTAAATGTCAGTTGTTGGTAAACTTTTGGAATCCGAAGTTAGGGATTGTATTGTCAATCACTTAGAAAGTCGCAATTTGATTAATAGTAGTCAGCATGGGTTTCGATGCCATAAATCTTGTTTAATTAATTTGTTAGTTTTATAATGAAATAGTGTGGGAATATGATAGGCATAGAGTGGCTGACATTATTTATTTAGACTTTAAAAAAGCGTTTGATACAGTTCTGCATAGAAGATTAATTGCGAAGGTTAAAGCACATGGTATATGCAGTCAGGTAGCTAACTGGTTAGGGGAATGGTTTTGTGCCAGGAAACAGAGGGTCATTGTTAATGGTAGGGAATAGGGGTGGTTGGATGTAGATAGCAGTGTCCCTTAGGTTTCATTGTTAGGCACATTGCTATTTGTAATCTACATTGACATACAGAGACATGTAAGAAGTAAATAGACAGCCCAGATTTTGCTGTAACAATTTTATTTGAAAATTAGAGTACCAATAAATTTTAATTTTTGAACAATTAAGGTTTAGCTATTAATACTTTGTTGAGATTCCTTTAGCTGCTTTAAGAGCAGCAACTCGCCTAGACATAGAATTAATGAGTTCTGAAATTGTAGCTTGAGGTATTTCTAACCATGTTTGGCGTAAAAGATTCAACAATTCTGATCGTGTTGCTGGTTTTTTGGGGCTTTTTACGTAAAGTCTTGTCTAGTATTGCCCACACGTGTTCTATGGGGTTCATGTCAGGGGACTGACTCGGCCAAGGAAGTCGTTTGATACCATTTTGCTCCTCCCATTCTTTCGTCTTTTTGCAGTGTGGCATGGGGCTCCATCTTCCATGAACAGGCAGCTGTCTTTTTCAATTTGACCACTTGAGAATATTGGCATAAGTCCTTCTTCAAGGATAGAAATTTATTTTTCTGAATTAATGTTACCAACACACTCAACCAAGTCTGATCACCCACTGTTCCACACAGCTCCCCAAACCATAACAGATATGCCACCATGTTTGACTGTTAGTTGTAGCCTGTTTATATCAAACTTTGGCTGGGTGATCTCCAGACCCATACGTGTCCACTAGGGTGGTCCACAAAATGGAAGTATTTTAAATTCTTCCTCCCAGGGTTTCATTAGGTTCCTTTTCCCAAAAAACTTCTCTGAGCAAAATTTGGGTTTAATCGGTTAATATTTAGAGGTGGCTCAACTACCCCCAGAAGTCCACATTCATGGCTTCTGGGTCCCCCCCATATATATGGGTATTATCCGCTTGTTGGCGGGGGTATCATGGCTGACCAGGCCACTCATTGTTGCCCAGCTAAGATTGTGGACTTGTTAGAATCAGGAAACCTCTTTCGGTGCTCATCCACCACACTTAAGAGACACTGGAGTTGATCTCCTTTCGTCAGAGTTCCGCTGAAGGTCTGAATGAGAGCTACTGCCCTTTCAGCATGATCATTAACTACTTTGATATTTCCTATGATTCTTTTAGCTTCTTGGAAGTTTTCATTCTCCTCCCAGGTGCTGGGGTCATCATCAAGAAAACTAATATTGATCGGTAGGGCCTTAAGAAGCTTTAATGAGTTCTTTGTGGCAAGAGTTTCTAATTTCAGTGTTGCTTTGCATTCCTTGAGTCTTCTTCTCTTTGAGAAGTCTAATGACCCCTCCTTTTCCCTCATACACTGGACCATGATTCCCTTGGTGTCTGGTGCAACAGTTTGATCGAAGAGAGCAAGGGCCACCAGCTCTTCTGATAAGTACCATAGGTGGTTTTCAAATTTCTTGAGAGCTGCTTTGGCCACTTTCTGGTCATGATAGTCCTTTAACTTTTGGATAAGATCCAGATCATTCTTCGGAGCTTGTGATGAATAGGAGCAGTGATCCAGCTTTTTAAGTAGATTAGGACTCCAAAAAGGGTAAGGGTTTTCAGGTCCTTCTTCTCTTGAGGAGTCAGGGTGATTTGATTTCGAAAAAGCCACATTTTGATGGCATAGATAACTTTAGCCATCCACCTTGCATAGTGCGTGCCAGCAGGACGTTTGAATGTGTAACTTTCAATTTTTTCACCAAGAAAGATCAAAGAAAGTTCCAAAAACTCTTTATAGTCATCTCGAAAATTTCCAGTGGCCAGATGTTCTTTGGCAAAGGCAATTATTTCATTTCTGAAAGGATCAACTTGCTCCTTCATCTCATCATCCTGTGATGTAGAGAAGGTTTTTAAATCAATGTAGTCCCACATAGATTGGAACCTTTTGAACAAAAGTGGCTCAGGGGCAGAACATGAACCATGGACTGCTTCAAACACTCCTCCATACATGACTTCCATGCAATGATGCCTACAGGTAAAATAGAAGAGTGGTCGACCAAGTTTCTGTTCCAGAAGAACGCATGCTCCCCTGTTTGTTCCTTATTTGATGCTGTAGTATCTGATAACATTCCGATTATTGACTTATCTATGTTCCATTCGGAAAGAAGATTATACACTGCAGCTGATTGAGCTTCCCCTGTTCCACTTGGTAGTTTGGGAACACCAAGCAGTTTTGAATCACCTGATTCAACTGAAGAGACAAGGACTGGGAGTCTGTCTACCTTTTCATTCTTGGCAAGTAGATTAGGGATCAACTTCCCATCCCAGTGGACAATCGAAATACTTGGACTAAAGCTAGCTTTAATGGCATGGGTTATTTGCCTTCGATGCCTCTCTTGGTGCCTTTTGATTGAAGAACGAGAGATGTTCACCTCTGAAAGATCTTGACCAAGGCTAGATGCAGTTTCAGCTAATACAAAGGTGGCCCTCCTGTCACTGATGCCAGTCCTGTCCAGAGCAGCAGCCAATTCAGGAGATATGATATTCTTTGCTGCCTTTTTCTTTGATGGAGTTGGTCCGCTGGTAGATGGGGGATTAATAAGGTAATCTTCATCTTCTCTTTCTGACTCACATAAAGACTCAGAAGAAGAACTTCCCTGATCTAGCATAACTTCCTGTGAAGCAGCATATTTTTCTTCTTCAGCTTTCGCTTCCTATTTACCAATTTCATTTGCTTCTCAGCAGCTCTCTTTTCTGCCTTGTCAGTCACCATATCTGCGGAGACCATTGATCCCACTCGTCCCACTTTCCTTTGTTGGATCAAGAACTGCCGGTCTTCTTCATTTTTGATTAAGGTAAAGGCATCAGCATGGGCAACATCAAATAGGTTCTCCATTTCTTCCTGAAAGGTTTTCTCTTTTTCTAACTGAGAGTTGCTTTTCCTCCCAGCATTCTTCTTAATCGCTTTCCACTCCAAGTGTAGAGCCTGAATTTTGTGAAGAATGTGGTCTTTCCTTTGAGTAGGGATTTGGGCTCTCTCCCAGAAGAGACGCAATTCTTCAAAAACAGCTTCTGAACTAGGTTTGATCTCCTTCTTCAAGACTTGATGATGATGGAGGAACATGCGGAGGACCTGGCCACGGGAAGGCAGCTTGGCTCCAGTGATTGTTTCCTCTGACTTTTTCATTAAGTAAAATGTACGTTTATTTGACATTGCAAAACCTGTAAATTTAATAAATCTATCTGAAAGAAAAATAATCATTAGTTAATGTATCTGTAAATAATGTTTCTTTTAATTATTCACTATATTAATAAGGCATAATGGTATACAAAAAACAGCTTTGAGCCACCCCTAAAAGTTATTCGATTTGCCTTAAATTTTACATGAAATATTTTTTAGCTAAAAGGAACCACATTATAGCCTGGGAAGAAAGAAAATTGAACTTCGATTTTTTTACCCCATTCTGTGGACCACCCTAGCGTCCACTGTCTGAAAACTGAGCAAATCTTGACTCATCAGAAAAAATTATGCTGTGCCAAAAAGCCAGAGACTTGTCGCTCATCTGTTAGCCCACTCATTCCTCTTCTTAATATTAGTCATAGTTAAAAGGGGTTTCCTCCTAGCTGCACGTCCATAATAACCAAGCTGATGAAAATAGTTTACTGCTGTTCTTGGGCTAATTTTGAGTTTTTCTGCCACTTCTGAAGCTTTTAAAATTAAAATTTGGATGCATACATTTTACCATAAAATTAAGGGTGTCTATTTACTTCTTGCATGTCTCTGTAGATGTAGGCTTGACCAGTAATGTGTCAAAATTTGTGGATGATACTGAAATAGGCGGTGAAGTTCTTAACGTGGATGATAGAAATAGGCTGGAAGACGATGTAAATAGGATTATGGAGTGGATGCATAAGTGACAGATGCAATTTAACATAGACAAGTGTAAAGTTTTGCATATAGGTTCTCGTAACAACAATTACATGTACATGATGGATGATAGACAGTTAGTGAGTTAGTGAGCATTGATGAGGAAGTAGATTTAGGCATACACGTATCGAAGGATTTAAAAATTAGGAACCAGTGCCTGGAGTCTTGCGCAATTTAAGCTAATAGGATGTTAGGCTTCATAACGGTTAATTTTGAATTTAAATCAAAGAATATTATATTGCCCCTTTACAAGTCCCTAGTCAGGCCTCACTTAGTATATGCCATTCAGTTTTGGTGCCTGGATTTGCATGAGGATATTGATAGGTTGGAAAGGGTTTAGTGATGCCCCATGAAACTAATTCTATCACTACGCCACAAGTCTTACGAAAGATAGGATTAGAGAGTTAGACTTGCATTCATTCAAAACTAGGAGATTAAGGGGGAAGCTTAGTGAAGTTTTCAAAATCATTAATAAAATCGCTAACATAAATTTTGACATTGTTCATTTTTGATAATGGCAATACTTGTAATAATGGATTTAAGTTACGTGGCAGACGCTTCATTACTAACATTGTAAAAAAAAAATTTAATTTAAAGTAATTGATAAATGGAATAATCTTCCCATGTCCATCATAAACTCCACCAGTGTTAATATGTTTAAAAACTGTTTAGATAGGTAGGCATTTTAAAAATTTTAATGACATTTAAAATAATAAAACAATTAGCAGCATGAGGTCTGGGGATGATGGTCGAGGTTTGAGTCTGTTGATGATTAATGCCAGCTTGTGATATGCTAGCAACACAATTATATTAAAAAAGAAAATTAGGCTAACACAAACTTAGATGTAGCTTGTAGTGTAAACTAACCCACTTTTTGTTATACTCTTCATAATTTTTTTTTTTTTTTACATATCTGTAGTTTGCATGGTATGACAGCGTTTGAGTTAAGACTGTGTTTGCATGGTTTGAAAGTGTTCTTATTTTATTTCTTTTCATCTTTCACCCTTTTCCTATTCCCTTTGACTATTTTTCCGACTTGTCAGCAGTGGCTGGAGGATGCTGATGGTGTCTCTCTCTCTTTTTCTGAATGAATGTTAACCCACAAATGATAGGTTTTGCTACTTAACCGCTTATTCTCTTCTTGTAACCCCCTACTCTCTTCTTTCTCTCAGGCTAACCTTAGAGTGGATCTTATGGTCTTTGTTGGCCTTAGTTTCTGTAGATCACAAAAAAAGGAAATGCCAAGAATGTTAAGAGAAGATGGAAGGATTGAGTTGTGTGTTGTTAAGGTAAGGGGATAGTCATGTGGAAGATTGTGATGAGTACACAGATGGAGGAACTGAGTTTTTGAGGCATTGAAAGCCACAAGGTTTTCTCTGTCCCAATCAGAGATAGCAGAAAGAATAGAGGTCAGGTGCTCCATAGCCATACTACACGAATCATGGAGTGACTTGAGAGGGACTCTTTGGGAAGTGGGTGAAGAAGTGTAGAGTGGAATCATTGGCGCAGGAGTGAATAGAACAGGAATTGCGAATTAAAAGATCAGTAATAAATAAAAGGAAAAGAGGGGGTGACAAGACAGAACCCTGAGGAGCACCTACTGTTGATAGCTTTAGGAGAAGAACAGTGACCATCTCCAACTGCAGCTATAGATCAGCCAGAAAGAAAATTTGAGATGAAGATACAGGTAGAAGGATAGAAACTGGAAGAGGGCAGTTTGGAAATTAAAGATTTATGTCAGACTCTATCAAAAGCTTTTGATATGTCTAGTGCAATAGCAAGTTTCACTGAAATCCAGAAAAGAGGATGACCAAGAGTCAGAGAGCGATAAAAGAAGATCACCAGTAGAGCATCCCTTGTGGAACCCATGCTGATGATCTGAAAGAAGATTGTGAGAAGAAAGGTGTTTAAGAATCTTCCTATTAAGGATATTTAAAAAAATTTAGAAAGGCAAGAAATATCTACTTACCCATTATAAGTTAATGATTTTGTTCTTACCCTTGTAAATAAAAAACAAAATGTGCCAATTTGATTTCATCTTTGAGCTTTAGTAGTTTATTAGATCTTTAAATAATGCACTATAATGGTCATGGAACTCTCATCAGATGATAACTCTATTGCTTGTTTTTTGATAACAATTATACTGTTTAAAGCATTGTTAGTGGGGTCTCCCCAAACAAGGGTGCAGTACATTATATAAGGAAAAACAAAAGTATAATGCAGAGTTAAAGCCTGTTTAGGGACTACATTTCTAAATTTAAACATAGTAATGGTCCTTGAAATCTTTTTAGAGATATAATTTACATGATTGTTCCATTGGAAATTCTTGTCTTGCATTATAGGAAGAAATTTTGTTAGAGTACACTCCTTTACAGCTTACATAAAGGTATAATAGTGCTAACATTGGTGTGTGTGTTTGAGATGCTTGTTTGGTATGATAGCAGTTAATATAAATAATTTGAGGGGTATGATTGATATAAAATGGGGATGTTGAGGGAAAGGTGTGGGGTGAAAAGTCATCAGATGTGTGAATGGAGAAAAATATGCTGGTAATGTTTTGGCCATTTGGAAACTTGGGTAAGGATATAACTATAAAAGTGTGTAGCGTGGGGGTTCTCAACCTTTTGCAGCTTGAGGCCCACTTAGGTATGTGTCAAAATGGTCAGGGTCCACCACAAATTATAATGACATATTTTTCATTTGCTCAATTTAAACGCACTTTAACACAACTGAAGCATGCAAACTTCCACTAGGAGAGGAAAAATGAGCTGGATGAGAGAGGGCTTACCCTTAGTGAGATACTTGGGCTTGCTGCTTTCTCATAAGTTAACCTATTTTCTTCTACTTTAGGGCAGTATATGTATCTTCATAATTTTGTATTACTGTAATAAATTTTGCTTTGTTTGCAAAGACTTTTGTATATTTGATCATTTTTCTGTTTTAAAAGTCTTACACTCATTTAACTCAATGTATTTAGCAATAACATCCTACATATCTAACTACACAATATTAGATCAATTATGCCTTAAACTTAACTTAAAACAAAATATTAATGGATAATTATTGGTTAAGACAGTGTGATGTTGAGTATAACCACCTCTAATGAGAGCTGCTGGGTGAATGAAAAAGTCTGCTGGTGGAAAGGAGTCACACAGTGAGAAATTCTTTCCATGTGACCTCCCTGTGGCACACTTGATGGCACCTCGCAGCCCACTGGTTGAGAAATCCTAGTGTAAAGTGGTTAGGATATAATCAATAACTTTGAATACATGTGGAATTGATATAGAGAGCGAAATAGAAGCAGTTTCTGAAATGTAAATACAGATCATGGCCTCATTCAATGTACCACGAGAGGTACAATCCTAACATTTTCCCATAAGGTAACACTAGATTCCTGATTTTAGGATAGTAGTAGTTTGCATTTCTTTCTTTGAAATATTATTTTTATACTTTTAAAAATATAAAGATTATTTTTTATTTAAGATTTCCTTTTAGGTGTAAGAAGTAAGAACTTTGTGTTTATGGAAGCAAAATTTTCTTGCACATCATTTTTTTTCTTTTTTTTTATGTAAGGAGGAGTGACGAAGAGCAAATGCATTCAGTAACCCCCCTCCCCCTCCCCCTCCCTCTGAATACGGAAAGATGATGAACAAAATCAAGGTTGAAGGATTTTGAGATGGCTGAGGACACTGCTTTTGAAAGATTGGAGGTCATAGACAGGATTGAAGAAATGTTACAGAATTGACCATTTGAGTAGATGAGAGATTGAAAATACCATTTAACCCTTGCATTAGAGAGTTTGACAGAAAAGGAATGAGAATGTGTTTAGTCTGGTACTGCATTCTCTCCTTGAAGGAGAACGCATGCAGTTAGAGAGTTCAGAAGAGCATTGTCTATTATAATGGCAATATTGTGGTGAAGGCAGTATTGAAGACAGTCAGTAAGAGGTAGGGAATTGATGAGATGGAAAGCCTTTGATTCCACCCAGTCAAGTAGAACTGTGTGGGTTGAGCCACCCCACACATGAGAAATGTACTTGAAAGAGGGGTGAACAAGATTGCACCTTTGGAGTGAAATTGAGTATAGAGAAAGTAGGAGGGTAAAGAAAAAGGGTTGCTGTCAGTCATCCCATATTCCTATGTTTCAGTGAGGAAGAGAAGAGGTGGTGGTGGTGGTCAACAGATTGAAAATTTGGGGAAAGGCCATGAATATTGCAGAAGTTTATGAAAAGTGAATCAGTCAGAAGCCCAAAATGTCCCAAATGAGCATTAGCAGAATCAGCCCTGCCTGCATTTTCAAGTATTGGCAGTGGAAGAGCCAAAAGGGAAAATATTTATGGTCCCCCTCCCTAGTATTTTTTTTATTTTGAAAAGATTGTGCAGTATGTAAGATGCACTTATGTGTAGTGAAAAATAGTGAGAGAAATTGTGTTTGAGAGCATGCTGAACTGCTCACAGGGTACATGAGACATTGAAAAAGATTAGCTAAGGAGGACAGTGATAGGAGAAGTAGGAGTTCCAGCATTCCTTGTCTTCTGCCTACTTTTCCCCCAGTGTACAGTCCATCCCATTATCTATTACCCCCCCAATATTCATTTGGGTGGTGTGAAAAAATCAAAAGTGCCACGATCAATTGTCTTTTGTCCAGGATTAAACTTTAAAACTGATTTTTGGTGGCTGCATACAAAACTATGACTGCTGCCGGCCAATTTATACAAATTGTGTGTGTGCATGACCAAAATTTGAACCCAGTAACCTATCTTGGGTTCTGGACATAATAGAAAGACAACTTAAGAACTGTTTATGATGTATTTTTTTTACCTCTGAAGCAGATTAAAACAATTGTAGAGGGCTATTGGATCAATAATGCATAAAAAAAAAATCCATATTTTGTCATTTTTGCTAGAAAAAAAAAAGTAATTTTTTGGCCTTTTTTCTCCAAATATTTTGTTTTTTATTTGAAATTATATTTTAGATTTTTCTTTTCAGGTTGAATTTTTAGAATTGATAAATACATATATTTTGATAACCTTATTGCCAAAAAATACTGCATAGTAGGATGTTAAGACACAGTGACAGTTAAAATTCTTGATGGAAGTCAGATTTTCAAGCATAGACTTATTCCCCAATGAAAAGCTTCCTCTTGGTAAAGATGTCATCCAATGCGTAATGGCAGAACTGGACAAGCAGCTGATACAGTTGCACTAAGTCTAATTGAACACTAGATTTGGTGCAATGTCTATCCAATTTCACGCTCCAGTGTCACCAGCAAGATTCAGGATCTTTGTCAAGGAATTTTTGAGGCAAGACTCAAATTTTCAGTCCATTATAAAAAGATTTAAAATACATCATACTTTTGTAAATTTTGTAGTTACACTTATTTGTTTGTGACAGTAATTTTAGTAACATAATCATGTGATTCAGTGATTTGCAAATCATAAGAATGATCAGTAATAAATTCTGTTTTAACTAGAACTTAACTTAGGGTTTATAATTGAAATTTGCATTCACAACATTAAAGTTTTGGTAATTTTGTAAGTTTGATAGATATCCAAAAGAGAAATGTGGTGACAATTCTGGAGTGATCTTTTTTCCTTCATTAAAAAACCTTCCATGTTGTTTGACATCTTCTGCGAGGACTCAAATTGGAGAAGAGATTTGGAACATTTGTATCAACTCAAAATGACAGAAGACTATGCTTTCTATGAGGACCAGAAAAAAGCTAGAATAGGACAATGTGTTGGTTTTAAGGAACTCCTTACACGAGCATACATCAGATACAAAAGGAAAGGAGTACAGCAGGAGCAAGCAAAAGAAAAGAATTGGCGAGTTTGATCTATATAAATTGAACTTTTGATTAATGGGCACTGAAAATCTGGGTTTCTTGAAATGATTGTGCTACGAATTATAAAATTTTATTTTTGCGTCTTTGGTAAAGTATCTTGTATTATAATCATATTGTATTTTATTATCCCCAGGGAAGAGCTCAGAAGAGTTTTTCAAGTTGTTTCATCATGCTCAGCAGCATTACATGACAGTGATCTTGAGTCAAGTCAGAGCAGCCTGGAATCATGTGATAAAACAGCTGGTGTCTGTGAAGAACAGGAATCCAGGACAGAACAAAATAGGAAAATTCTACCAAACCTCGCTCAGCAGTGTGACAGATATACTGTATAGTTTAAAATATGAGTATGCTTTGTACACTTTTGTTGCTCTGTTGACAATACCTTTGAAAAAATTATTTATAGCTAATCCATGTAACATTGCTAATAGTTAGTCCAAATCTTGGACACTGCTGTCCAATGAACATCATTAGAATATTAACTTGATATAAAATAAATGTCTTTTACCAGGTATCCAGGTATCAAGTAAGTGACAGAGCCAGAGCAGCAGTTTTAGAGGATTATGGAATTATCACTACGACTGATAAGATGAATGTAATTGACAGGTAACAGTCCAATTATCTTGTACATTAGTATCTGATTCAAATCAAGTATTTTACAAAAAGGCATATGTTTCAAACAACTGTTGAAATTTAAATATTGTTAGTCAAAACCTATAGAGCTTGCTTAAATAACTCTCTTTAAAATTGAGTAAATTTGCACTATGAACTTTGCAGGAGCAGGCTGAGAAGAGAACGTGAAAAATATCATAAAGCCATAAGAAAAGAGGAGGTTTAATTTTTAGAATTAGTGGATGCTATTTATGTAGATGGTTGCAAAGATGCAACAATGGTGACAGTTGAAGTGAATTGCAAATATTACAGAAGAACTGAGCTAGAAGAGCACTATGTAATTGTAGGAGAACCTGTTATGATTTAAAATTTTGATCTTTAGTTTGCATTTTGTAACAGATATTACTCAAAATATTTATTAAGATGAATTTTGGATATAGAAATTGGAAAATAGATTGTATAAATCCTGAAATAACTAAAAAATTGTCTCTAATTTCTGAATACTATTTTGAATGATTTTTACCTCTCACATGTGACTCCAAGTAATGGCAAGGGGTTGACTATTGCAAAAAGATATACAAGGCCCTCAAAGACACTGAATTACAAACCAAACTTGCCATGATAGCATCTGATGGGACTAATACAATGACTGGTTCAAATGGTGGAGCTATCAGATGCCTGGAAGAACTGCTTGGTAGACTTTTACAGTGGAGCATTTGCCTACTACACTGTAATGAGCTCCCTTTTCATCATGTCTTTGTTACTCTGGATGGAACAACAAAGAGCCTATACTCATTTTCAGGAAAGATAGGGGTTGAACTTGGTGGAATTGTATCTCAGTGGGATGTGATTTCATTCAAGCCAATTAGGAATTCAAAATTTCCAGTTATTCCTAACGAAGTACAGTACTGGAGGACCTCAGCACTGATCAGTATTATGCTTACAGAATCTGTATGGCTGTTATGCTTTGCTATGTTGATCCTGATCTTGACCTCCTTGAAGTTGGGCGGATCTGTCATTCAAGGTGGTTGACCCTGGCACGGAGAATCCTCAGATTTTATATATCTCGAAGGAAGCCTTCAAAGTTCTGATCACACTTGCAGAGTTTTGCATCTTGGTCTATTTTCCAAGTTGGTTCCAGATCACGAAGGAGTATCGATGCACAAATGGTGCTAAGAACTTTTATGAGATGCTCCAAATGATCCTGAAATTTCTTCACAAGGAAGCCAGGGAGATAGCCCTAAAAACCCTCTACCAAAATCCATACTATGCTTACCCTGAGAATGTATTAATTACCATGCTTGCTGATTCAGACCCACAAATCTGCAACATCGCAGTTAACAAGGTACTTTTGGTCAGAGGGAATGAATCCATTGAAACAGTGATAGTCAATGACTTCAAAGGTGGTAACCTGATAATTGATTCAGATGAGGATTGAAGTTGCAGAGTTATAGTCTGACTTGAGTGTTGTGAGAGATGGTGGTGTCAGGAGATTCATGGTGCCTAAAATTGATAATGAAGTTCGAGGGTATCTCAAAATGATAAACTTAAATTCACCTGACATTCATGAGCCCCCTATCATAGCATATCTAACCAATGAACTCATAAACATAAGAAAGGAAGCACTGAAACTCAACCAGCCTTGTCATAAGCAGGCTGTAGAGAGGCACATTAAACTTGTAACAAAGGCTTCCTCAACTGTGGTAGGATTTGAATGTCGTGATGGCATTATTTGACAAAAGATAAAATCAAGAAAACTGATGAAAGTGTTTAATACAAAAATACAATATTCTGAAGCTGTTTAGATATGTTACTGTATATGAATGTGTAATAATGAAAATTGCAATTTTTGGACATAAATAATATAAATATGGATATTTTGATGCATTATTGAGCCTGCAGCCTTCTGCAAATGTTTTAATCTGCTTCAGAGGTAAAAAATACATCATAAACAATTTTTTAATTTTCTTTCTATTATGTCCAGAACCTGAGATAGGTCACTGGGTTCAAATTTTGGTCGCACGCGCACAGGGATGGACTGAGACTCAAAAGTGGCCCTGGACTTTCATACAGACCAGCCCACACAATATGGACGCATGCACCCTCCCACCACCACCACCACCACCACTTTGGGCCACAAAATAATGAAAATACCACCACCCAAACTCAATTATTGGACATTTATTTTTCTTATATTGACACACACTGTTAATATAGTAGAGCCACTATTATAGACAAAACAGAAAATAGAGATGCTAGAAATTGACATAGTCATACACTGTCATTAATTACATGGAAAGCAAAAAGCCTATGTACCAAAGAGAAAAATATGTATTACTCTAATGTGTCAGCAGTTTTCTCAGCAGCTACCTCCTCTCTGCAACTCTGTCTATCATCACATCTGTACTCAGGGCCATTAAGATGTCCTCAGTTGCCATTAGCATAAATGCCTGTAGGTGCTCCTGGGAGAGAGTGCTCCTGAATTGACTTTTGATGTACTTGAGCCTCTTCAGGGTTGAGAGACTTCTCTCACAGGCCACCTGGGTGATTGACAAGGTGAGCAGGAACTTGTACCCAAGGCCTATGATGTGGTAAGCATCTGTCAACAAGTTGTGCCTCCAGATTATCTGGTAACAACATACTGCACAGTCTTTACAAGAGGAACACCTTTTATTCCTCAGGTCCATCCTCAGTGTCTCACTGACTATTCTGATGGTGTATTCCTCCAGTGCTGATGTTTTAGCCTCTCCCACTGTGCAGCCAGACTCTTCAGCTCACACTGCAAGTTCTCAACTGTTGCCCTGCTGTCAAACTTCAGCAAGCATTTGCTGAGCTCTTGAAGGGCTGACTGGGGTAAACCACTGGCACTGGCCCTTACATGTTGGAAGTTTCTGGGGTCCAGAAGGGCTAAGTTGGCATAAAGAGTGCCATGGGTGAAGAAACGGCGATGGAGGCTCTCAGTGACTGTGGACTTCAATTTTGTAGGCCCTCTCTGCATCTGTCAATGTCTCATCATGAGCCATCTCACCAGGCATGATTTTCTTTTTTCTTCGCTTTTTCTGTGGCAGGGTGGCCTCCACTTACAGCTCTCTCCTCTTCCTGCTCCTGCAGTTTGTCATTCACCCACTGAACAAATGTGTCTGCAGCTTGCTTGATGGCGTCGAAATCTCTTGCCATCCCTTTGAGACTATCTTGTGTTCCAACAACCATTCTGTTGGCAAAGAGAATGTCCATGCTACTCGTCTGCAAGTATTTGGAGAGTGGAACTGTGTACTCAAATATGTGAAGAAATATTTGAGCACTCAGTATGGTCTTGTATTTGAGTAGTGCTTCAGTGAATGCTCTTGCCTTGACACACATGGTGGTCTTGATATTTGCCTGGCCTCGTATTACAGCTAGTGTAAGCAGTATGTCAGTGTACAGAGCATTGTCTGGGTTACCAAAGAATCCAAAGACTTCAGCACAGCATCCTTTGCCCACCAGTAGGTTTCTCCCATTGGAGAGAGGTGTTGGTAGTGAGTGTTTTGGCTCTCCCTTTCCCATACATCCATCCTCTGGTAGGACTCTTGGATGAACATGGCAATGTCATTCAGTAAAGAGAACAGTGAGGCACTTTAGGTCACTTAAAATAGTCAAAGGTTGGGCTGGCATCCTTGTTTTCCGTGACTCTTTCTTCTGCTGCAGGTGAACTGGGCTGATCATGAACCTGCACATGAAAGAATAAATAAACTAATTAATAAGATAATTAATATATTTATTTTTTATTTATTTATAATATTTATTTTATTTATTTTATTAATTTTATATTAATAAAATTAATTATTATTATTGTCAGATTTTCCAGCTGATTTTTTGTCATTTTAATAAAAAATTTACTATGATTTAAAAATTATTAAATTTATTGCTAATATATAAGAATTTTATATAATAATTTATGAAATTTATTTTATTTTGTTTTATTATTTAAAAATATTATTGACTTTGTTATAGACAACTAGACAAGCTATGCACTCTTACTTCTTAAAATCATCAAATGCTACAGATTCAAAGAAAAAAAATACATATAGCTCCAATTTATCACACTATCAAATACATTGGCCCACTAAAAAATCAAATGTTGAAGATGTATAAGCATTATTTTTTAACTGAGATACATAATAAAATTATTCCAAATAACACTATCCAGCCTGGATTTAAGCAGTTATCATGAAAATCCAAATCTAGCTGTGGATAGTAAAATAGTAAATCTGGTGCATCCCTAGTCAGATTTGCACAAAGCATGTCAAATACTACTAGAAAGATGTATTTTGGAGTTTGTATTGAACTTTTATTTGCTAGTAAGTTATTAACTTACTAGAAAATATACCTTACTCTGCTAGTTATATTAGCAAACATTAGTAGCAATAGCAAATATAACCGCAAAAATAAACAGTTTGGAAGCCATTAGCATTACCAGGAATATTATACGGATCAAGTATAGTGGATTATAATGAAAAGAGATAGGAAAACTCCAATGAATAGAAATCGGTATACAAAACTATGCTTACCAGTTCAGATGCAAAAATTTTCCTTGCACTAGGCTCACACTCAGCTATGCTGTCCTCTTCCACAATTTCACCTGCATGGGATTCTGCAGCAGCAGCACCTGCGCTGACTTTACTTGTGCTACCTAGCTCGGCATGGGCATGGCCAACAGCACTACTACTACTAATACAGAGGAACCTTGCTTAACGAGTGCCTCGTATAACGAGAAATTCGTATAACGAGCCAAAAGAATGGGGGAAAATTACCTTGCATAACGAGCGACACTTTGCTTAACGAGCAAAATATTTCGTCAAAATTTAAAGCGTAGACAAAAACAAATGTCTCTAGACAGTTTCCTCGTGAAAAAGGATCCAAAAGAAAGTGAAAGTGCCTCTAAAAAATTTAAAGCTAGTGACTGTGAGCTCGTCGAGAATGTTATTGCATTGAACGAAGACGATTCTCCTCCTTTCCCCTCAATAACCCTCTCCTCCTCCCCTGTCTCTTCATTTCCTTTGCGTGCGTCAGGAGCACCTTCTCTCTTCTAAGTTATTTATAAATTTCACCGTTTACTAATTATTTACCTACATTCTCTTTTGGGTTAATTTTTATTAATAATCTTTTCATTTCGTGCAATAATAATTTAAAAAACGCCTTTAAATATCATTATAAATATTATTTTAAGTATTTTTTAAGCATGGAACGCATTATCATATTTTACATTGATTCCTATGGAAAAAATTGCCTTGCTTAACGAGCATTTTGCATAACGAGCACAGTTCGGGAACGAATTATGCTCGTTAAGCAAGGTTCCACTGTACTAATATTAATAAACAAGTCAGTTAATTTTCAACATTTGGCTGCATCACCTTCAAGAGATTTTGCTTTCTTATTTCTTAATTTTTGAGCATCACCTTCACGTTTTTGACTGGGTTGACTTGGTATTTTGAAACTGTCCCCATTCATTGCGATATTTCAGTTGTTTATTTCATCGAAAAACACACCACACCACAACACAACACTATTTGGACACTTAAGTTTTATATCAGTGATCAGCTAAACAATATATTGAAGTAAAACTGTAAAAGATACATTAGTTGATAAACATAGCTTGTCAACAACAATATCTGAATTAACATCTAGGCATAGCGGACTGAGCAACACCACCAGTCCACTGTCCATAGGGTTGCCATGTCTAGAATAAAAAATTATCCTAGATTCAGGTCAAAATTATCCTAGTATTACGCAGGAATATAACACGTATAAATACCATTTGGATCATTCTTTTTGCCAACTTATTTGTTTACATCAATGGAGGGAATGGGCTGTGGCAGCTGCGCAGATGGAGGCATGGGGAGATGGGAGATCATTTACTTTTCTTTTTTTGTCTATATTTTTTGTGTTAGCCTCACTGGCCCACTGGGAATTCTCCTGGTGCTCCAGATGGCCAGTCCGCTATTGCACGCACATAAAATTTGTATAAATTGGCTGGTAGCAGTTAGTTTTGTATGCAACCACCCAAAATCAGTTTTAAAGTTTAATCCTGGACTAAAGACAACTATCTAGACCCCCTCAATTTTGATTTTTTCACTCCATTGCGCATTTTTACTCATCCATATTTTGTCTGTTAGTCCTAATGGAAAGCTACACAACACGCATGTAATCAGTCATGCTTTCATCGTCTGGTGCAACATCTAGAACTTTCAAACTTAAAATCTGCCTTCAGTCTGTTTTCTGAAAGCCATACTTGATGGTTGTCTTACATTGCTCTGGTTATTATTTAGTGAAATAACACCAGTACATATTTGAAAACTTGTTAATTGATTTTTACAAACTAGTTGGTGATTCTATATAATTTGAGTGTGCTGATCTCAAAAATATAGTTAGTTTTTCCCTATCACGTATGGTTTTCTTACTACAGGGTGTCATAAATCCCCCATTTATCCCCAAATGTGAACCATCTTATCGAGACCAACATTGGATTGCACATGCTAAACCATAAATTTTGTTGTTGTAGACTACAGTAACGCTTACATAATAATGTAGGGTAAATATATATAACAACCAGTCCCGTTCCCAGCAAAATACTCTCCCTCCCATCAATGGGTGGTTAACATTTGGGGACAGATGAGGTATTACAACACCCCTTGTAGCACGAAATCTTTAGGTGATAGAGTAAAATCTAATTAAAGCAGAATTAAATAGCTCCTAGCTCTTGGACAAGCATATTGCTTGTTTATGAAAGAATAAAAAAATAACTGAAAGAAACAAAATATATTTACCTTCTTTACTTGCAAACATTTCAGGACTTATTCCAAAGACTTAAGACTACGAAGGTAGATCTGACTAATGACGACTAAACCGGTGCTTCTTTGATATTTTCTTATGCTGTGCGTTAGGCTGATCTTGTTGCAGACACCAGCAGTAATCCGCCATCATATTTGTATGCCATCTTCCTTGATATCTTCTTTCCAAGGTTTTGATGTCCTGGTGAAATCGTTCCCCTTGCTCCTCACTGACATCTCCGAGATTTTTGGGAAAATGATCAAGATGCGAAAATAAGAAGTGAACTTTCAGGCTCATGTTGCAGCTTAAGGCGCAAAACTTTTTAAGCATATTTTCCACCAGTCTTTCATAATTTTGGCTTTTGTAGTTTCCCAAGAAGTTTTCAACATCATCATTGAAACGAAGCCATGCTTTTTTTTCTTTATTGGTCATTGTGTTCAGATGATGATCGTCTGTCAATAACTTTCTAATCTGAGGACCTATAAAACACCTTCCAAGTTCCTTTATTTTCTCATAGCTAATCTTTAGATATTTTGAACAAATGTACTTGAAACACACCTTCTCTATTCAATGCTTTGACATACTGCTCCATCAAGCCTAATTTAATGTGCAAGGGTGGTAGGAGGATTTTATTTGGTTCAACTAGATGTTCATGTAAAATGTTCTTTGATCCTGGGGTAAGATTCTCTCTAGGAGGCCAAGTTTTCCTCTTCCAGTGCTGGTCACGTGCTTGACTATTGCATTTGCAGATGAAACATGGCATCTTAGTGTATCCTGATTGCTGTCCAAGTAACATGCAAAGGACTTTGAGATCCCCACACAATATCCATGTGATTTTGACACTGAATTTTTTCCAGAAGCAGTTTCATGTTATCATAGGTCTCTTTTAAATGAGTAGAATGGGCCACTGGGACTGATGCATATTTGTTACCGTTGTGCAGTAACACTCCTTTTAGACTGGTTTTAGAGGAATCTATAAACAACCTCCAGTCACTGGTTTGGTATTCAATGCCTAGCTTGCACACTAATTCTGTGATGTCCTTGCAAAATACCAAGGGACCATCTTCTTCGAAAAAAAGGCACAAAGACTTTCTCACGATTTCTGTACCAAGCGAAGTATGTGTCAGATTCCAATAAATT
Organism: Bathynomus jamesi; assembly: GCA_023014485.1. Lineage (NCBI taxonomy): Eukaryota > Metazoa > Arthropoda > Malacostraca > Isopoda > Cirolanidae > Bathynomus > Bathynomus jamesi. Next base: position 282,899 of record JAJOZX010002434.1, read on the forward strand.
GTTCTCCTGCAATCTAGACCCCAAAAGTTCGGCAGAGTCCTTAGGCAGATTCAAATCCCTGACTAAGTCATTTAGTTCGGCTTGGGTTAATGGTTTAGGAGGATCTCAGTCAGCTGTTGGCTGTTCATAAACATAATCATTGTCTGGATTTGGAGCTGAATCAGAATCTGAATTGTATTGATCCAGACTCTCAGGTGGGTGGGGAATAGGAACTTCTGGACCATGGGGTACCAGCCTTATTGCAGATGGAAGACACTGGTATTGAAGGCTCTCTTTATTCTTTGCATTATAACCTTTAACATTGCAAGAATAGAAGTAGCAGTCGTCGGTATGGTTTCTAGGCTCGCACCATACCATAGGGATCCCAAATGGCAAACTTTTCTTTTTACCTTTGCTCCAATTCCTTAGTACCGCAACACACGTAAGACAAACCTTGTGTGGAGCCCAACTTTTGTCTTGATCTAATTTAATTCCAAAATAAGCATGATAAGCTCTCTTAATGAAGGTCGTTACATTTGTCCTTTGTTTTACAACAACATACTGACCACAAATATAACAAAATATGTCTGGACTATGGGTACATCCTCTAGAAGCAATTATTAAAATTTTAAAGACGTAATGTTAGAATTATCTATCTGAAAAATATGAAAAAATGAAATTAATTAAAGATAAAAAAGGTAAAAAATTACAAAATGTCCCAAAATTGTTTTGCTAATAACTTTAAAACTGTGGGTGATAGAAAAAAACTGGTAGCATTTTTGAATTCAGCGCAGCGAACTGCTTCAGAATCATAACTCAAAATAAAGAAATTGATTTTCATGCAGACCGGTGTAATTGATTAAATTTATGTACAATTTTTATTGCTCTGTTTATTGTTTGATATTCCTTTTATATGTCTGTGGAGACTTGTACTGTGTTATATCAAGGCTAAAAACATGTTAGAAATTCATTTTTCAACTATTAAAGGCATTTATGCTTAAAACCTAGGGACCCTCATGACATTTTCAAGGAACCAATTAACATTGGATATCAGGGTTTGATTATACTTCCCTGGTTGATTGGTGTCTACAATCTCCTCCTATTTGATGCTTTTAGTGTGCATCTTTAAGTTTGTATTTTGTCATTGACTTTAACTTCAGTCTTAACTGTTGATCTTAATAAATTTAAATCGAAAGTAAAATGGAAGTGGAAATGAAAGTTAATTTAACTTAATTCAGGTATTGAGAATTCAAAGAAAGTAAAAATTCAGTTTGGATTTCATCAAAATCAGTCAGACAAAATTCAACTATAAAATTTTTTTTTCATTTTTCAAAGCAAAAATTTTTGGTCAGTTAAAATGTGGACAGAAATAAATTTCAGTAAAGTTAAAATTCAACCAGGTCATCTATCCAGATGAAGTTTTGGTACTTTGGCATTTACTTTTAATTTGAATTTTGATTTTGTGTTGGGAAGCTTTTCTCTAACAGAAATTAGTGTTGCTTTTTAACTTGCAAGTGGAATAAGGTTCAGATTTGGAGAAAGTCAAGGTTGAAATTCAGTGTGTTAATTTTAACCTTAATTATAACTTAAAAATTAATGCTGGAAGTAAAATTTAAACGTGAGCATTGTTGATTAGAGTAAAATTTCATTGCAGATCAAAGTAAGAATTTATATTGAAATTCTCAGTTTTGAAAAGTTAAAAATTAGCGTAAAAATAGTTAAAAGTTTGGACTTCAAATAACTGAGATGAATGTGATGTTTGCCTATTCCATGAAACTAGAATCTATAACAGATATATTTAGAATAGAGAAATATTTTATAAGCGTCAGGTTGAAATTGTAGTTAAAGCTAACTTACCTTTTTTTGTTTACTTGATGAGCATATTAGTAGGGTATATGAATAATTTCAATGTGTTGACATAAGTTTTATGAAAAAAGTTGAATGAGCTCATTATTGTTTTCCAGATAGGTAAGAATTCAGAAAGAATATCAAACATGCAGAAAGTGACTACAGATGACTTCATAAACAAGGAATATATTAACACCAGAGAGAGAGAAGAAGAGTATCGATGCTCATTTTGTTCTTATCAAACCAAAATGCATTGCAAACTTATAATTCATGTAAGGGTTCACACTGGTGGGAAGCCTTTTAAATGTGGCACTTGTTCCTACAGTGCTTCAAATATTTCATATCTTAAAAGACATTTAAAAATTCACACTGGTGAAAAGCCTTTTAAATGTGGCACTTGTTCCTACAGTGCATCAGATCATTCTGCACTTAAGAAACATTTAAGAATTCACACTGGTGAGAAGCCTTTTAAATGTGGCACATGTTCCTACAGTACAAAACAAAGTTCTGCTCTTAAGACACATTTAAGAATTCACACTGGTGAAAAGCCTTTTAAATGTTGCACTTGTTCCTACAGTGCATCAGATAGTTCTGCTCTTAAGGCACATTTAAGAATTCACACTGGTGAAAAGCCTTTTAAATGTGGCACTTGTTCCTACAGTGCATCAGATTGTTCTACACTTAAGAAACATTTAAGAATTCACACTGGTGAAAAGCCTTTTAAATGTGGCACTTGTTCCTACAGTGCATCAGATCATTCTGCACTTAAGAAACATTTAAGAATTCATACTGGTGAAAAGCCTTTTAAATGTGGTACTTGTTCCTACAGTACATCAAACATTTCATATCTTAAAAGACATTTAAAAATTCACACTGGTGAAAAGCCTTTTAAATGTGGCACTTGTTCCTACAGTGCATCAGATCATTCTGCACTCAAGAAACATTTAAGAATTCACACTGGTGAAAAGCCTTTTAAATGTGGCACTTGTTCCTACAGTACATCAAATATTTCATATCTTAAAAGACATTTAAAAATTCACACTGGCCACAATCAGAACTAAATAAACTGGATGTTAAGACCAGAAAGATCCTAACTCTAACCAGAACAACATACCGGAACCAATGTCTTCCCAGATTGTATCTACCAAGAAAACTGGGAGGAATGGGATTGACTGAGGTTAACCAGCTGCACCGATCATCGACCATCAGCATCGGGCAGTATCTAAAAAGTTCGAGTAGTCGTACAATAGCTCTGGTCCGTGAACACCATAACACAAGGGTAATGCAACATACTTCCATAACCAAACTGGCTCAGCACTTTGGAGGCAACAATATGACGGAAGAAGTAGAAACTGAAAGAGTACCAGCCACCTTAATAGCTAGGAAAAGTCGCAAAAGATTTGTTAAGGAATAACAGGCCAAGCATGCAGAAGAATGGGAACATCATCAAAGAGCTGGAAAATATTATCAAGAATTACAAAAGGATTATATCAACAAAGAAGGATCATTGGAATGGTTAAGGAGAGGAGTTCTGCAATATGACGGAGAGTGACTAATTATGGGTGGCCAAGATCTTGCACTCCTAACAAATGCATTTAAAAAAAATGGCTGGAATGAGTACTAATGATAGGTGTAGATTCTGTCATGTTGAGGTGGAAAGTGTTGGCCATCTAATATCAAGCTGCAGGGTGCTCCTGGCAGACGGGTACTATGCAGCCAGACACAATAAAATTTGTAAATATATTCACTGGAAGATTATGATAGCATTAGAATTAGAATGCAATAAAAATGTATGGGAAACACACCTGCACCAATTACTGGAAACAACCAGTATACCATATACTATGACACAATAATCCCAACAGCCACTTTTATAGATAATTCTGCAGTAGAACCGGACATAGTAGTGTGGGACAAGAGGGAAAGGAGTGCCTTGTTGTTGTTGTTGTTGACGTTATAAGAGGTGAAATTAGAGTTGTAGGAGTGATAACAGAAAGTGGGGAAATGGGAAATATAGATGAAGAGTTGATAGGTCCTCGGGCTCACCAAGGATGCGCAGGTTTTTTTTTTTTTTTTTTTTATATGGGGGATTTAAGGGTCTGGTGATAAGTGAATCACCTTCCTTGCACGTTCAAGCTTTTGTAGGGTGCTTGACTTGTTAGCTTAGTTTGGGTTTTCTACCTCTTTTATTTTATTTATTTATTTATTTATTTATTTTATTTATTTATTTATTTTATTTTTTTTTTTTTATTTTTTTTTTTTTTATTTTTTTTTATCTTCTATACGGTACAAAAAGTGCCGTTGGTGGGGGTGTCTGCTGCGGGGTAGACTTCTCTTGAAATAGAAGTACTCTCTCCCGTGCTGAGGTCCAATATCGAGTTCTTCATAGGTCTGTGGAGAGGTGTTTTGTACCTTCCTCCAAGTTTTCTCCGCCCTGCTGTGCAGGAGGACATTGAGGGCTGGTAAGTTTGCTTGTTGGTGCAGTGCCTGGGATGATATCCTGTCGCTGAGTCGTTTTCCCAGGATGAATCTTGTTCCATTCTGTATTTTTTGTAGCAATATCAGATTTGTGTCGCTCGTTGTGTGCAGTGGAATTGCCGGGTATTCGAGGATAGACGTGCCTTACTTATTGAGGTCAGTGTCCCAAATGATTATGGCCTTAATAGAGCGGAAAGGGAGAAAATTACAAAATACCAGGCACTCATATATGATATGAAGAGAAACTGGAGATTGAAAGATGCTGCCATTCTCCCCATCATAGTTGGGGCAACAGGTATGATAAAAAACAACTTACCTGAACTCAATCCCAGGACAGCCCCAGGCCATAGAAATCCAAACAGGGGCATTAAAAGGAATGGTCACCCTCCTTAAACGAATGCAAGGACAAGTTCAGACATAGTTGAAGTGTTTGGCTTCGGGTGGAAGCCCCCACTTCACCTTTTAAATGTGGCACTTGTTCCTACAGTGCTTCACAAATTGGGAATCTTAAGGCCCATTTAAGAATTCACACTGGTGAGGTTAGGGGATTTAAAGAATACTTCCCACGTGGTCCCAGCATGTCGTAAAAGGCGACAAAATAAGGGATGGTTGTGGGGTAAACACCTCCCACCCGTATGTAGCTTTCCACAAACAAGAATGGGACATAATGTCTACTAAGGAAAGCTCACACACTGGCAGGATGTCACCCAGGATAAAAAGGTCCCCTCAATCCGCTTACACACCAAGGTGGGTGAGGAGAGCAATGGTGCAACTTTTCTCAGTCCCAGAGGAGAATAAAATTCACCAAAGGGATCAATGTGGGGGATCTCACCAGGTCAAGGTTTTGACCCTGGACCCCAGCAGTTACATCAGACAATGGGCCCAACAAGAAACATATGTCAGTATGACACAATAAACTGGACCATTGGAGAAAACAAAAGAACTTAATTTTAGCAGCAAATCAATGCTAGGCTAAGTTCAGATATAGTTGAAGTGTTTGGCTTTGGGTGGAAGCCCCGCTTACAGCTATTAAAAATACTAAAAAGAGTATAAATGAAAAGTGAAAAGCCATTTAAATGTGGCACTTATTCTGACAGTGCTTCACAAATTGGCAATCTTAAGGCCACACTTCCAACTATAAAAAATATAATAAAGAGTAGAAACCAAAAAGTGAAAAGGGTGGGTATGAAGAGCCTTTGAGGTGTGCTCTTGCATGCCCAGGTCCTACCAACACAGGGTTTGGCTGTGTACAGCCATGAGGAAGTGACCACTATAAGGACACTAACCCTATCTAAAAGCTTCAACAAAAATGAGATGTTTACCAAGGAAAATTCATACTGGCAGGACGTTGCCCAGGATAAAAAGGTCTCCTCAACCTGCTTACGTGCCAGGGTAGGTGAGGAGAGCAATGGTGCAACTTTTCTTAATCCCAGAGAAGAAACTTCTCCAAAGGAATCAATGCAGGGGACCCCATGAGTAATGACCCTGGACCCCAGCAGTTCCAATGGAAAATGGCCCCAAAATGAAACCTGAGAAGGTATGATACAATAAAATGGACTATTGAAGAAAAGAAAATAATTTTGCACTGCTCTGAATACTCAAGGTTTGAGAAGTGGAGCAGGCAGAAGAACATAATCCTAGCGGAGCAAATCAGGAACTCCAACTTACCTGAAGTGAAGAAAAATACCTCTGTCAAGAAACTACAATCATTAGCCTCACAAGTGCATAAATACCTGACAGAGGAAGAAATTAGTAATATTAAACAAAGCACCCTTAGGGAAGCAGCCGAGGACTACATTGCCAGAGAAGGAGAAGAAAGAGGAAAAAATTAAAAGATTGTGGATGAGAGAAGAGAAATGGATACTGATTTGGGCTACAAAGTATGCCAGAAAGAAACATGAGAGGCAGAAGGACATCACAAGGGAATGGAGAGAGATGACCTTCCACTTTTGCCCATGTAAGAGAGACTCCAGCTACAAGATTGACCACTCAGAAGCACAACTTCATAACCCAGAGGGTATTTAGTGACCAAGAAATGGAATACATGAATGATGAAATAGATAAACTTATTCAAAATGAATCCAGCCCAATAATGAACCCTATCCCTCTATTACAGTGCCTTGAAACCACCCATAATATTGATGACGATGCATCTGATAGTTCAGTGGACACACAAAACAGACAGCACACTAGCCAACATTCTGTAGCCAATCCAATTCAGCAAATAGGAATAGGTGGCTCACCACCCAGTTTGCCTGAATCCTCTGACTCATCATTGCCTTCCCCAGCCAGATCAAGAACCCCTACCCCATCACCACCCACCACCACCACAATATGAAGATATGGATTTACAACAAATGGAAACAGAGGAGGAATTAGCAAATATAATTGAAAATGTTAAAACCATGAATGGGTGATTCCATGAAAGTGTCAACCTGAGGTCGAAAATTCAAAATTCATCAAAATGTATCATGTGATACATCATTAGATAGGTAAGAGTCTCTAGTTTCCAAATCTGAAGAGTTTTTAACTCTATCGCATCTAGAAAAAAGTTACTGAGGTTCATACACAATGCACTATTGTCTAAATAATCATTGTGATATTTTCCCTCAATTTTGAAAGCTCGCATGGCCAAAATAGTTGAGGGATAATAGGCATTTCTTATTTATGTCATAAAGTAGGTCTTCCTTAAAGATTTCCACATAAAATAACTTTCATTAACCGAATCAATAAAAACTGAGCCTATATCTATATAAGGCACATTTGTATGTAACGACCGAGACGTTTTTTCCGAATTTTTTATATAGCTTTAGTTATTTGAAGCGAAAAAAAAATTTGGCTTAATCGCAAAGCTAGTTTCCTATGGGGTACGTGTCCATTACAAAAAATTAAGTCCAGCTCCTATACTTCTCTTGTAAAGGTACGTCTCGGTCGTTACATAATTTTCCGTCTCGGTCGTTGCCCCCAAGTTGCATGCCCCTTGCAACCCCGGTTGGCAACAAAGGGCCCTTTGGGGTATCTTTTTTTTTTGCAACCCCCCCTTTGCAACATTCCTGCACTCTCCCCTTTTGCGTAGTTATATATATTTATATGGAATATATTTACATATATGTATATACAGTACAGTATATATATACATACACACATTGTCTGCTTTATTGTATGATAAATGTTCAATTTTATATTGAAATACCGACGGTAACGACCGAGACAAAAAATATGTAACGACCGAGACAGCAGTTTTTTATATATATTTAAAATACAAGTTAATATTTTCTAACAAACTATGTCTCAAATTGGGGCCACAACATTCAAGTATCCATGGTAGAATTCTCATTTGAATAGCTCTGGCCAATTCACTGACTTTTACACATATGTACCACCTACTGAAAACTGAGGTTGCATAGTTGTAACGACCGAGACGACGAATTTGGATACGCTCCTAGCAAAAACCAAGAAACGAAATATGCAAAACCTAGTCTCATTTTAGAGCCCAACCATCTGTTTATGTTCACAAGAAAATTTGTGCCGCTGCTGTTCATACTTTATTCACAAGAGCAGGGAATATAACAATAAGTTGCCTACGAATGTAACGACCGAGACTATGGAATCACCCGAATATGGAAAGCTGGCCCCAATTGATCAAACTTAGTAAGAATAGAAAGTTTAAACAACTATTATGCAGAGTAAATGTTGCAATTAATAGACTAGTACCAGTCAACACAGACCTTACTGAACTTAACCAAGTAAATTACGCTGCTGGCCTATACATGCAACAGAAACTTGTCCCAAACTTTAGACCAAAGTCCCCTAGTCAGAGGTGTAAACCAAAACCCCTTTCTTGGAAAGTTAAATTAACTAAACAACTTACACAAGCCAGACAAGAATTGAACCAATTAAAGCAATATTTCCAAGCACCCACACAACAAGGAAAACTCAAAAAATGAAACAAATAGGGAAAATAAAGAGGAAGTATAACCTGAGAGAGAATCAATTACATGACAAGGCTCTGGAATTGGAGGGAAAAATCCCAGCCATAGCCAATAGGATCAGGAATAAACAAAAGCAGATTGACATGAAAAACTATAACAAACACCTGATGCAAATTAGGTAGTTCTGAATATGGCAATTTTGTACTCCAATGCTAGTTTTGATCAGCTGCCCTTAATTGAGTTTGATATTGATTGTATTCTGATGTTATCACGGGTAAATGATAGATATAAAGTGAAATTAGACTGGTCCAGTCATTATGAGGAGGGCAAACAACAGTACTATGTTGTATTGGTGCTCCAGGTAGGTAGGTTACGCATAGTAAACCAAACTGGCACTACACCAATCTGGTTCCTTGGATAGCATATGGAAAATGTTATAAGCAACAGCGTTTATTCATAGCAGTTTTTGTATAGTTCCACCACAGATAGGATATATACAATGCAGTACAGTAAGTTCTAAAAAGATAAGTTTTGACTGATTCTGAACATATACCAATTTCTTTACTAGCATGTTACCCTGTACATGCAGATTTTTGCAATGCCTTTCAATTTCATGCTCCTCTCATAGTTCTTGAGTAATTACATGACTTAAGTATTTACGCTTGTCTGACAGGTATTCTTTGGCATTCATTTCACAAGACCCCAATGACACATGTTTCAATAGATTACACACGGAGAATCAGAACACAGCCCTTTGCCCCATTAAAGAAAATGTCATTTTGTATACTAATATTCACATATTTGGAAACGCGAATCTGGTGGGGGGGCCTGTAGCCCCCTAGATACCCCATCCCGTACATATTGAAGTATTGCTGTACTAGATAAAAATTATTGTGACATATTTATTGCCATGTGTATTGTCACCCTTCTTCCAACAATGTGCAAAGCGTTAACCGTAAGCTTAAATTTCCATATCTTGGGGGGAAAATTGTTTTTCAGCACAAAATACAAATGGTAGATGGGTGCCTGAAGTGCAGGTTTGATCGTGTGCGATTCAGATGTACCACGTACTGATTGCTGTGTAATTCGACTATTTTCATAGAATCTTCCAAAATTTTTCTATTTCAATAAGCAGAAAAATAGCTGAATTATCATGACAGTTGAAATACCTTGTATTTAGCGGAATCCAAGTATATACTGTGTGTATATATATATCCCTTTGCTTTGTTCAGAGCTATAGGGCGCATCCCTCTGTGGCCAATGGAGGAATGCATCTTCCTTCGATATAAGGGCTTTCTCTGCCCTCATGGACCATTGGACCCGTTTGGGGACCCAGCTGATCTACTTATATTTCTTTCTCCTTTCCCCAACTCTTTCTAGCTTTTTTTTTTCCTGCATTTGGGTTTGTTTTTGACCTTGACTTGACTCTCCTTGGACCTTGAGTGAAGGAGGTGGTTCTCCTTCATCCTTGTCGCTCTCAAACCAAACCTAAGCCCTGTCCCTGCCATCTTTCACCATGTGTTGGATGAGAGTGGCCACCTTTTAGGCACAGGGACTGGGACTGGGTGTATCTTCCCTGCATGACATCTATTGGCTGTGGGACTGAGTGTGCCCATGATTCGCCTTTCTCTTGTTGGTGTTGGTGGTGGCTGGATGCACGCGGGGAATGAAGCATCTTTTTGCTTGTTATGGCTTCTACTCGGCTAACGACTTCCGCTTCTAATACTCGGACTACTCATTCTCTCAACACTCAGGTAGTGGGCAACCAAGCCATCGAGTCCCCTACCACTGGAAGACTGCATCCTGATGGGGTAACGGAACACTTGCATCCTCCTTTACCATTGCTGACCCCAGCCTGTACCTTGAATATGCCTTTTGATGTACACCCTCTGAAGCCCGCTTCAGCTGCCTTCGGGTAAGTCAAGTTCCACCTATGACTTGCCTCCAAAACCCAGCTTCTTGCTTTCCCCGTATGCCCCCCTCACCTGCCGTCGCCCCGCGGCGGACGGGGAAATCGGCATTCACGACCATCCTATCGGCAGTTGGATATCCCAGTCCACTTCGATTCTACTACCTCCCTATCCCTTCCAAGTATCCACAAATTCCTAGTGATCAGGCCTGCATCTGGATCCCTTCCGACCAACTCTGAACGAACGTTTCTGGCGATCCGAGCCCACAGCAACTCCAGCCGCTATGATGTACGACCGCAGAGGGATGGCTCCCTCATAAAATCACGCACAGCCGCAGAGACGAAAGCCCTACTCTCCCTCACTGAGGTCCTTCGATGCTCGGTCTCCGTTTCCCCACACCCTCGCCTGAACCAGAGTCAGGGCAGTATTTACGCCACCCGCCTATTGTCGATCACAGTGAACGAGCTCCTGGAGGACCTCGCACCCCAGGGTGTCACCAAAATCCATCGCTTCACATCCGGACAGGGAGGTACCCCCTCTCCCACCCCGCGTCTACTTCTTACCTTCAATACCTTAGTCCTTCTCGACCGTATTGTATGGGGTATGGGAGACCGCACTTCATGCGAGTTTTCTGTCCGCCCATACATCCCAAACCCGACCCGTTGCTTTTAATGCAACAAGTTTGGACATGTTAGCTCAGTTTGCCGTAGCCGCACCAACTGTGTGTTCGTTGCGGACAAATCGCTCTCCCAGACAAGTGCTCCAACACACCCAAATGCTCCAATTGTGAAGGCGTACAACCCTCTTCATCCCGCGAATGCCTGCTCTTCAGATTCAAGGAGGTCCGAAGCCTGCAGGTAGCGGACTTCCTTAGCCTCTGAGAGGCGCGAGACAGGGTGAGGCCGGGGGTATCTTACGCCGCTGCCCTCGTCTCTCTCCTCTCGGCACGCCGCCCTGGCCTGCTGCTCAAATCCCCCTCGACCACTGCTCCCATCCCTCCCAGGAGGAGTCCTCGCAGGAACCGACGACTTCCCGTTCCTCCACCATCCCTTCTCTTCACGCACCTCACCTGCCACAGATTCCCCAGGAGTCTGGGACCAGGACACCCAGGCCCCACCCACCTCGAACCCTGCCCTCCCAGCACTCTCTGCACACACCCGAACCTACTGCCCGGAGCAAGCCGACAAGGCGGAGACGCCGGAGTCGCCAGACCCTCCGCACTTTCAACATGTCTCTTCCTCTTCCCCTAGAGCTAAGAAGACTGCTCGGACCCTCACACCGCCCACTTCGTCTACAAGGACCACATCACCCCTCGCTGAAGTCCCATCAATCTACCCCGACAGACTGACAACAGTTGCCAAATTACATGACCCACCCCCGACGACGAGATCCAATCTGGACATCCTCCTCTGCCCTGAGGATCCAGTGGGTGCGGCTCTGGCGCAGCTACACGGAGTTGCCGGGGGGTAGCTCAGCCGTGCCCGTGAGTCTTATTGATCTGCCCTTTCCTCCTGGTGCCATTTTTTTCACCCCTCCACGAGAACTGGTTCATCTTCCACCCCCACAGTACCTGACCCCTAAAATTCCCGGCCCCCTCCCTGTTAGCCACGCTGAGCACGTCCTCCCTCCCACCTGCCCGGTCCTTCTGGTACCCCCTGTCGCCACCCAGGGTCCGCCGTGAGACCCCAGACAGGCGGGGAGGTACCACTTTGGGAAATAAAGCGCCCCCTCCTTGCCCGAACACAAAAGCCCACCAAGAAACTTCTCACCCTCTGAGCCCACGACGTTTTCCTAGCTGCCGTGATCCACGCCTCCCGTCTCACTCAGCCGACTCGACCCCGCAATCTCCGCGGAGATCGACTGCCGACCGATTCCTTCTCTGGTGAACGGCAGATAGCCAGCCATACTCCATACTCCTGACCCATCCTTCGCCTTCGCGAACCCCAGATCTCCCTTCACACACCATCCTTTTAGCACCTACATCTTTACCCATCCCACATCATCAAATAATGGATCCCCCGAAAACTACAATAGTACACTGGAACTACAAAGGAATATTCGCGAACTACAAAGACCTTAATTCCTTGATTGCCACTTCCTGTCCGGTGTGTATGTCTCCAGGAGCTCATCCTGGGAACCAGGCCCATGCCCTGCCCGACTGGATATTTCTTCATCACCACCCCTTCTCCTACCTGCACTCGAAGGAGAGCTGCCATTTTCATTTTTCATACACCACGCAGTCCCCTTCTACAATCTCCCTATCCGATCCCCTTTACAGGTGATTGCTACCCGGCTTTCCTTAGACACAGTATACCGCCTGTTCAATATACCTCCCTCCCCACACTCAAGTCTCCCACGATGACCTGGTGGAGATGTTACAACAACTCCCCAGGCCCTTTCTATTACTGGGCGATTTCAATAGTCGCCACCCCTTGTGCGGAGACACACACCATCTATATGGCCCGACCCTGATTAATATCATGACCGAGCTCTCCTTCGAGTGCCTTGGTGATGGCTCTTCTACATTCTACCATGCCACCACCTGCACTCTATCCTGTATAGACCTGTCCTTCGTTTCGACCGATGCCCTCTTAGATTTCACATTGCAAGACCTCCAAGAGGTCTATGAAAGTGACCATTACCCTGTTCAACTCCCGCTCAATTGGCCCGACCAGACCGTTCGGGTACCGGAAAAAATGGATTACTGCCAAAGCTAATTGGTCCCGCTTACTACGATACATATACAACCCTTACGACTGCCCACTTTTCATCCGACGAGTGCATCGAATACTTCGAATCAATCGTTGTAGCGGCTGCGTGCACTAGCATCCCGCGATCCTCCACCTACCCCCGCGCCCGACTGGTACTTTGGTGGACCCCAGAATGCACAGAGGCCGTACGCGCTAAGAGGTAGGCTACTCGACGCTTCTACCGTACGCGACTCCCCATCCATCGCACGGAGATGCAGCGGGCCAGGGCCATCGCCAGCCGTACAATGAAGACAGCACGCCGAGCTTCTTGGCGTGCCTTTGTATCCGGCGTCACCACCACCCCACCTTCGGCAACCATTTGGAAGAAGTACGGGGTGTCGAGAGGCGACATGTCCCCTCCCGACCCCCTGTCCTCCGGACTAATGACGGACTCCTATACGAGCCCAAATCGGTGGCAAACCACCTTGCTTCTACCTTCGCCGCCGTTTCTTCCTCTGCAGTTGGTTCCCTCGTATCCGCCCCTAACAGTAGCTCCTCTTCACCGTCTATCGACAGCACCTACAACCGGTTGTTCACCATGCGTGAACTACAGGCGGCACTGGCCTCTTGACGATCCCCTTGTCCCAGCCCGGACGGTATCCCCTACAGCATGATCCAGCACATCCACCCTACCTTACAAAATTTCCTACTAGACCTATACAACCGCATATGGATAGAAGGCGCCTTCCCCTCCCGGTGGAGGGAGGCCTACGTAACCCCTATCCCCAAACCCGGCAAAGACTCTCGATCCCACAAATTACAGGCCAATTCCCCAAACGTGTTGTCCCTGCAAAATCTTCGGAAAAATGGTCGCTACGCGACTATCATTCTTTGAAAATAGTAATTTTTCCCGGCTACCCAGTCCGGCTTCAGACAATTTCGCTCCACCACTGATCTGCTCCTCAGCCGAGACATACAGAATGCCCACGACAGTGGACAGTTTGTCCTATCAATTTTTTTTTACATCCAGAAGGCCTACGACTACCCGTCGGACAATAATCCTTAGTCAGCTCCAACATCTAGGTCTCGTCGGAGCCATGTCGACCTTCATCAGGGCTTCCTGTCCTCAACCTTTAAAGTTAGGGTGGGCTCAGTCCTCTCAGACACCGTGCAGGAGGACGGGGTCCCACACGGAAGCATCCTCCGTGTTCTATGCTTTTCTATCGTCATGAACACAGTCTCAAAATCCCTTCCACTTGCCATCCGTTCTTCCATCTACGCGGATGACCTTGCGATGTACTTCGCAGGGCGGGAGCCGTCCGTCGTTCAACGGCAAATTCAGCTCGCCATCTATCGGGTGGAAAGGTGGGCGACGTCGGCGGGGTTCCGCCTCAACACCCACAAGTCCAAGTGTATGTTCCTCAGCAGAAGAAGACCCGCAACCCTTCCTGTTCCCTCTGTCACTATATGGCAATCCTCTTGAGGTGGTACCCTCCACGCGATTTTTGGGCGTGACTCTAGACCGACGGCTCAACTGGGTTCCCCATTTCAAACACCTGAAGCAATCCCTCCAACGTCCCCTTCGCTCTCCTAGACCACCTCCCACACCACATGGGGCGCAGACCGACGCTCTCTCCTCCGCCTTTACATTTCCATGGTGCAGTCGAAGCTGGACTATGGCAGTGTGGTATACGGTTCCCCCTCCAAGGCCTGCCTCCGTATCTTGGACCCGGTCCTTAATAGCGGCCTCCGCCTCGCCACCGGTGTTTTCCGCTCTTCCCCAGCCTCCAGCTTCAAGTGGATTGCAATTACCTCCCTCTCGCCCTCCGACGGGGTCTGCTCCTCATGAGGACATACCTCCGTGCACAGAGACTACCCTCTTCGCTTCTATGCGCGGCGATTTCTGAATTCCCACCCCAGGGACGGAGCTGGCACTTCACTGAAGTGGTCCGCTCTTTCCTTGACCTTTCCAACATTCCCGCCCCCTCAGTTATCCCCATTTTTTACAGCATCTACCCCCTCACCCCTATCAAGTTTTGCAGGGACCTGTGTGCCCTACGAAGAATACCACGAGCACTACGGTATACAGGTCATTCTTCTGTGAACACGGAACCCAACACCTGGACACAGTCCCCATTTATACAGATGGTTCCTGCTCGGAGACTGGTACGGCCGCCTCAGCCGTGATACTGGCCCATCCGCTTTCTCGAGGTGTCAGCCTGCCTCACGAGACCTCCGTTTTCTCGGCAGAACTCTTGGCGATTATGGAAACCCTCGTCATTGCGGACACCCACTGTGTCAGCTCCGTCATTTATTCAGATTCCCAAAGCGCACTTCTCTCCCTAGAGAGATTTAACCCTCCTCACCCGCTCGTCTGTACCATCCAGCAAACCTTCCCCTTTTTAACAGCCTTCCGACACAAGACAATCGCCTTCTGCTGGGTCCCGGCACATGTCGGCATCCAGGGTAACGATGAGGCGGACCGCACGGCAAAGACGGCCTGCTTACTGCCAGCCCCTCCCTTTCTCCGACTTCTTCCTGACTCTCCGCTCCCACTTCCGCTCCATCTGGCAACGGGAGTGGGACCAGGCCACACAAAACAAACTCCACGAGATCAAACCGCAATTAGGATACTGGGCCTCCTCATTCCGCCGGTCCCGCTATAAAGAAGTGGTTCTACCCCCGTCTCCGCCTACGACACACACGCATTACTCATGGTCACCTTATGGCTAAATCGCCAGCCCCGCTCTGCCCCACCTGCCATACCCCTGTCACTGTCGTACATCTGGTTGAATGCCCAAACCTGTCCGCTCTTCGTCGCAGGCGTTTCCCTCACGACACCAAAATTCCCATACCCAAACGTTTACAATTCATACTCGCCAAAGGCCCCCATTTTTCAGCGGAAGCGATTTTCCGTTTCCTCAGTTATTCCCATCTGCTTCATCGTGTCTAAGACCATACCCCTCCTACCAACTATCCAGCAACTGAACCTTACTCACCCATATATATATAACAGGTGTGCCATAAAAAAGGGTACATTTTAGAAAGGCTATAAAAACATTTGTCATTTAATTTTAATAAAACGTTTACACAATAAAACGTATTTATCTATATGCAAACAAGTTTTCAGACTAAAATATCAAATAATTCAAATTCTATCAACATTTAACGAAAGAGTATGATTTTTCTACTTAACATGCAAAAATTATTAAATCTTTTTAATATTTTTTTATAAAAATAATTTTTAAGAAAATTTACCTGAAATTATAAAAAAAATTGTTCGAAATGCTTTCCATCCATTTCAATAACTTTTTTATTCTTGGCCGGAATATGGGAGAACTTAGCAGAGCGAGTCTACAGGATTAGGATAAAAGACCGCTCATTTACGCGAGATCATCATTCAAAAATGGGAAGAGCTTCCACGGGACATTGGGTGGCAAAAAAGGGACGGGGGTTATGTAATATTCTTTATTCATGAAAAAGTAAGTACATAAACATATTGAGCTTACAATTATTCTTCAGTGACAGAACCCATAAAAAAAACGGTACTGTTCCGTTCAAAACGGTACGTATGGTCAGCCTATATAATATGAATGATGAAAAAATCACGAAGGAAACCCAAAATGGTGCTCAAGCGCTTTCGTCTAATGACATCCTCAGGAACACTGAAGTAAATAAAGAGCTCGACACTATATAGGTCACACACAAAAAAAAAATATATATATATATATAGAAATAAAAATTATGGGAGGAGCATACAAATTTGTAAGGAAAAACTACCAATTTTAGCACTTTGCCCTTCTTGTCTAAATCCGTTCTAAACGAATTCAAAACAACAGAATCAAGTGGAAAAAGACCTTGGCTCATGTTAAAGTTATTTGTAAGTTGAATAATAGCAGACTCAAGAATATTTCTATTAACAATGTTGCTAGAGTGAAACAAAACTGAAGCATTATTCCACTTGATCCTGTTGTTTTGAATTCGTTCAGAACAGATTTAGACAAGAAGGGCAGAGTGCTAAAACTTTGGTAATTTTCCTTTATAAATTTGAATGCTCCACTTACAATTTTTATTTTTCAAATTTATTTATATATTTTTTATTTTTTGTGACCTAAGGTAACACGGGGTAACATTGACAGGGGGGTAACATTGACAACATTGACATATGATTATTACACTTTACTGACACCTTTTATAAGAACATTATTGACAAAAACAAATTAAGGAAAAATGTATATCATTATTATATATTTTAAACCTGCTTTAAAATTATAGTAGTGAAATATATTTATTTTAGTTATTTGTTTTTATTGAGAACTATTGTGGCAATTTTTTTAATTTAGAAAACTTTGGTAAGGACATTACTCTTAACTGCATAAATCAGTTATATATATTGGGTAAGACTATTAGTTAAAATGTAAAATTAAAAATTTAATAAAATAAAGCCCATGTAGAAAATATTCACAATATTTATTTATGGGGTAACTGACAAAATGTCAGTTACCTCATATGCATGAATACTATGTTTGGGCAAAGGTTTGACCACCTAATTCAGAAAAATGTGTTAGACTGAAAAGAACATTTGCAGAATGTTTAACTGAGAATGAAGCAAGAGCCAGGATTCAGGAAAATAAAAAAGATGGGAAGCAAAAAGGAAAACTGTAAGAGTCTGATTTTGTTATTACAGACCTTTACAAGTTTACGTAGATAATTAACTAAATGCCAGGGTCACCAGCGCCCAAATACTAGATTGGCATCCAGCACTGCGGCGCAAAATGAATTTTAATAAAAGAAGGGAAGGACTGATTATAAAATCATCAATATGAATTTTGTATTTTATTGACAACGATTAATAAATTATATGCAACAATTATTTATAAATGCAAAGGGGATTTTTACCCGTAACAACTTTGACATATAATGGAGAATTAAATAATGGCACCGTTTAGCTAATATATATAAGTCTGCAATTAATACTGATAAACAAGTAATGGAACTAATATTAATATACAAATAATGTTAAACAACTAATAGAATTAATATTAATATACGAATAATATTGTGCAAATACTATAGAAATAATATTAATATATAAATAATGTAACACTAATAAAAATAAACAACTAATAATAACCACAATGACAACCTTGTCTGCAAAGAGAGAGACAAGAATACTGTAAGTAATATTCTAGACCAAAAATGGTAAAAATTGGTAATTAAAATATATATGCTATATAGGCCCAGTAACCTGTGGATGGTGAATTACAGTTAAACCTCATTATGGGATTGTGTTAAGTTGAACAGGAAAACTAAGGAAGTATGTAGGCCACATGCTAAGAAAATACATGAAACATAATAGGCTTATATTATAAAGTAAAATATACTAAGAAAATTAATAGGCAGGCCTATGCCTCTTCAATATAATAGAGCTGAGGTTAATCTAAAACAAAGGCTACGGTAGGCCTCAGCTAGGCTAGAGTTACAATTTGGCTTTTGCCTAGATAGACCTAACTTAGCCTACGGTAATTTATTGTATGAATTGTATAGTATTATTTACAGTATTAATCTTACAGTACTAATCACAAACACTATAAGGCTTGTTAATCTCTGCAGTATGCGGTATTGCATACAGATATGCAATAGTAAAGAATATAAACATTATAAATAGGAACTTACCACGAAGAACCTTTGCTTGCTGGCGCCGTGTTTTCAAATAAATAAAATGTGTGAACGGCGTCCTTTGTGTTGTACATAAGCTTGTTTTTACTATACAATTTTACCAACAAGCCAAAATAATCCTTAAAAGCCAATTCATGTCTAGTCACACCACACTGAATGCTTAAGAATTAAATTTGATCACTGGACATGTTTAACTTGTATTTATTTATTTATTTAGATTTAAATATTTCACTCATGCCAATTTGTGGCAGTTTTCACTAATAAAAAATAATCTTGTGGTGCAAGGCACTACAAGTACTGCCCCCAAAACATGGTTGTCAGGGGTAAAAAAAAAAAAAACACTTAAATGTCAAAGCTCACTGGCTTAGGAATGACTCTTCCAGAATGAGTCATTGTTTGCTTTTGGACGGCAATATCCTGCAGCACTGGTTCTGAAGGCATGGATGGTGCTACAGGTGCAGTAGGGTCATTGGGGGAAGGGGATTCTTGGTGCCTGTGCAATGTGGCCACTGGGTGGTTCAAAGACAGTTGGTTGCGATAATGAAGGAGAATTGGAAAAGGGATGATAGATTGTTGTACCCTCGGATGAGGTGGTGGTACATAGGATTTAGGAAGGGTAGATTGCTGTACCTGTATTTGAGATGAAGGTACAGAAGATTGAGGAGGGATAGGTTGCTGTACATGTATTTGAGGTGGAGGTACAGAAGATTGAGGGAGGATAGGATCTTTTGTTGGAGAAAAATCAAGGTATGCTGGTTTCAAGCGGTCCACAGAAACGGTTTCACGCTTGCCCACCTTGTCAATGATGAAAGTTTTGGGTCTACGGTCTAGCACAAGGAAGGGACCATCATAGGGACAGTGAAGAGGGTAGCGGTGAGCATCATGTCTCAAGAAAACATGTGTGCAAGTTTGTAAATCAGGGGAAACGAAGGTAGTTTGTGAAGTGGAAGTTCTAGGTGCTGTGGGACGAATTTGCTTCATAACAGAGCGTAATGTCTTGACATACGAAGCAGGATCACATGTGGGGTTAATGGGTGTAGGTGTGAAAAATTCTCCGGGTAACCGGAGTGTGGTACCGTAAACTAATTCTGCTGCAGAGCATGCAAGATCAGTCTTCAGAGCAGTACGAATTCCGAGTAGGATTAGGGGTAGCCTGTCCACCCATGTAGTAGATGGATCAGTGGCTCGCAAGGAACTTTTAAGTTGACGATGGAAGCGTTCTACCACCCCATTGGATTGCGGGTGATAGCTTGTTGTTCTGATGCGCTCAGTCCCAAGAAGGAGCATGAGTTCCTTCCATAAGGCCGATTCAAACTGGGCACCTCTGTCTGTGCAAATGGTTGCAGGTATTCCAAAACGGGAAACCCAACATGAAACAAAGGCATGAGCTACTGCAGAAGCAGTACAAGAAGTCAAAGGAACAGCTTCTGGCCATCTTGTGAACCTATCAATGACAGTGAGAAGATAGGTATAACCTCGAGAAGAATAGAGGGGGCCGACTATGTCTAGATGTATGGCCCCAAAACGAGCCTTCGGCAAAGGAAAGGTACCAATTTCTGACTTTGTGTGTCGGTGAACTTTGGCACGCTGACATTGAAGGCAATATGGAAAACTGATGAGTGGGTAGTTGGGAGGTAACGAAAATGGTTCACTGAGTAGGTAGGTAGTTAATCTAACAATTATTAAATTCCTTTTATGTCAATAACTGGGTGGATGAAACCAATTGGTTGCTCACCAGTTATTCTCCACACTAGTATTTATATACTGTGTGACAAGAGCGTGCTCGGTAATAGATATACATTACCGATCAACCAACCGGAAAAACCAAGACGACGCTGGTGGAAAAAGCCCCGCTAAAAGGAGAACAAAAGAAAACGAGGAACGGGGCGATAAGACGGAACGAGGGAAGGGAGAAGAACAGACACCGAAGAAAGATCCCCACCAGCAAGTACGCTCTCGACCATTATACAGGAAGGAGAAAAGAGAGACTCTAATAACTAGCAGTAAGTGACTAATTGTGTTTTTAGCCTAGTTGGATCTTCTAACTTAGAAGACTCATTAAATTAAGCTGGGTCAGACAACTTAGGCCTACATTGTGGCCTAAGACCCAGCATCAACTCATAGCTTAACAAAGGTGAAGGTAGATTGCCCTAACCTAGTTTGGTGAGGAATCCTACTGTGGACCTCAATTTATCTGCCCGCTCTGGACCATTTCCGGAATCTCTAGGCTGACCCCTACAGGGCTAGACTTAATCTACTCTATAGTTAGACTGGAGATATAAGGGGTGGGTTAATTGTGGACCAATTCATACAGAGCATTTTTCACAGCAAGATCGAGTCCAATTGCGGATATCTTTGTTCATACTTGGCCATACAAACCTAGCTGCAATTAATTTTTGGGTGGCCTTAATTCCCGGGTGAGAAAGGGAATGGAGTTTAGCAAAAACAGCTCTTCGCACCCCTTGTGGGACCAACGGTCGAATATGCTCAGTCGAGACGTCACACAAAATTTGTAAGTCTGACTTGGGTTCAACTGGTAAAGAGCGGACTTGCAACGAAGTGGGTGAATTAATAAGAGCTTGGAGGTCTGTATCCGTGGACTGAGCCTTAGCCATCTCTGAAAGGTTGATGTGAGAGTGTCCAGGGTCAGAAATTGCTGAGATGCGAGACAGCGCATCTGGCACAACATTAAAAGAACCTGAAATGTGTCGAATGTCTGAAGTAAATTGAAGAATAAAATCAAGGTATCTTCTCTCAGTAGGAGCATGAGAGTCTGATTGAGAATGGAGAGCAAATATTAACGGACGATGATCCGTAAAAATGCTAAAGTCACGTCCTTCCAGGAATGACCTGAAGTGACGGATTGAGAGGTATATCGCCAGCAACTCTCGACCGAAAGTGCTGTACCTCATTTGTGAAGGTGAGAGCTTGCGTGAAAAGAATGCGAGAGGTTCCCAAACGCCTGAAACAAGCTGCTGGAGCACTCCTGACACGGCAACGTCAGAGGCATCAGTGGCTAAGTTCAGAGGAGCGTCTGGTTGAGGGTGAACAAGGCATGTAGCTTGTGCTATAGCCTCTTTTGCTTGTGAAAAAGCATTGGTAGCTTCGGGGTTCCACAAAACTACAGTGGATCTGCCCCTTTTTGATTGGCGAAGAGAGGTTATGGGTGCAAGAATGTTTGCACACTGAGGAATGAAGCGATGGTAGAAGTTTACCATCCCTAAGAAGCGGCGAAGTTGCTTTTGAGTTTGCGGTTGTGGGAAAGACCTTATCACAGATACTTTATTTTCGAGAGGAGAGATGCCCTTCGAAGTAACCTTGTGTCCTAAGAAGGTGAGTTCATCTACAGCAAAGACACATTTTTCAGGGTTTAGCAATGCACCATATTCTGCCAACCGAGAAAAAACTAAGCGTAAATGTTGAATATGTTCTGAGGGAGAAGAACTTGCGATGAGAATGTCATCGACATATGTGAAAGTGAAGGAGAGACCTCTCAACACCTCATCAATGAAGCGTTGAAAAGTTTGGGCCGCATTACGCAGTCCGTATGGCATTTTTGTCTTTTCAAATAACCCAAAAGTGGTTGTTATAGCAGTTTTATGTATGTCTTCAGGGTGTACAGGAATTTGATGAAAGGCTCGCACCAAGTCAAGGCGTGAAAATACTGTGGTGCCATGGAGAGCAGAAGTAAAATCGTGTAAGTGAGGAAGGGGATAGCGATCTGGAATCGTGTTGTCATTCAAAGCACGATAATCTCCACATGGACGCCAGTCTCCAGGTGTAGGTTTTGGGACCATGTGTAAAGCAGAGGCATACGGGCTACTCGAAGGCCGTATAATACCGAGTTCGAGCATGTGTTCAAACTCTCGTCTCACAATTGCAAGACGATCTGGAGCTAAGCGACGTGGGCGGGTGAAAACAGGTGAGCCTACCGTATCAATACGATGGACAACAGAGTGTTTAATAGGGGTATCCTTAGAACAGGGTTGAGTAAGGGAAGAAAATTCATTTAGGAGTTGCTCTATAGCAGGTGAGCACTGTGACAGAGAACTTGCCAATAATGAAGAGGGGTGCGCGGTAGGAGAACCAATTACTGAAAGATGTGTGGCATTATCAATTAATTGTGCTCTACGAACATCAACTAATAAATCATTAGCAGAAAGAAAATCAGAGCCTAACATTCGGTATATACATCCGCGACAAGAAATATCCAGCGGAAAACACGTCTAAGTCCAAGAGAAACTGAAATAGAACGACGTCCATAAGTGTGAATAGATGAAGAATTAGCTGCACGTAAAATGAAAGGAGAAGGTCCGTTTGCACGGTCTGCGGCTGTTGCAGGAATAACACTGTATTGAGCTCCAGTGTCAATAAGGAATGCATAGCCTGAAAGTGGATCATGCAAGGTGAACGTTGGACCAGGTGGTGCAGTAGTTTGTGAATCATTAAATTTTTGTGGAGGAAGGTTAGTATTCCTGTGGGAAGGAGTTTGTGTTGTATTTGAAGGATTAGTTGTAGGTATTAAATTAGTTGTGGTTGAATAAGTAGGTTGCAATTCTTTAACTTTACTTGCATACGTATGTGTTGGTTTGACAGTGTTAAATGAGGTAGTTGAGTGCGTAGTAATAGGTTGTTGATTATTTGTGGTAAAGGTTGGGTTGGTTGAGCTAGAGTAATACTTAGTTAAAATTGAGGTAGAATTAGATGGAGTAGTGGTAGGGTTAGTTGAAGAAAGGAGAGGCTGTAGCGTCAGACGCCTGTGACACCAGCCTAGTTAGTTTAAAGGAGGATTAGGAGTCCATGGACAAGGTGTGAGACAGCGCGTTGCACGATCTTTAAACTTTTCATGATACCAGCAAGGGGGGGTATGAACAGTAGACTGAGGTAAGGAAATAGGTTGAGAATGAGGCTGAGTAGTGGGGATTGAGGATGAGGTAAGGCTAATAGATTTGAATTAGGAGCAACCAACTGACCTGTTTGCGGTGGCTGTGGTTGTAGTAGAACGAGGCGTTGTCCAGGTTCATATTGGGAGGCTCTATTTGGACCAGAGGGTCGTCCTCGTCTTGAAGAACTTCTCTCTCGTTCCCTGTTGTTAGCTAGCTCTATTCGGAGAGCTTTAAATTCATCTTTAATTGTTTGTAGAATTTCGTTGGATACTTTAAGACATTGTGCGGCCAGACTCTGAGTGTCGTCCTGCGTGGCACAGATTTGGGGGTGATGGGTGTGGTTATCTACTTGGCCAAGGTGGATTTCAATCATCATCTTATCAGCTGTTTTGGCCATAGTGAGGAGGTCTGTATCATCTGGCATACAACGGAGCATTGGTCGTAGGGCAGTGGGGAGACCATTGAGGAAGCGGCGTCGCATTAAGGGTGAGTTTTTATCGTCTTCATTGGTCTGTCCAGCCAGGTCTTGCAGATGCCTCAGGAAGGCTGTTGGCGTTTGATCCCCAAGAACTTGGTCCTTGAGTAGAGCATTGAGTCGCTCTTCTTCTGATTGGCCGAGTCTCCTGACTAACTCGCTGAGGAGGCTCTCAAAAGCTTGGTCAGACGGAGGCAATAGAGTCACATCCCGCACTACTTTGTATACTAGTGTAGGCAGGAGGTTCTTTGTGATAAGGAACTTGGTTCGTGGGTCCGTAATTCCTTTTATCGCGAAATAATCCCGCAGTTGACTCACAAAGATTCCAGGCTCTTCAGCGGTGAATTGTGGAGTGGTAGGCTGATACATTGTTAGAAGGTCTGTTATAGGTGGTGAATTTGGAGTACCACCGTTGGATGATCCTAGGTTGTTGTTGTTGTGGGTCATTGTGGCTATTATTTGTTACAAGGTACTAAAAAAATTAAAATGTGTCAAAAACTGACAAGATTTCAACAAATGTTGTTGAATGCAAATAATGGCTTCAGGTAAGCTTGGTTGAGTATGAGACTCAATTGGAGTTATGAATGCCAATAACAAAAAGTTACGTAAAAAATTTTTTTTTTATGATGTAGCCCAATATTAGCAGAAAAATAGTCTGCGTATAGGCTGTTTGCAAAATATAAGTAAATTTGCACAAAAAAAACTTTAGAAAACGCTGATTTTATAAAAAGGCAAAATAAAAGGAATATATTTTGCAATAGAATACACTTCCAGTACAGGTGAGTGCTTAGTACTAGTGAATTTAATAAAATTATAGATGCAGACTGAATATATTGACAAAAATTGAGAAAAAACTTTTAGAATTTTTTTTGCATAAATTACGGTGTTTGGTCACTCCAGGAGTGTCACCAATTGTAAGAGTATTTATTATTATAGACCTTTACAAGTTTACGTAGATAATTAACTAAATGCCAGGGTCACCAGCGCCCAAATACTAGATTGGCATCCAGCACTGCGGCGCAAAATTAATTTTAATAAAAGAAGGGAAGGACTGATTATAAAATCATCAATATGAATTTTGTATTTTATTGACAACGATTAATAAATTATATGCAACAATTATTTATAAATGCAAAGGGGATTTTTACCCGTAACAACTTTGACATATAATGGAGAATTAAATAATGGCACCGTTTAGCTAATATATAACAGTCTGCAACTAATACTGATAAACAATAATGGAACTAATATTAATATACAAATAATGTTAAACAACTAATAGAATTAATATTAATATACGAATAATATTGTGCAAATAATATAGAAATAATATTAATATATAATAATGTAACACTAATAAAATAAACAACTAATAATAGCCACAATGACAACCTTGTCTGCAAAGAGACAGACAAGAATACTGTAAGTGATATTTCAGAAAAATGGTAAAAATTAATAATTAAAATACATATGCTATATAGGCCCAGTAACCTGTGGATGAATTACAGTTGATTCTCATTATGGGATTGTGTTAAGTTGAATGGGAAAACTAAGGAAGTATGTAGGCCACCTGCTAAGAAAATACATGAAACATAATAGGCTTATATTATAAAGTAAAATATACTAAGAAAATTAATAGGCAGGCCTATGCCTCTTCAATATAATAGAGCTGAGGTTAATCTAAAACAAAGGCTACGGTAGGCCTCAGCTAGGCTAGAGTTACAATTTGGCTTTTGTAGGCCACCTGCTAAGAAAATACATGAAACATAATAGGCTTATATTATAAAGTAAAATATACTAAGAAAATTAATAGGCAGGCCTATGCCTCTTCAATATAATAGAGCTGAGGTTAATCTAAAACAAAGGCTACGGTAGGCCTCAGCTAGGCTAGAGTTACAATTTGGCTTTTGCCTAGATAGACCTAACTTAGCCTAAGGTAATTTATTGTATGAATTGTACAGTATTATTTATAGTATTAATCTTACAGTACTAATCACAAACACTATAAGGCTTGTTAATCTCTGCAGTATGCGGTATTGCATACAGATATGCAATAGTAAAGAATATAAACATTATAAATAGGAACTTACCACGAAGAACCTTTGCTTGCTGGCGCCGTGTTTTCAAATAAATAAAATGTGTGAACGGCGTCCTTTGTGTTGTTGTACATAAGCTTGTTTTTACTATACAATTTTACCAACAAGCCAAAATAATCCTTAAAAGCCAATTCATGTCTAGTCACACCACACTGAATGCTTAAGAATTAAATTTGATCACTGGACATGTTTAACTTGTATATGTATTTATTTATTTATTTAGATTTAAATATTTCACTCATGCCAATTTGTGGCAGTTTTCACTAATAAAAAATAATCTTGTGGTGCAAGGCACTACAAACAACGAAACAAAAAGGCTCAAAGTTCTGACACTGAAAATGACCACGAAAATGAAGATGTGAATTTATCATGTGATGATCAAGAAGAGACATTTGTGAAAGTCAGAGATCTCAAAATTGGTAACTATGTGAAGGTTGACTATGATGATGAGAGATTCCCTGGGGTCATTGAGAAGATTCATCTCATTCAGAGTTGTGCAACTGTCAGTGTGATGATCCGTAGTGGATGTCACTGGAAATGGCCTAGAAAAGTGGACCGGCTGGACTACCCTGAATCTGATATCCTGAAGAAACTCGGTGATCCTATTCCAGTCAGCAATAGAGGACTCTTTGATCTCCCAGACTTTGAATAAGCATAACTTATACCTCTAATTATTCAATAGACTATGCTTACTGTTCGTTACTATTTCTTAAAAACATAGTTGGGTGTCAATGTTACCCCTGAAAAGGGGAATTGTGGCATATAATGGGGAAACAATGTACCGTCAATGTTACCCCAGCCGTGGGGTAACATTGACATTTTGTCACTTTTTAAAAAATTATGAATGGCTTACTTCTTAAAGATTTTTTATCAAAATATGCTGAGATTATTGCATTTTGATAAAAATAAAGATGAAATTGCAAAGGTGTGTCAATTATTATAGATCAAAATAAAATCAAAATATGCTGAGATTATTGCATTTTGATAAAAATAAAGATGAAATTGCAAAGGTGTGTCAATTTTACCCCACCTTACCTTATACATAATTCAGGCATTATTTATATAATTGGTTGTAAACAATCCACTTGATCCTGTTGTTTTGAATTCGTTCAGAACGGATTTAGACAAGGACAAAGTGCTAAAATTGGTAGTTTTCCTTACAAATTCGTATGCTCCTCCTACAGTTTGTCTATATTATATATATATATAATTTTTTTTTTTTTTTTGACCTATATATAGTCTCGAACTCTAATTACTTCAGTGTTCCTGAGGATGTCGTTAGACGAAAGCGCTTGAGCACCATTTTGTTTCCTTTGTGGTTTTTTTCATCATAAATATTTTTCATGTGTTAGTTTCGTGAAATAATATATATATATATATATATGGGATGAATTTCACAATTAAACACGTGAAATGAATGAATGCTGTAGACACACAAGGAAAAAGAAAAACGATCCCAAGGGCTTTCGTGCATTCAGAGCTACACCTCGTCAGGGTGTTTCCCTGACGAGGTGTAGCTCTGAATACACGAAAGGCCTTGGGATCGTTTTTCTTTTTCCTTGTGGATTTGCAACATACACACACACACACACACACACACACTTGGACTCAGAGCTGGGCAGTATTTAAATACATTTGTATTTAAATACGTATTTAAATACATTTGTGTATTTAGAACTGTATTTATAAATACATTGTTTTTCATGTATTTAAATATAGTATTTAAATACTTTAATGAGTATTTAAATACAATGTATTTAAATACTCAAAATATAAAAATGTAAATACTTTTACTGGTTTAATACACGTTCTGTACTGTACTACTAGCACAGTACGACGAGTCGACAGTGTAGTACAGCATGGTTCATGTTTCAACGTGTCAGTTCAATCAGTTGTGTGCCACTCTTAGTCGAAAGCGGTTGATTTCTTTATCGTGTGCGTGTCATGGCTTCAACAAGCAAATCCGGTGAATCAAACAGTGATATATCTGCAGATAACAATTTAGTGCACCCTCTGTTTGATGGAAAATACTTTAAAATTAAATCTAAAGACAGTAATAAGGTAAAGTGCACTAAAGTAGAAATTTATCAAAACATGAATTAGTGAATGCATATGTTAAAATTTGTATGTATTTAAAATGTATTTACAAATGTATTTAAATACAATTTTTGTATTTTGTATCTAAATACATTCGTAAAATGTATTTAGTATTTAAATACATTTCTCCCATGTATTTAGTATTTAGTATTTAAATACATTCAATGTATTTATTGCCCAGCTCTGCTTGGACTCCGCTAAATCAATACAAGGTATTTCAACTGTCGTGATAATTCAGCTATTTTGAAAGATTTGGTGAAAATAGTCGCATTACACAGCAATCACCACGTGGTATATTTGAATCGCACACGATCAAACCTGCACTTCAGGCACCCATCTACCATTTGTATTTTGTGCTGAAAAACAATTTTCCCATAAGATATGGAACGCTTACGGTTACACTCTGCACATTATTGGAAGAAGGGTGACAATACGCATGGCAACAAATGGGTCACGATAATTTTTATCTAGTACAGCAATCCCTCAATACATAGGCGTACGGGACGGGGTATCTTTTCAATTTGTGTTATCGAGAAATTTATGTTATCCGATGGTAAAAAATGCAGTGTTTTTGTTAGTTAATTTTTTCTAGAATATGCATAAAAAATGTATTTTATAATGTTCTGTGAATATATCCGCATTATTGCAACAAAATCTTTCTTTTTCTTGCCATGTTAAGTTCACTCTGTCGGCATCGGAAAATTCTGGCACTTTGGAAATTTTTCGGTCAAATTGCGAGTCGCTCCCCCGTAAAAATGAAGCCCGTACGCCAATGCCTCAATATGTACGAAGGATGCGTGTAGAGAAATTCATACGCATCGAATTTCTTACATATCGAATACTATAATACGATTATACGTGGTGTCAATGGGGATACTTCGAGTAAGCTACGATTGCGCGACTATTTCGCCAAATTGTATCGTAGAAAGTACATAAACTTGTAGAAAATATAAATAAAATAAACGATAAGATATTACTATTGTACAAATGACAACATGCTCTGACTGGTCGCTCGTCCACAAGCTTATATGCTTCGTGCTATATCCATTGCGTTTCTCGTATCTGGTATTTTTTGATACGAAAGCGCACAGTAGATAAAGCGCGAAGCGTATAACGTAAACAAACAGATACGCCTGGAGAAGAACGTATGTACTAAATATGGATCGTAATTTAAAGAAGTCCACAGTTTCATCTTTAAAACGTATAGTGATTATTTAAAAGGTAAAGAAGAACCAGAAGTTGAAATAAGACTGGAGGACAGTGGCTATGATATAGACATTATTTTCAATAATCAAGAGAAGGAAGAAGAGGATCCCAAAAGTGATGACACTGTTGTTCTTTAGATTAGTATACTACGTATGTATCATACATACTGTACAGTGCGTACTTTAGTACGAGACTGTACAGCCTTAAATTTTACATAGGTTGGGGATGATTTTAATCTGTTTAGGAGTAAAATTTTGACTTTTATTTTCATTTTAATTTTTTAAGAATTAAAAAAAAAAATTTCATACATTAATGAGGTCGGACATATCGGGGATTCCTGTAGTCACGAAATCGTAGCTTACCGGTACGTATGCCCATGGACACGATGTATTATAGTATTCGATATGTACGATATTTAATGTGTACGAATTTCTCATTCACGCATCCTTGGTACATATCGAGGGATTGCTGTATTGTAATACAATTATTTGTTAACTGAACAAATACCGTGTGTATTGCTAAAAATATAAATTTCCCATTTATCTATAACTACTTTTTAGCATACGAAACGCGTTCATATGCGCGTATTTATTTACTAAAAAATATTTTTAAGCATCTTGTCTACAGATGCTGTGATCGGGCTTCTTCAAGGCAAGGTGTGTGAACCCCCTTGCTCGACAAAATATCCTCATTATTTCGCCAAGCTTCCGAAATTCGTTTGCATTTTCTTCATAGTCGAATTACGCACTGAAGTTGCCGGGAAAACTCCTATATTTCGACAAAATGCCGAAATATCCAACAAATTTCGGAACTTTGCCATAATTCGGACCCTTCGGGTATTTCGACAAGGGTAGAGCTCCAAATGTGTCAAATTAGCGGGGGTCCGTGTATGTATAGTCAGCAAGCACACGGTGAATGATGTCAGGAGTAATGGTGTTACATGCCCCAATAATGCGCTGCCGCAAATGTTCAACACACACAATTTTCTCTGCTTATACCAGCGCTTTCAAGTGGCCCCAGAGATAAAAATCTAGTGGCGTGAGATCCGGGCTTCTAGCTGGCCATTCCACAGGCCCTCGACGTCCTATCTAATGACCAGGGAATTGTTGGTACGGGTATTCCCTTACTTGGTTGCTGTAATGCGCAGGAGCGCCGTCTTACTGGAACAATGTTGGGAAATTTCCTTCTTCGTTCAAGACACTGGGAAATGCTTCTTCCTTGAGCATACGCCTCCAGTGACATGTTCATCGAAAAAGAGGGGGCCTATGATGCGATCCTTCCAAATGCCACACCATACCATCACCCGAGCTGCACCTTGTTCCTTTGAAGAGGTATACCAGTGAGGGTTGTTTTGAGACTAGTAGCGGGTGTTCTGTCGATTTACTTCACCATTTCCATAAAAAAACAGCCTTGTCACTGAACAGAATGGTGGACGGGAAATTGGCATCCCGAGCATAAATTATGGTTTGTAGAAATAGAAAAATATGATTTTCTCCTATGATGCCGTGCTTATGGGACACCCTGTATATATGTACACAGGGTGATTCAGCAAAGAGTACATTAAATTGGAGGATGAAATCCTTGGATAATTCTAAACCACAATGTGTCTATGGTAAAATGTCAGATTCTGCATAGTTTCCATGTTACAATACATTTAAGATGTATTAATGAGAGTGAATATGAAGTGAAACCCCCGTAGGTTTTTGTAATCATTTATTCAGAGATCTCTACAGTGTGACCCCTCTTTGTTACAACCTAAAGGAAATGTTCAAAGTTGCCCCCTTCTGCCTCAATGCAGGCCTGTACCCTAGGGTGGCCCACTTTTCAATTTTTTTTTTAAAGTATAGGTTATCGTAGTTTTTCCCATTATTTGGCACTATACTAGCACATTGGTACCATTTTTACAAAAATTGATCAATATTTAGGGGTCTCGCATCGACCTTGAAATTACGAGGTTTTTTTTTTAAAATGCTTACTTTTTAACCTTTTACTGAATCAAGATAAATCATTAAGTCGGGATGTTTTCTGAATCCTCTTGGAGAGAGAAGTCGTTTGGTGTGCTTTCCAATGTCATACGACTAACGGTTTAAAAGTTGTGCCTGTATACAGGTAATACCAATGTGCTAGGATAGTGCCAACTAATGGGAAAAACCACGATCACCTACACTTTTTAAAAAAATCAGCAAATAGCAGACAAATAAGGAAGAAAGAAACAATAACTTAATCACTTTTGCATTGTATTGACCACTATCACACGTCACTGGCTGCAACGTTGTCCCTCTGTGCTATGTCATCGTGGCGAGTGATGACATCTTGAAGTCGCCGAGCTCTTTCCGGTTCTTTTCCACCACTTGCAGAAGATCCTGCAGCTGTGCCTCGTCCTTTGTGACCGTGTTCGCATAGTCTTGTATCAGTTGGACTCCTCTTTCAGCGACGTCATTGGTGACCTGGAGATTAGAGATCACATCCTTCAGACGACAAAAGTCCTCGTTCTCGTCCCACTTATCAGTTGGCAGGGTGAGCCACGAAGACCCATACATCTTCAGACCTGCAAATAAGAACCAGGAGGACTCGTCGATCAGGTCGGGGAGTAGCGTCATCTCGTCGACTGAGACGTTCTCGTATGTGAAGTCTTTGGGTACAGGGAGGTGGGACAGCTTCTCTGCCATCTGTTGCTTCACAGTGCCATCCACCTTGTTGCTGCATAGAGCGAAGATGACGGTCTGAGGCCTCAGATACCAGAAGTGCCGCCTCATCACTGCCAGTGACGCTTCTGCCACCTCGCGGTCCCCTGCCCTATACCTCAGAAAACGCTGGTATAGTACCAGGTCATTCAACGGCGCATCAGCTGCTACAGGGGCCACCAACCAAGCTGGTACGTACAGAAGATTGATGAACACCACGATCCTGTGCAGTTTGTCGACCAGCTCGGCGTCGAGCTCCAGCTGCCGACTGAACATTAGCAGTTTTGTGTAGTAGATGACCTGAAACAGAATAGGCACCATTGTAAGTAAGACAGGTTTATTGTTACCAATTACTTTGTTTGCGTTATAATGAAATGTTTATCTTTGAATAACATTTAAACTTTAAAATTTCCGAGGCCGATCTTAGAGAAGGTAGCGATGTTATTTTCGCCTTTCCTTTTGATGACTCTATTTGTAGCTTCAAGAGTTCTTCCAGTTATGGTTGCCATCGATTTGTCCATGACAAAGGATGAGGAACTCTGACAGAATTTCAAAATGTTATGATCTGCAAAAAAAGAAATAGGTTAGGTACCTGGCACAGGCATAGTGCATTTTCTAATTACCTATATACATTATACATTCCGCCTGGGTATGGTGACTCATTTTTTTTTTGAAAAGTATAGCTGATCGTGGTTTTTCCCATTATTTGGCACTATACTAGCACATTGGTATTACCTATATATAGGCACAACTTTTAAACCGTTAGTCGTATGACATTGGCAGGTACACCAAACGACTTCTCTCATTAAGAGGATTCAGAAAACATCCCTACTTAATGATTTATCTTGATTCAGTAAAAAGTTAAAAAGTACGCATTTTCAAAAAAAAACTCGTAATTTCAAGGTCGATGCGAGACCCCTAAATATTGATCAATTTTTGTAAAAATGGTACCAATGTGCTAGTATAGTGCCAAATAATGGGAAAAACCACGATCACCTATACTTTTCAAAAAAATTGAAAAGTGGGCCACCCTACTGTACACGTCGTACCATTGAATGTCTGACGCGTTTCACTTCATATTCACTCTCATTAATACGTCATCTTAAATGTATTGTAACATGGAAACTATGCAGAATCTGACATTTTACCATAGAGACATTCTGGTTTAGAATTATCCAAGGTTTTCATCCGCCATTTTAATGTACTCTTTGCTGAATCACCCTGTGTGTGTATACATATATATATATATATATGATGAATAAAACCACGAAGGGAAAAGAAACACAAAGGAGTGCTCAAGCGCTTTCGTCTAATGACATCCTCATGAGTGTTCCTGAGGATGTCATTAGACGAAAGCGCTTGAGCACTCCTTTGTGTTTCTTTTCCCTTCGTGGTTTTATTCATCATAAATATTTTTCACGGGTCACTTTCGTGAAATAATTTTTCATATATATATATATATATGTGTGTGTATTTTGTTTTTGTTTGAATGACGGTTCAGGATCGACCTGCGGTCGACCCCTCTGTAGCATCCCGCCTCATTTGCGGGACTTGGTGAAGGATGGAATTGCTCTCTGATCTCCTGCCTTCGTAGCCAGCCACGCATGGCTGGTCAGGGGACTTTGCACAAGAATTTGTCCAGCTTGTTCTTGAAGTATGATAATTCAGGTCGGTGTGCTGGAGATTCCTCACTTCTTTTGGAAGGACATTGAAAAGCTTTGGGCCCCGTATTATGAGGGTATTTTCCATCCTCGTTTTCATTATATATATATATATATATATATATATATATATATATATAACACACACACAAAGCTGGGCACAAACCGTTAATCCGTTAATCGTTAATTAACGAAGTTAACTTTTTCGTTAACGATTTAACTTTTAAGTTAACTTTGAAAATCATTATCGGACTAATTAACTTCCGTTACATTTAACTTCCGTTAACTCAAGTCCGTTAACCCAAAAAATTCATAAATAAACGTTTAAAAGTTTATATTATTTTCAGTGCTGAGCAGGTGCGCAATTAATCCGCCACTGTTAATAGTGATGAACGAATTTCCATTTCCGCAGTGCAAAATCAGGCGATATATTTGTTTCCGTCGCCACAATTTGTGTCTTACCAAATATGGTAGTTATTTATGGCATTGGTTTGAGCAAAACATGGTCGACTGTAAAATCAGGCGGAAAGATTTGCCATTTGAGTTGAATGTTTCAACTTCTTTCAAGAAATATCACGAGCATTTTAAGGCACTTTCAATAATATATATGTAACAATTACAACAAATAACTACATTCGTTTCATTTGCAGTCTGTCTCTTGCGCAACATGTTTGTGCTAGTGAATATTTAAAAATAATCGTTGTCAAGTAAGTCATGTATATTTATAATATGTCTGTGAGTACCTTATTAGTAGTCTCCTTGATACATTTCAAGAACCATAAAACTGATCAGGTAAGATTTCAATTCTCATGTCACTTTGATGACATAAATTAAGTCAATTGATGTCTTACAATGGGAGCGTTTTCACCTTAACCCTTTATGTCCTGGCGGTACTTCTAGGTACCACATCTTTAAAATCTCCATAATTATTTTTCTGCCCGGTTGATCCTGCCGGTACTTTCAAGTCCCAATGTGAATTAGTTTCTTTATGAGATAATAGATGGCGTTGAGAAGTAAATGTGAGCGTGTGGCGCCAGAGGCTGTTTACTCTTTAGTATCTCTGCTGTGAAGACCGAAGAAATTTCAGTGCAATTACTTCCCGAATATTCTGTGCCATATCTGTTCCAAATAACAAAGGTAAGGGTTATTTTATTTTTATCTTGTTCTTCTTCAGTGCTGTCATCCAGACAAAAGAGAGCAGCAGAAGCCACAGGTCACTCAAGGGCAAGGCCCAGAACTTGGTCAAGACCTTGCTGGAGACCAACTCCAAGGACTTGCTGACAGATGCTGCCTTCTTGGGTGAGCAAGTGTTGGTGGACTTGTTCATCAAGTTCAACACAGCCATCCCCTCCAGTGCTGCAGTGGAGCGTTTGTTCTCTATGGGCAAGGACATCCTGAGGGCCAAGAGATCATCCCTGTCTGATGAAAACTTTGATATGCTAATTTTCATGAAGGGCAACATGCATCTCATGGACAAAATGGAGAACGAGAAGAAGAGGGAAAATTAAATTATATATATATATTGTGTTTTTCATTTTTTTTATAATAAAAGTTAACGTTAACGGTTTATCGGTAACTTCCGTTACATGTTTAACGAATTAACGGTTAACGAAGTTAACTTTTTGGTTAACGGATTAGCGGTTAACGAAGTTAACTTTTTGGTTAACGGCAGGGCCGGATTAAGACCTTTAGAGGCCCTAAGCACTTAAAAGATTTTGGTGCCCCATATATATGTAATTCAAAATATAAACAAAAATAAACCATAAAATAAAATTTTATTTTTTGAAATGAAACAAAACTTACAGTAAGATGGAAAATAATGTTTATTTTTGTATACTTCCACTTCATTTATATTTGAAAAGTTTTCTCCTACTTTTTTTAATTGCAAAGTCTTTGATCAGATCCTCAAAACTAATCTTACGTAACACATCTGCTTCTATACTTAGTAGAGATAAGGCATCCAGCCTGCCTTGTTGCATAGTTGTTCTGTTGGTATTTTTAATATACTTCAACTGAGAAAATGAACGCTCAGCTGAGCAATTTGTGACCATTAATGTTAAAAATATACGAAAGGCAATTTCTACATTTGGGAAGGCACACTCAATATTGTCTTCTACAATTATTTTATAAAGTTCAGCATGACTGAATCTTGTTTTTACATTTTTTTTTGCACTGAACTTATGGCACACACATGAGTGAAACTGCTGAAGCTCAGCAGAGAAATTAGTGTTCAAGTCCTCTGGGTAAGCATCAATCATCTTTTTACAACCCTGAGAATACCTTTCAATTTCAGTAGATGATGAAGTGGTGACATTATGTGGCACATCACTTAGAAAAGAAAATCTCTGCTATTTCTTTGTATATCTCTCCTCTTCTTCTCATCTCAGTTTCAAGTTTGTCAACAATTGTGTAAAAGGTGGTGATAAGAAATTTATCTCTGGCATTCAGATATACTTCTGGTGCATCTCCGTCATTGGGTACCTTCTTTCTGATACGTTTGCGAGTTTGAGCTGCCTTGTAATCAACATCTGGTAGCATTTCCTTTGTAGCTGCTTCATATCTTTCAAATTCATCTCGTGAAGTGCACAGTTGGTCAGCTAATGATCCATACAGATCTGCACATGTTTTTAAGTTCACATACTTATTCTGTAGAACTTTGCTTACTCTATGAAAATTTTGCAAAATCTCATCCCAAAAATTCAACATAAAAACGAATTCTAGCTCTTGCATCTTATTTGCAATATTATTTGCTTCTCTTCTAGTGTCTCCCTTTTGTGACTGGTCTTCAGCTATACATTCTAACGCTTCTAAAATTTTAAGGAAAGATTTCAAAATTGCTGCTGTTGCCATAGCATGTGCCTCCCATCTGGTATCAGAGAGGGATTTTAAGACACTTTCATTTCCAATACAACCTTTAAGAATTTCCCACCTGCTGGTTGAGGCTAAAAAAAAGGTATAGAGCAACTGCACTGTAGAGAAAAATTAACCGCCTCTTGACAGCAGTCAACAGCACTTCGGCCTACCAGATTTAGTGAATGGGCTGCACAGGGCACATATATAGCAAACTTGTTTGTTTCTAAAATTTTTTGCTGCATCCCCTTATAACGCCCAAACATGTTGGCAGCGTTGTCGTAAGATTGACCCCTACATTTTGAAAAGTTTAGCTTACAAACTTCACGTAAGTACTGCAACACCTGATTTGCCATTTCCTCACCAGTATGGCTTTTCATTTTCAGAAAGGTTAAAAAGCGTTCAATAGGCTGTCCATCTTTTAAGTACCTAAGTACAACACTTAACTGATCGATATGTGATAGATCTGGTGTTGAATCAACTGACAAACTAAAATAACCAGAAGATTTTACTTCGTCAACAATGAGTGCGTGGACCTTTTGAGCCATTAGTTGAATGAGTTCCTCACAGGTGGTTTTGGACAGGTAAGAAGGATTTCCTTTGCCAGAATTTCCATATTTCAAAATGTGACCTGCTAAAAATGGATCAAACCGGCTTATGAGCTCAAGCAGCCCTAAAAAATTCCCATTCTGCAATGATCCAAATCTTTCTTCTGTTCCTCGAAAAGACAAGCCACGTTCAGCTAACGTACAAATAACAGCTATGACACGCCTCAAGACATGTTCCCAGTAATCACACACTTCCTGAATTTGTTTTTCCAACTGTTGTCCCAACCCCGCACCTTGTCTGCGAGTTAAGTATGTTAGCATAGAGTCTCGGTGAGTAGTGCTTTTTTCATGATGATCAATTACAATAGTATTTCGCCAGTCACTGAACCCTTCTCTTATAACAAAATGTGAGACATTTTTAGGAGCAAACAGTTTACAAACATAACAGTAAACTGATCCTGTTGATGGTGAATACAATAACCACACACTTGTATTTCTCACCATTGGCTTTTGTCCCAACGAAAAGTTTTTGTGAACAGTATCTTGCTGGTTTGCCACTACTGAAATGCCGGTAAGACTTGTCAAATGGCCCATTGTGGTGTTGACAGTCACTGGGTCCACAAGCAATCCAATAAGCCACATCATCAGCAGAGAAATCAAGCCACAACCCTGGATCTTTTGCTATATTTACTTCATCTTCTGCAGACTGATTCATTTCACCACCATCACCATGGTCCACTAAACTTTCATTTTCAGCAATTATTTCAACCCCAGAATGTCTTGTAAAGCAACTTGAATCAACATTTGCAGTAGAGGTATCAAGAGAATTTACAGGCAAAGTGAGATCAGTAGTGAGACATGTGGTAGATGAACCTGCTTGTGACACCTCGGTGATTCCAACGTCGTCATATTTTGATTTTGAAGTGATCAAAGTGGTATTTGTGTCCACTTCTGATGACGGAGATTGGTTTTGATTCAGAATCGGTATATCATGTTGACGTTGTGGTCGTGGAACTTGTGTGAAGAAATCAGTCAGCTTTGCAGTCTTGGACTCTAAATCCAAAGTCTTCTCTTGTTTCTCTTTTGATAGTTTTCGCTTTTGTGCACCACTTAACTGAACACGTTTCATCTTGGTTCTTGGGGTCTGTAAAATACAGAAATAAAAAGAATATTTTATTTGTATATTATGTGGCAATCAACACAGTTACACATATCACAATCTTGGCTTTGTTCTTTTATTCTCAGAAAGACAAAATGGGAACCGTACACAACCAAAGTGGCAATTTAAATATAAGTGGCAATTAAATATAACAACCGAAATATCAACTCGAAATGTTGAATACAAATCAAATCGAAAGAAGGAACCGAAACCTATAAAATAAAAATACTTAACATTAGAATTAATAATACGCAATCTATAAAAATATCAATATTAACATTTCACTATTAACGAGCCACATTTTATATTTACATTTATTTATTTATTTAAAACACAATATTTAATTATAGGAAATATGAACATTTGCTTAGGGCCTAAATTGTCCTAACTACGTTTGATGTTATATATACATTACAAATTATTCACTCTGGTTATTACAATCTAAATTCTTTTATACTGTTATGACAATAGATAAATAAATTATAAAATAAAGATACGTGTATGATAAAATATTGTTATATATACAAATAAAGTACACTTCATAGACTTACCCTAGAGAAGAAGAGAGAGCAACAGATAAACTTCTTCAACGCTAATTAACTTAGGTCAGTATATCTTATTATTATAATGGCCGTGATAAACATCACTTGATACAACAGCAATATAGAGAGTTTATAGTTTCTTTTATTTTAATATTAATTTATATTACAATTCTATAAACCTAAATCTTTCTGTAAAACAATACCAAATGATTATGTAAAATATATATTTAATATTATATGCACAAATCACACGTTCAGAATAACTTCCTATAGCACACGAAAATATTTAATCTATATGTATTTTTAATATGGCGCTCAAAGATTTGATATAAACAAAATAATAACGCAAAGCGTAAAGTGTGTGATTACAACGAAATATATTTATTCTCTCAAAAGGGTTGTTGTTCACTACAAATTCAAACAATGAAAAAAAATAAATACTATATATGAATATATATAATTCAGTTTTCAACAGCTTATAGGCTATAAGCCGCGATTATAATAGTATAATAAACCCATGGTAAATCCGACAATGGAAAATTTCTGTGGTGCCCCCCTTCCCTTGATGCCCTAAGCACGGGCTTATTTTGCTTAATGGTTAATCCGGCCCTGGTTAACGGTGCCCACCACTGCCAATGACCAGGGAATTGTTGGTACAGGTATTTCTTACTTGGGTGTTGTAATGTGCAGGAGCGCCGTCTTGCTGGAACCATGTTGGGAAATTTCCTTCGTTCGAGACACTGGGAAATGCTTCTTCCTTGAGCATAAGTAGGTAGGTGCCTCCAGTGACATGTTCGTCGAAAAAGAGGGGGCCTATGATGCGATCCTTCCAAATACCACACCATACCATCACCCGAGATGCACCTTGTTCCTTTGAAGAGGTATACCAGTGAGGGTTGTTTTGAGACCAGTAGCGGGTGTTCTATTGATTTACCTCACCATTTCCATAAAAAACGGCCTCGTCACTGAACAGAATGGTGGACGGTAAATTGGCATCCCGAGCATAAGAAAAATATGAATTATGGTTTGTAGAAATAGAAAAAAAATATGAATTTCTCCTATGATGCCGGACTTATGGGACACCCTGTATATATATATATATATATATATATATATATATATATGGGAATGAACTCAGAATGGTTCTCTGAGTTTTTTATGATACACACAGACCGTGCATGGAACAAGGTACTCTTCTGGGATAATTAAATCCACTATAGTCCGAATAAGTAATGGTAAATGACAAATACCATAGTTTTTCTTTTTCATGATGCAAGCTCGACGTGGGCAACGGGTCTCTCTCAGAGGTCCCATAAATATAGCTTCCCTCACCAGCTATCTGCAAAGCAGACAGGATCCAGCTTTGGGACATGGATCTAGGGTTTAAAGCAGCCTAGCCCGACTACATTTAGAACCTCAATATAAGTAAAAGACTCGTTGCATTCACATCGGATTGAATAAATCGAAGAAAAAGGGGTAACTATTATATTTTTAGCCAAAACCAAAACTTAAACCTCAACTGGCAGAATTGAGCCTCCACTTTTCAAGGCACATAACATGTCCGTTTCATGATGGGAATGAACTCAGAATGGTTCCTTGAGTTTTTTATGATACACACAGACCGTGCATGGAACAAGGAACTCTTCTGGGATAATTAAATCCACTATAGTCCGAATAAGTAATGGTAAATGACAAATACCATAGTTTTTCTTTTTCATGATGCAAGCCCGACGTGGGCAACGGGTCTCTCGTAAAGAGGTCCCATAAATATAGCTTCCCTCACCAGCTATCTGCAAAGCAGACAGGATCCAGCTTTGGGACATGGATCTAGGGTTTAAAGCAGCCTAGCCCCACTACATTTAGAACCTCAATATAAGAAGAGTTCCTTGTTCCATGCACGGTCTGTGTGTATCATAAAATACTCAGGGAACCATTCTGAGTTCATTCCCATCATGAAACGGATATGTTTTGTGCCTTGAAAAGTGGACGCTCAATTCTGCCAGTTGAGGTTTAAGTTTTGGTTTTGGCTGAAAATATAATAGTTACCCCTTTTTCTTTGATTTATTCAATCCGACGTGAATGCAACGAGTCTTTTACTTATATTGAGGTTCTAAATGTAGTAGGGCTAGGCTGCTTTAAACCCTAGATCCATGTCCCAAAGCTGGATCCTGTCTGCTTTGCAGATAGCTGGTGAGGGAAGCTATATTTATGGGACCTCTTTACGAGAGACCCGTTGCCCACGTCGGGCTTGCATCATGAAAAAGAAAAACTATGGTATTTGTCATTTACCATTACTTATTCGGACTAGAGTGGATTTAATTATCCCAGAAGAGTTCTTTGTTCCATGCACGGTCTGTGTGTATCTATATATAAATAAATAAATATATATATACACACACAGGGTGAGTCAAAAGTCTCCATACATAGGCAAAATGGTCATGATAAATAAATTATTTATTTTTTTGCAGGTGATGCTGAGATGACTGGGAGGAACGCATCCGTATGTGCATTCAGTGTAATGGTGCCCACATAGAGCATATTTTGTGAGTTACAAGTGATTGCATAATAGTGACCATTTTGCCTATGTATGGATACTTTTGACTCACCCTCTCTCTCTCTCTCTCTCTCTCTATATATATATATATATATATATATATTATATATTATATATATTATATATATATATATATAACTGCAAACACGCAGTATAATTAACGTAAAGAACGACGCTTGTATAGGATATATTCCGCGCAAGATGAGAGAGAGAACGAAACAAATGAAAAAATGAGGTAACCACCCGGGAATCGAACCCGGGATCTTCCGATTGCCGGTCAGATATGATAACCATTACACCATGGGCCTCACTCATTCAAATGTCGTAATTCTTCTACATACGCAGAAACCAATGCCCCAAGGGGGCACCTCCCGCATGCCGTAACATTATATACATTTAACTGCAAACACGCAGTATAATTAACGTAAAGAACGACGCTTGTATAGGAGATATTCCGCGCAAGATGAGAGAACGAAACAAATGAAAAAATGAGGTAACCACCCGGGAATCGAACCCGGGATCTTCCGATTGCCGGTCAGATATGATAACCATTACACCATGGGCCTCACTCATTCAAATGTCGTAATTCTTCTACATACGCAGAAACCAATGCCCCAAGGGGGCACCTCCCGCATGCCGTAACATTATATACATTTAACTGCAAACACGCAGTATAATTAACGTAAAGAACGACGCTTGTATAGGAGATATTCCGCGCAAGATGAGAGAGAACGAAACAAATGAAAAATGAGGTAACCACCCGGAATCGAACCGGGATCTTCCGATTGCCGGTCAGATATGATAACCATTACACCATGGGCCTCACTCATTCAAATGCCGTAATTCTTCTACATACGCGCAGAAACCAATGCCCCAAGGGGGCACCTCCCGCATGCCGTAACATTATATACATTTAACTGCAAACACGCAGTATAATTAACGTAAAGAACGACGCTTGTATAGGAGATATTCCGCGCAAGATGAGAGAGAACGAAGCAAATGAAAAAATGAGGTAACCACCCGGGAATCTAACCTCATTTTTTCATTTGTTTCGTTCTCTCTCTCTCATCTTGCGCGGAATATCTCCTATACAAGCGTCGTTCTTTACGTTAATTATACTGCGTGTTTGCAGTTAAATGTATATAATGTTACGGCATGCGGGAGGTGCCCCCTTGGGGCATTGGTTTCTGCGTATGTAGAAGAATTACGACATTTGAATGAGTGAGGCCCATGGTGTAATGGTTATCATATCTGATCGGCAATCGGAAGATCCCGTGTTCGATTCCCGGGTGGTTACCTCATTTTTTCATGTTTCGTTCTCTCTCTCATCTTGCGCGGAATATCTCCTATACAAGCGTCGTTGTTTACGTTGATATATATATATATATATATATATATATATATATATATATATATATATATGTATGTGTATATATTCCAATTTCCACACTTTATAAAAGTATTTGCTTTTTGTCGAACTTTTGTGCTCAAATGTTTACCAAAATCGAAAGTGATGCGTTTTTGTATTTTTGCTATTCAAATTTTGCTTCACATTTTCGGATTTAAACTGTTTTTTTTTTTTAAACTTCATTAATTAAAAATA
Organism: Bathynomus jamesi; assembly: GCA_023014485.1. NCBI lineage: Eukaryota > Metazoa > Arthropoda > Malacostraca > Isopoda > Cirolanidae > Bathynomus > Bathynomus jamesi. Next base: position 325,776 of record JAJOZX010002434.1, read on the forward strand.
TATATATAAATTTATGTACAATACTTATTTATAAAGATTATATATGATTCTTAAAATTACACAATGATAAAATATATACAATTTGGTACGCGCAAAATTGGTTTGTCGGTAACTAATATAAAAATAATATAAATGCGGAAAATTAACTGCGCGGCCCCACACTACTGCCCACCCCGAGAAGCGGAGCACGTATATCAAAAGTAGAAATATTCGGGTCTTGATTTGAATCGGATCCTTCGTCCAGCTCGCGTTGATCCTCGGTCGGCCTCGTTTCCGGTTGTTGCGTTGTCCTGAGGTCTGTATTTGCTACCTCCGAGGTGCGTCCTCCATCGTCCTTTTTCCTTGCGTGCTTTTTCTCCGATCCGATGTCGTCCGATTGTGCGCCCGGTACCTGTGTGGGACCTGAAACTATATACGCCGGTTTTAAACGATTAATTGAAATGGCTTCTGATGATCCGTTGGTTTTTTCTATTACGAAGTACTTATCGTGGCGTTCGAGAACACGGAAAGGTCCTTGATATGGTGCCTCGAATGGTTTTCGAACGCGGTCGATGCGTACCCATACGTGGCTTGATTTGTGGAGTTCCGATGGAATGAATGATTTGGGGGCTGAGTGAATGTTTCCTTGAGAGAGTTGGGCGAAATCGATTTGCGTCATTTTCTTGGCTAATTCGGAGATGAATTTTGAATTGGATTTTGACGACGAATTGGCGATCATTGGCCTCGGGCATAATAGGGTGGTTCCGGTGACGGTGGTGAACGGTGAATAACCCGATTCGTTGGGGAGACTGCGTAAACCAAGGAGAACTATGGGTAAAGCGGGGAGCCAATCTTGTTTTCGAGCGATGATTGCTGTCTTGATGGTGCGATGAGATCTTTCAATTATTCCGTTGGTCTGAGGGCGATACGACAAAGTTCTTAGTCGGTGAAATCCGATGAGAGCTGAGAGTTCCCTAAAGAGTTCGGATTCGAATTGGGATCCGCGGTCCGTTATGACTTGCAGTGGTACACCAAATCTTGAAATCCATACATCGAGAAATGCGTGTGCTATTGATGTGGCTGTAGTATCAATCAGAGGATATGCTTCTATCCATCTTGTGGCACGATCGATGCAGGTTAGGAGATATCTATATGGGGAAGGATATGTTTGACCGGGCAAAGTGGTTGGCGGTAAGGGACCGACGATGTCGATATGTACCGTTTCAAATCTTGAACTTGGTAAATCGAAGGGGGTTATTTCTGATTTTGTATGGCGAGAAATTTTTGAGGATTGACATGATTCACAATTTCGGGACCAAGTTCGAATATCCTTATTCATTGAGGGCCAAAAGTATCTTGATTTAATGATACGAAGTGATTGCTTGATGCCTGGATGAGAAATATTATGAAATTGATTGAAGATGGAAGATCGATGCTGCTTGGGAACAAAAGGACGGGGATATGGCGTGGATGTATCGCAATATAAAGTTGTATTTTCTGGAAACGGGAACGGCTTGAGACGTGGGAGAAATTCTTGCGTTTCTTGATCTTTTTGTTGAGATTCCGCGATTGCTGATAAATCGAAAGCGTCGATATGTACTGCGTTTACGTTGCGTGAAAGGCAGTCCGCTACGACGTTTTCGGATCCACAGATATGTATTACATCGCATACGTATTCCGTGATGGCAGACCAATGACGTTGTTGTCGGTCTGTCTTGGCTCGTAAGGGACTCTTGTAGGCAGAAACCATCGGTTTGTGATCCGTGAAGAGTATTACTTGACGACCTTCTAAAAATTGACGGAAATGCAGGACGGCTAGGTATGCTGCGAGTAATTCTCTATCGTATGCGGCGTACGCTTGCTGAGTTGTAGTTAATTTCTTGGAAAAGAAGGCGATGGGAACTGGTTGCTGTCGATTATTTGATGAAGAACTGCTCCAGCTGCTATTTGTGAGCAGTCCGTAACTAAATGAAGGATTGAGCTTGATGGAAGAGGATGACAAAGCGTAACGGCGTTCCGTAGTGCATCCTTGACATCTTGAAAGGCTTGAATTGCTTCGTCGTTCCACTGTAGACTTTTGCTTTTGACTTGAGTTCTGACGATTTCACTTAAAGGTGAGACTAAATCGGCGTAACGGGGTATCATATGGCGATAGAATCCCGTCATTCCTAGGAATCTTCTGAGGCTTTGGTAATCTTGCGGTTGGGGAATATCTTGAATTTCGGAGACTTTGTTTACAGGAGGACGAATGCCTGCTGGGGAAACTTCATGACCCAGAAATTCAATTTTGGATTGCTGAAATATGCATTTTTCTAAGGAAATTCTTAAATTGTGTTCTTGAAGGATCTTGAATACGCGTTCTAAGTCTTTCAAATGGTCAACTGCGTTATTTGAATGGACTAAAATATCGTCGAGATACACAAATACGCAGTCAACTCCTCTGAAAATTGTATCCATGAAGCGTTGAAATGTTGCAGGGGCGTTTCTTAAACCAAATGGCATGTATAAATACTGAAATAAACCAAATGGAGTTGTTATAGCCGTTTTCTCGATATCTTCTGGGTGGACTGGAATTTGGTGATATGCTCTGACTAGATCGATTTTGCTAAAGCATGATTTTCCGTGCAGAGATGTTGACAGACTTCTTATATGAGGAAGTGGATATCTGTCCGGTTTCGTGACAGCGTTTAGGCTTCTATAATCACCACACGCCCGCCATTCGCCTGGTATCTTCTTCGGAACGAGGTGTAACGGTGAGGCCCATGGTGATTTTGAGGGTTCTATAATTCCATCTTGAAGTAAGTTGTTGAAAGTAGCCTTAGCTGAGGATAATTTATCGGGTGGAAGACGTCGAGGGCTTGCAAACACTGGTGGTGCGCTGCCAGTGTCGATGGTATGCTTGACAGTGTTGGTGGAAACTTTCTGCGGTTGAGCTGGTTTCAGTAGTGAGGAGTACTTGTCAAGCAGGTTCCTGATTTCTTGAGGTAATTTGTCGGTAGGGTTAATATTGATGAGGTGAAGGTCTTTGGATTGCACAGGTTTAGTAGTGGCTTGAAGAGTTGTTGCTCTATCCTTCAAAATGCCATGCTTGCAGTCCACAAGGATGTCATAATGGGATAGAAAATCGGCGCCGAGAAGTGGACTGGAGACTTGGGCGACGACGAATGGCCACCTGAATATTCTTCGTAATTTAGGAATTGATATGTCCAGTGTTACTTCTCCGAATATTTCGAGCGGCTGACCGTTTGCGGTGGAAATCTTTACTGCGGTTGGGTGGAGTTGACAATCATTGACACAAGTTGGTGGTAAAATTGAGATGCTCGCTCCTGTGTCAATGATAAAATTGACCTTCAGACTGGCGATGCGAGCTGCGACTGAGATCAGCGGCAGGCCGGACGTCGCGTTAATCACAGCCTGCTTATCTAGTTTTCCGACGTTTCTCTTGATGGTGAGGAAGATCTTGAATTTGGGCGTGACGAGGGGAGCAGCTTGGCGTCATCTTTATTTGGCCACTTGCACCATGGCCTGCAGGTCCTTGCTTGGGGGCCATAATAAAGGTGCGCGCGGCACACCACCGGCCGCTGATTCTCGCTGAAGGGTTTTAGGCCGATGGGGATATTCGTTCTTGGGCTTGTATTGGCTCGAGTTGACGTTGGCGCCGCGTAGCAGCTTTGTTGAGCGAACGGTATTAACTCATCGGCTAGTTTGCCGAGTTGAGTTAGCGTCAGCTCCTTTTGTGCTGCTACGACGGGCGCTATTGAGGATGGGAGCGCCTGGATGAATTTATGCTTCACCAAATCATCGCTGACGCCCACCTTCAGTGCCGTTTGGTGGATATCTTGAAGGAATTGGGAGGGCTTTCCAGTGAGAGGAGTGTTGGAGATGAGTCGTTCGAAGAGTTCTGGCTTCGTCTTTTCGTAATGACTCACGATTTCTTCTTTTAAATCGGTGTACGACTTGTTGGAGAGAGTTGCTGCTGAAATTCGTGAGACGACTTCGGGGGGTAACGAGGCTAGAACATGGAAAAATTTGGTCTCTTCGGATGTTATTCTGGAAATGTGGAATTGTGCCTCCATGATGGAGAATCATCCTGCGGCCGACGCTTCAGGGAATGTAATTCGGGTCTGCTGCTGCTTCGGTTCCGACCGGCTACTACGGGTGGGCGGCGAAGAGGCGTGGCTTCGGTTTGTTCCGCCCTGCGACTGAAGGATGCTGCTTCCGCTGGCTGCTTCGGGTCACCAATTGTAGCTGGTTCCTTCTTGCTACTACTTGTATTTGCCGGGAAGAACGAAAGGCAGGCTATCTCTTCGTTGGGTATCTCTTCTAGGGGCCTCTCGTGTCCTCTTCTCTCCCTGTCGTTTGGGAGGTTGGCGTCTTGAAGAAAAAGCCGGTCGCTTTCAATTTTACAGAAGATTTTGTTATTGTATATACAGCTGAATTAATTAAAAATATATATATAAATTTATGTACAATACTTATTTATAAAGATTATATATAATTCTTAAAATTACACAATGATAAAATATATACAATTTGGTAACGCGCAAAATTGGTTTGTCGGTAACTAATATAAAAATAATATAAATGCGGAAAATTAACTGCGCGGCCCCTCAATTCATTGCATACATTTAGCCTCTAAGACAGAGGTCGGGGAACAGGGGTAAATTTAAAAATTTTGGGGGTAATGCGTGCGGTATGAGAGCCTCAGTCGTGTGTATGGTATCATGAAACGAAGAGGTGCTTTTAGTGCTTGACACTTTGTGCTGATATTTTTTTCGTATATTTTTATTTTATTTTGTTACATAAATGTGGCGTTATTCTAAATTTTAGAATATTACGAATTTACGTCCTGATTTTGATGATGTATCAAAAATGAAACAGCATCATTTTTCCAAAACCTGAAGTGGAGATGTTTTGAATGAAATTCTTCAATCCTTTTTACTAATTTTGTTTGTGTGCTCTTCTTATGCCAGCATGTGTGGCTTTTTTTTATTTCTCCATAATAATGGATCCAATAAACATTTTTTGAATTTGAATTTTTTGTATACCATATGCAGCAATTTTAAAAGCAATTGGCTTGTTTTTGTTTACTTTGAAGTCGTCTGGGGGTAATTTCATTTTACTCATAGATTTTGGGGTAATACCCAAAAAAGTTTCCCGACCCATGCTCTAAGAAGACCTTTTTACTTTTTATTATCTTAACCAAACGTCTTATCCCAAATATCGTAACCTAACTTAAAATAATATACCCTTTATCAATTTTCGCAACCTAACCTAATGTAAATAATCCTTATGCAACACGCGATTTAATTGAATTAAAAGACTTCAATTAATCGCGTTCTTCTTTTTAATTTAACAACAAACGTTACGAAACGTAACCAAGACGTCTTCGCATCACTCACTTTCACAATATATAGTCCTACGTATCTAATGACGTCACTGATGACGCGGAAGACGCTTCCGAAACGTTTGCTTCAATTAGAAAATTACAAAAGCTTGCCTCTCTTAATCCTTCAAATTCCGAAAGAAAAATTTACCTTTAAATGAAACAAAATTAGGTGGAATTTCCTTTAGTTTATTTTTCCACCTCGCGTTTTACGCGAGTTTGGTTTACGCCTTTTTAGAATAACGCGCGAGCTCCATTTATACCTTTTTATAATTTACGCAGGCCGGTGATTGGAATAACGCGATCCGTCATGCGACGCGATCTTGTTCAATATATATATACCCGAGGTGGTAGCAGCAGATGGTGATGTCGAGCAAGTGCGTTCTCTCGATAACAAGAGGTTGGCTGAAGCATTTCGCTACGTTGACCTTGCTCTCGCTATTTTTGATGAGGACGACCCGAACACGAAACGCGGCTCAAAGGTGGCCCGATATGTCCTAGTTGAAATCAGTTGCTATAAACAAATCCATCGTGAGAAGACGATGAAGGCCTCGCAGTAGACATTGGATTTCTTTTTCAAGAAAAAGGGGACTCATGAGGATGACGAACCATCAATATCTAGCGGTGTAAGAGCCCAGCACACTCAATAACTCCTCCACTCCCCTCCTCCCTCTCCACCAGCAAGCAATTCAGGAGCAGCAGTCAATGGTAAACGTTGGAGTTAACTGTCATTTTCTTCTTTTACTTGTTAGAATTTATTATACGTGTATTAGATTTAGCAGTATACTGTAGTTTTTCATTGGTATAATATTGGGTACTGTCTTATTGATAACAAAAATCCCTCACCTCCACTTTTTACATTATTCCCTTTGGGAAAATTATGTTTGATTTACGCGTTTTTGATTTACACGACCATTTTCAAGAACGTAACTATCGCGTAAATCGAGAGATGGATGGCTGTAATAAACAATTAATAATATTAACCGACTCTTTAAGGATCCCATTCTGTCAATGTAAAAGCACACGCGACTCGAGTCGTAACGACCCAAGTAGTCAGTCGTGAGTCGCAAGACGATCCTGTGTGTAGCTGGCGTAATTGTGAAAAAAGGAGTCATGATTTATACTCTCTTGGGAATCATGCAGGCGTTTTAGGTGCATTAAGTGTAGAGAATTTTGGTAAAAAACATTTGAATTCGTTGGAATTCACTTAGGCCTACTTTAATTTTAATAACTAATCGTTCTACTGTCTTTCAAGTGGCTGAAAACGACAAAGAGGAAAGGGAACTCTCCACTGAATTTTTGAACGAACTGAGACTCGACATGTCAACAGTACGTGGACGAGATGACGAAACCGGGGGAAGAACTTAAATAAAGGAAAGCACGGGGAAAATCTCGAAGAAACGGCGAAATATTTCACTCGCAGGCCTCCTTCACGGCGACTTCACAAACTTCAACTTTACCAGGGAAAAGAAAGGGCTTGTCAAGTTCGATAATCTGGCTTACATTTACGAAACTGTTGATAGTCTTAAGAAGCTTTGTCTTCTACAGCTGAATCACCTTTTAGAGCAAGGGTTTTCAACCTTGTCTTCACCGAAAAGTCAGTTTTCGTCTACTCGCCATACAACATGCATATATACATACACATAATTAATAACTTGTATTGTTGAAATGTTTTTAAAAATATATTTACAAAAGAAAAAATGAGAAAAAAAAGGTAATTTGCCATTTCATTGTGTACTCGTGAAAAAACTAATATGTATCCTTAGTTGAAAACTCCGGTTTTATAGGAAACTTATACTTCAGCTCCCAGGGAGGCTAGTTAGCCTGTCAGTGGAGCCAGCCTCCTTCGCCACTCCGCCCTGTCCAGCAGCACTTCCGTTTCCCCGAGCTCTTGCATGCTGGGCAAGTCGCATCCTCGCAAGCTCTCCTCCACTTCGTCCCTCCATCTCCTTCGCGGTCTTCTGCCATTCCCTGGTCTCCACTCCCAGCACCTCCTCGCAGTTCTCCCCAAGTGGCCCAACCATCTCAATTTGGCAGCGTCGATTTTTCTCAAAATCGGCGTTACTCCCACATTGGTTCTTCTTCATTTCTTATCCTATCTCCCACATTGGCTCTTATTTCTTCATTTCTTATCCTATCTCCCACATTGGCTCTTATTTCTTCATTTCTTATCCTATCTCCCACATTGGCTCTTATTTCTTCATTTCTTATCCTATCTCCCACATTGGTTCTTATTTCTTCATTTCTTATCCTATCTCCCACATTGGCTCATATTTCTTCATTTCTTATCCTATCTCTCCGCGTCTTTCTCAGAATAGTACTTAGCGGTCTCATTTCTGCCGCCTGAATTCTGCTTCGATCCGCCATGCGCATTTTCCAGTCAGTGTTCCTACCCATAAATCAGTATTGGTATTAAAACTGTTTCGAAGATTATTTTCTTAGTCCCAAGGGGCATATGTTCATCTCTCAGTAGCGGGTATAACATTCCGACATTTTTACTAAACTTTGCAATTCTTTCAGTTATTTCTTGCATATTACCATTTTCTTTAGTAAACACACTCCCTAAATACTTAAAATTTTCAACATTTCTTATTTCCTTATCTCCTATTTGAACTCCAAATTCTCCTCCTCCTCTTCGACATACACTTAATATTTGTCTTTTCTACATTCATTTCCATACCCGACTCCTTCAAACATTCATTCCAATCAATTAAAGCTTGTTCTATATCTTCTCTCTCTGTCGTCCAGAATGCTATGTCATCTGCATACACCATTATTATTCATTTCATGACGTCGCTTGAAACTTGCAATGACTGTGTCCATGTAGGCTATAAACAGGAGTGGTGATATAACACTGCCCTGCTTCACCCCTGTTCTAACTTAAAACCAATCATCATTTTTGTATCCAGTCCTTACTTTGCATTCGCTAACTTGATACAAACTTTTCAAAGCCCTAAGAAGTGTACCCGTTATCCCATAAATCTCCTCCATAAACCTCCACATTCTTCCTCTGAGCACTGTATCGAATGCTTTTTTAAGATCTATGAATATTACATAAATGCTAGTATTAAATTCCCATGCCTTTTCTATAACAGAACTGAGGCCAAAAATAAGATCTACCATACTTCTATCTTCTCGATAACCATGCTGTTCCTCTCCCAACCTTGCTCTAATTATATGCTTTGCTCTTTTTTCTATTATTCTTTCGTAAAGTTTTGTTATATGATTAATAAGCGATATTCCCCTATAATTCTCACATCTACCTGAGTCACCTTTCCTTTATATATTGGAACGATGATTGTTTTTCCCCAATCACCGGGGACTTGACCTTCTCTCCAATATTTCTTCAACAGGTTTCGAATTTTTTCTTTCATGGCTTCGCCTCCCTTCTTTATAAGTTCAATCGGAAACTCATCCACTCCCGTTGACTTTCCATTCTTCATTTTATTAACAGCCTCTTCCATTTCTTCTCTGGTAATAATTACCTGTTCTGCTAATTCCTGGTATATTCTATCCGCTTCCTCCCCTTCTTCTGGATCTCCATTCAATAGATCTTTAAAATAATCTGACCATCGTCTATTAATTGCTCCAGGTTCCACTATCACATTTCCCCGCTTCATTTTTAATACTGTATACGTTTTTCTTTTCCTTCCTATGAGATTTTGCAAGGCTATAAATCAGTTTTTTGTTTCCTTTTTCATCCTCTCTCAACTTTTCTCCCAATTCCCTCTTTGCCATTTGTTTTGCCCTTTTCTTCTCCCTCTCAGCTTCATTTCTTGCTTGCACCTTGCACTGCGCCTCTCACTATATCTGTCCACCATGGTGTATGTCTTCTTCCTACCGTACCGACTCAGTTCCCAAAATCTCCTCCGCAACCCTCTTAGCACAATCTCTCACGGATTCCCATTCACTGTTTTCCCCATCTCGGCTATATTTCCTTCAAGTTCCTCCCTGAATCTGACTCTAATGTTCTCATCCTGCAGTTCTTGTTTTATTACCTTCCTCCTCTCTTTTGTTGCTACTATTTTCTGCATTTTCAAATCTGCGGTCGGAGTCTAACGTAACCCCAGGTATCAACTTGGTCTCCAACAATTCTCTTATCGGAGCATATAAAGTAATCTGATAGATTTTTGGTCAAAGTTTCCCGTCACTTGGTTCCACCTGTATCTCGTAAACGTATGGGTCTCCTGGTGTTTGAAAAATCTGTTCATGATCTTTAGTTCGTTCGTTACGCATAAATCTATTTAGTTTCTCCCCCTCTGCATTTCGGTTCTGTTCTCCGAAAGGTCCAATTACCTGCTCCACTCCCTCCCTCTCCATTCCCAATCTACCATTGAAATCTCCCATAAGCAGTCTCACCTCCTCTCCTCCCACTTCATAATTGTCATCTAATAGTTCCATGAAGTTAGTCTTCTCCTTTTCACTATGCCCCTGTTGTGGTGCATAAACCTGGTAGAGAATGTTTTAGTCCTAATTTTCAACTTACATTTCATTAGTCTTTCGCTTATTAATTCTACAGTCTGTATGTTTGGGGACAATCTCGGTCCAATAATCATTGTCACTCCGTGAGTCCTCCTCTACTCCTCTGTACATGAGCACATATCCATCCCCCAAGTCCCTTCCCAGTTCTCCACCCATACGCCTTGTTTCTGCCATTCCCAGCCTGGTTCCGAGGCTGATTCTTGAGTTTCTCGAGCAATAAAGTTTTTACACCGCCGGCTTGCTAGGCCTGTCGTGGCAACCCTCCTCTTTTATTCGGGCTTGGGAGCGGCGTGTCATTCCCAGTGGCGTAGCTAGAGTTTGTGCCGCCCGGGACGGTCCTTGAGTTTGCCGCCCCCCTGAAACACAACACAATACACATAACAAACATACTTAAACAAAAAGTGAAAACGACGTATAGAAAAAAACCTGTGAAAAATATTAGGACACCATGTTTACTTCTGAAGTGAAAAAATTAACTACAACATTCTACACAGTTATTTTTCTTGCTTTTCTGTTACCAAATCTTCGATGACATTGTCGAAGTCTATTTCGTCTGTCAATTGTTGTTCTATAGACAGTATGGCAAGATTTCTCAACCGCAAGGTGCTCATAGTAGATCTTAGATAATTCTTTATCAGTTTTAGTTTAGAAAAACTCCTCACAGCTAGCAACACTAACAGCAATTGTGAGAAAAATCCGCAGCAGTATTACAATATTTGGAACCGAGTTACCAAGATTATACTTTACAACTAATACCAGCATATTAGTTTTGATGTTGATTATTTATAAATATTAAACGTATATTTATAGATTATAACGTATTTACAGAACTTTATGGGTTATTTCCCTTTTTAATGAAATAAATGCATTTATACCAATGCTATTATTAATTAAGCACAACTAAGCACTTAAATAGGTATGATGGTCAATAAGGCCATCTTCAAAGGAATACAATCCTTACCATTGTCGGAAATTAACGAAGCAAGCAGTGTTTTCGTGGAAAAATAAAATTGTGTCTGGCGTCTTGTATCCTTCTACTGTCCCGACATAAAAAAAAAATTTTTTTTTTTCATTGCAAGAGACCAAAAGTGCCGCCCCCTCCGCCCCCCTATAGCTACGCTAGTGGTCATTCCCCATGGCAGGAAACAAAGAAAATAACTTACGCGGTATTAACACGGGATACGTTTTACTTCAAAAGTACTTCGATATTTATCTTTAATTTCTGAACACTAAAGATGACCACCTTGGGCCTCGGATCATTTGCACAAACAGTGGCGTACTAAGGGGGTGCGAGGGAGGCGGTCCGCCCGGGGTGACAGCCAGGAGGGGGGTGCCATCGGGAAAGTTGAAATATCAGTACAAGTTTTCAGACCAAATGAAAAATTCGCAAAAAAAAAAAAAAATTTAAATGTTCAAATTATTACAGCAGCTTAATGTTAATTTCCACTATAAAATACATTTTTATTTTTATTGGCAATACAAAATTTACGAATGAAAAATTAAATATTTGATAAAAATTACATCGAAAGGCGAACGTTTGTTGAGCATCGCCAGCTGGCTGCAACTGACATTCCAAGTGTTGTTCACTTGAGACTGACTCCACATACATGAGGTGTTTCATTAAATAATTATGATAAAGCATAAAGTGCTGGTGTTATAACAATATCATGGTACTCAACCTCAACCCTTGAAGTACTGTGCGATCCCAAAGAAAATGTGGACACAAGAGGATCAGCTCAGATTTTGCTGTCTGCAGTATGCGATTTCTCTTTTTTGAGTTACCTTTCTTTCTGGTGTGAAGACCTGGAAGAAATTAATCTCTCAAAAGTATTTGCAAACAGTTGGAATCAGCCTTGAAAAGTGCATTGTGAAGCTCCAAGCTCTAAAACTGTTTCTTGAAGATCAGCGCAATGAAATTGTGGAGAGAGTCATTCATTATGCAACTACAAAGCGTGAGGAAATAGACATTTCTAAGGAGAGAAGAGGGAGAGTAAAGCTCTGAAAAAGGATGCCAGGAGAGATGGCAAAGGATGCTGGTCTCACATTGCCAGAGGAAGTGAAAAGGGCTATGTTTGAATGTCTTCATCGCTTTCATCAAGAATTCGAGATTCGTTCTAAGACAATGAATCAAATTCTGTCAATCTTCGCTGTTATTCAGCCAAACACTTTGGTTGTTGCAACAGAAGAACTTCGGAAGTATATTCCAAATTTCACTCAGATTTTCGATGAATTCTCTGAAGATATCAGTGTGGAAATTGGACAACTTCGGAGGCATTTGGAAGCTGCCAAAACCAGCGTTGAAGAGGCAGAGAAATGGACAGCATTGCAGTTTCTGGAGTTTATTATGAAATGGGATTTTTGTGGATCTTTGCCAAGCTTGTCACTGTGTTTGAGATTCTTTTTGACTGTCTGTGTGTCTATTGTTTAATGTGAAAGAAGTTTTTCCAAATTGAAATTGATAAGAAATTTCTTTCGCTCGACCATGAGTCGGACAAGATTGACAAATCTGGCTTTATTTTCAATTGAACATGAATATGCAAAGGTGAATTTTGATGGTTATTGATCAATTTGCAGAAATTAAGGCTCGAAAGCAGAAACTGTGAATCCTCTCTATTTACCTATGAAGAATAGGCTGAGCGTTGAGACTGGATTTACTGTGTTTTTTGTATAAAATAAAAATGCAGTATTACCTGTTCACTGAATGAATTTTTAATGTCCTGCATTTTTCTTATTTCCAATTTGCTTATGACAGTACTGTACTGTTTAAAAATCTACTTGCAAACATAATATATGTGTGTTAGGGTGCATCAAACGCCCTTAGGTTCTTGGATTTTAATGTCTATTCTCTCAAATGTTACACTTGTTGCTAGAAGTGTGTATGCCAAAACTTAATTAAATCGGAGGTGGTCCTGGGTGGCCACCGGTCACTTTTATATTTTCGCAGCAATTTTCGGGGGCCGCGCTATGTAAAAATATCTATTTTTTTTATTTACCAACCAGTTGACTACTTACATTGTTTCTTTTAATATAGAGTTGCTAAGGGTGATTTACATAACATTTGAGAGAATAGACATTAAAATCCAAGAACCTAAGGGCGTTTGATGCACCCTAAAGGGGTGATTTACATAAAACGTACCATAAACGAAACTTCACTTATAGTCTAATAATATCCTTTATTGTCTTTCAGAAACAATGAAAGCTAAGAAGACCAGATTAGCAAGTGCCATTTTTGGTCTTGGCAATGCTCTTACAGAAGGAGATGGTACATTGACAGGAGTCCGCCTCCCAACTTGCCGGAAGGTTCTTCGATGCGTGATGTGGCACATCCAGAAAGAAATATGTGAAGGCAAACAAACACAGCCACTCAAATGGAAATCTGCCAGCATAGTCCTTATCCAGCTGAAAACATTCTACACTAAAGCAAATATTCCTATGCTTTCAGACCATCAATGCTGCAAACTAATACTTGACCTTCTTAATGACAATAACAAATTGCGTCAAATACCTGTTTCTCGCAGAGAATCTCCAAACACTTTGGCTAAGTTGCAATCCATGAATGAACGTCTTGATAAGACCTTTGGTGTATGGACAAAAGATGCAATGACAAACATTAAGAATGAGGAAGATAGAGCATTTTTAAGTCAATGAAATCTGACAGAGTAGCCTCATTTGGTAGTGTTGACAAGAAGAAAGCTGATAAAGATCGTAGAAAAGAAAAACGCATCTTAGCGGAAGCTTCAAGACGAGAACGTCATGAATCATCCAGTGTACAGAGATGAAAAGTTCTGTATGCTCTGATGATAGTGCCTCTGCAGATAGCTTGGAAGAAACTGAAGAAGAGGCGATTCCAGAGCTTCAAAGGAAGCGTAGTCACCACAGATCAACATATGCAGGTACGTCTGCCTTTATTCCTCATGATATTCTGAAAAGGCCTTCAGTCGTGTCTGTTGCTACTCGACTAAACATAACTCCTGTTCAACAGGCTGTGCTCACCGAAGCTGTAATTCAAGAGGCAGGAGGTGATCCACGTCGTGTGGCAAGTCGTATTCAACTGCTGATAAGGCTCGACGATCAATAACAAGTGCTATCGCCAAAGATATTCGAGAAAATTGGATCGCCCCAACAGCTGCAACACTTCACTGGGATGGCAAGCAGATGCATACGCTCACAAACAAGAATGGCAAGGAAGAAAGATTGCCAGTGTTGGTTGGGAATGCCACTGATGTAAAGCTACTGGGAGTGGCTAGATATCCTCGTGGAAGTGATATGTCATCAGGTGACATCATTGCCGAGCACACTTACACGTTTCTACATTCATGGAAGTGCAAACAGTCAGTTGTCAACTTATGTTTTGACACAACAGCATCAAACACTGGACACGTTACAGCTGCCTGTGTTACCATTCAATCAAAACTGGACCGTGCTCTTCTGTGGTGTGCATGTCGCCATCATGTTGGAGAGGTAATCCTGGATCATGTGTTTGACGCTCTCAAAATTGAGACATCAAAGTCTCCAGAAGCATCTTTGTTCCAAAGATTCCAGAAGAATTGGGAACGCATATCGCATGCAAAGGATGAAAGTTTAACCAAAATTGACATTTCAATGTACAATGACGATGCACAACAACTGCTTTTATCCTGCAAAAACAAGGTTTTAAGCACAATCCGCACAAGCGCTTCATACTGTAGGGAAGACTACAAGGAAATGGCACAACTCTGCCAGGTAGTCCTCGATGATGATGTCACAAAACAAGGAACACTCCACAGACCTGGGGCCATGCATAAAGCAAGGTGGATGTCAAAGATTCTTTATTCCATCAAAATATGCCTACTTGAAGAGCAAATTTCTGTACTACCTCGAGGAACTGTAACAACACAACATCAACAGGAAAAACTGAAGGAGTTTGTTGTTTTTGTTGTTTATATTTATTGTGATTGGTGGCTCATATGTCAGTCTGCTTCAAATGCCCCATGGTTTGATTTGTGCTTATACAAGACTCTGCTCAACTATAAAGCTGTCAACTCAATCATTTCAGTCAGCGCTGTGAAAGCCTTTGATAGACATTTGTGGTATTTAACCCCAGAACTGGTTGTTTTGGCACTGTTCAGCAATGCAGTACCTCAAAAGGAGCGTCGTGCCCTTGCAGATGTGTTACTGGCCATACAACCAGATGAAATGCCAAGCACTCCAAAACACCGCTACGGTTCTGGATATGGCAAACCGTCATTTCCAAAAATTACAGAAGCGACAACCCTGGCTGATCTTGTGAACGAGGACTCGTGGTTTACAGTGAACCTTCTTCACCTGGATATGACCTTCCTAACAGAGGATGTTGACAATTGGCAGAACAATGACCACTTCAAGGCAGCCAAGTCCATTGTGGATGGGTTAAATGTTGTGAATGACCTGCGGAGAGAGCAGTAAAGCTCACAACTGATTTTGTCTCAGCTGCAAGAGGAGAAGACCACTTCCAAAATCTTCTTCAAGTGGTTGAATGTGACCGCAAAGCGAGGCCAAATTTGCGGAAACGAGCAAAGTTGTAGTAGTGACATTGGCGTTGTGTTTTATACATTTTCAACTTTCAATCAATGTAAGTATAGTAATACCGAATATTTGTATATTAGTATTATAAGTAATACCGAATATTTGCCGAATATTCGGTGCATCACTACTAAATATATAAAAGTGGCCGGTGGCCACCCAGGACCACCTCCGATTTGATTTATTTGCATACATACTTCTACCAACAAGTGTAACATTTGAGGGAATAGACATTAAAAGCCAACAACTTTTTGAAAATCATGGGGCGTTTAATGCACCCTAATGTGTGTGTGTTTAAATTTTAAAATTATTTAGGGGGTGCCATAGGAAGGTTTTTTTTTTTTTTTTAAAGTTCGGGAAGAACCGATTCGCCTCTATTTAAAAGGGCATATATCGGCGGAAAAACAAAGAAAAAGTGAGAGGAAAAAGAAAGGGTGGAGGGGACAGTCGAAGTGGAAAAAGACCAAGGATGACAAGGACTGCAAGGTCGAGCCCCATCATCCTTGGGTGCTAGGGCCGGGAGGGCGCACGTGAAACCTCCTGGAACAAGCACGTACAAACGAGCACAAAGAGCACTCAAGAGCACGAGCTTAGAACCCCCTTGCGGGGAGTGCCAAAGGAAGTATCCGCCCCGGGTGCCAAATACTTTAGGTACGCCCCTGTGCATAAATACTGGATTGGAAGGTGGCTTGCGTAGAATTAAAAACAACCAACTAGATAACGATGGGATGTTTAATGAATCATTTTCTCAATCCATTCCAAATTCCAAGCAATATGCTTGGATAAATATTTGTGGAAAATAATCTAACAGAGAAGTTAGCAGAGATACTAAATTATTTTAATGTTTAAGCAACACAACACTTGGACATAAATTGCCTCAAAAAGTATGACCACGTGATCATGTTTAAAAGTTATCATGTAACATTAGTTAATAATGTTATTGATGTTGATATTGAAAAGTTTAAGTAAGTAATTTTTTAAACTAACTTCAATGAATACTTTCAAGTTTGCAAATTTCAAGACTGTCTTTTAAAATGTTTGTGAATTCTGCAAAAATTACAAAGATTTAAGCGCCAAGAAACTTCGGAAAATTGCTCTTAGTTACAATGGATTACTGTACAGGGTGTCCCAGGATTAACTATCTATTTCAATGAAATCGGACAATTTTTTTAAAAAACACTTTTATTTATGTTTATCATGTTTAATGTGTTAAAAATGTATAAATTTCTAAATTTTTTTCATAATTTTATTTCATAATTTTTTCATTATCTGGTCCAATGAAAGACCGTCTGAAGTCATAGAATGGCAGAGAGACTCTCCAAAAGTTAACGTGTGGCTTGGAATGACCAAATCCAAAATTTATGGCCCATTCTTCTTTACGGAAGCAACTGTAACAGGTACCGTCTACCTTGATATGCTTCAGCAGTTTCTCGAACCACAGCTTCTTGATGATGGCATTCTTGATAATGTTGTTTCAACAAGATGGAGCACCATGTCATTATGCTCTAATTGTTCGAGAATACCTCAACAGACGCCTTCCGAATCGGTGGATTGGACGTGGAGGACCTCGACCTTGGCCTCCGCGTTCTCCGGATTTGACACCCCTGGATTTCTTTGCATGGGGGTTTCATAAAAAAGGTTTATCGCCAAAAGATCAATAGTTTAGCTGAACTTAAAGAACGCATCCAGTTGGCAGTGCGGGATAACACCTGAAATGCTTCAAAATGTGTTTCGCAGCGCTGAGGATAGATTTGAAATTTGCAGAGATACAGACGGTGCACATGTTGAAACTTCTCAATAAAGTTTTGACTTATGATTTATAAATCTATTTGTTTTTGTATCATAATTTAGTAATAAACACAAAATTATGTCAGTTTTTATTAAATTTGTCCGATTTCATTGAAATAGAGAGTTAATTCTGGGACACCCTGTACTTCCCTTAAACTAGTGGTATTTAACCTGGGAGTAATTCGGCCTTTTTCGGGGTGCGGTGGGGGGTTACTTGTCGGTGCCACTGTCAAAAAAAAGCTGCATTATGGTCCCACTAAAGTAATAATATTCTTTCCAAATTTTTACTTCTCATATTTGCCATTTGAAAAGGGGAGGGCGTAGTTAGTTTTGCTGGCTAGCTCAAGCTGTAACAGTGCGAAAAAAGTTAAATACCACTGCCTCAAACGAAGAACTCCATTGAAACTATACCAACACTAAAGGGAACGACTTAGTAGATGTCTGAATTAATTACGAGTTGAAAGATGAGTTTTATTTCGTATCGGACTATCTGAAGGCAAAATGGTTCGTTGAAGTGCCTCTAAATCGACACAGGTCTAAAATGGAATGCATATAATTACTTCAACACAAAGAAGAGTTCCTCACTTACTTATTCGACCTTATGTTAACGGAAAAGCTCCACTTTTACACAATTCTGTTTTGAAAGAAGAGATGAACTTTAATGATGGAGATGACAACAATAAAGACTTTGGGAAGAACTACTTTGTATTACGCGGTGTAGTATCACCATTACATCATTAATAATTAAAAAAGGAACTTTAGTGGATGTGAAAAACAGGTTTTAATTTAACCCGTGACGTCACTTAAGATATTATCGAATAGGAAAGGTGTAGACGAGGCCTCATTCGACGTCTGCCATAGAAATCTCGCCGAATGCGTCCTATCCTCAAAAGCAATGTTTCGGGTTATCTTGCCCAATTACTCAATGTTTATGACCTTAGTAATGAAACAGAATTTAAGAGCTTGAGGGTAGTTGAATTCTTAATAAAGAGAGGATACAAAACCGACATCTTTCATCCCCTTATTTCTATCATCAGAAATAAGGCTCCGTTTGATATCGTTACTCCATTTATAAATCAAATAAAGGATCGAAATTCCAGTTTAATTATGATTATGTTCTGAGGGATATTAGGTTATTCTCTCAGGTGTGCAGTAGTAGTGCTATTATACGAGGCCCTCCTAGGAAGAAGTGGCTAAGCGACGAAAGTAAAAAACGCGAGTAAACGCAATTAAAGTCGTACTAAAGTTGAAAGTGAAATAACTTTGAAAGATACTTCGTCAAAATATCCTCAAAAGTTCAAAAGTTATTCCAACTTTCAAATTACTGCAACATTTAACTGCGTTTTCTGGAATTTTTTTTACTTTTGTCGCTTAGCTACTTCCTAGGATGGCCTCATAAAATGTGAGATGTATCGCATTTGATACTGTATAAATTCACTGTTCTATCTGTGGATAAGAAAACTGATGAAAGATCCGCAGTTCAGTAACTCAATGACCGAAACGGAGGCAAGAGCTTGGAATGCTTTTGTGGCAGTAGTTAAGAACTTCCTAGGAAACAAAAAGTCTGAATATTATAAAGATCTTGTAAAGGATTTACTTGTAAACTTTCAGCAGTTGGGTTGCAACATGAGCATTAAAGTTCACTATCTCAACAGTCATCTGGATAAATTTCCAGAAAATCTTGATGTTAGTGAAGAGCAAGGTGAAAGGTTCCACCAAGATAGCAAAGTGATGGAAGAACGATACCAAGGAAGATGGGATACCCATATGATGGCTGACTACTGCTGGAGCCTGCAGAGAGATTGTCTTGACATCTCTCATTCTAGGAAGTCCTATAAGAGAAAATTTATCAGCACTGAAAAGTAAGAAAACAAGAAAAAGAATGTTAAGAAAACTGGTCCCGTGCTTACTTTAATATGGATTCATTTTTCGCTTATTTAAACACTTTTAATCACTTTGTGTCAATATTACCATTGTATATTAAAGTTCACTCCCTGCACAATTGTTTACTTTTCCATGCTGATTCTGAGTATGTAAAAACTTATTTTTTTGAAAACAAAAAAAATTGGGCATAACCCTGCCAAAATGCGATATCTCCAAAATATCCGTATTTGATTGCTCGAAAACCTGACGTGATAGGCAAAAACTAAGGTGATTTTTGAAATCAGCACACCAAAGTTACTTAAAAACAGGTGTTAGAATTAAATCAGCAAAATTGGTGTTGGGCAGTGTAATCATTCATATGTTACGAAATACGTCACAAATTTTGAAGACCATATTTTTCATCAAACTTCGAGATTTCTTTTTCATACAGTTGAAACAGTCATCGAATTGACAGTAAAATTTACAGTTCAACGCGTATTTATTGCCAAAATATTTTCATACGAAAAGTATTGAACGAGTAGAACGTAATTTTAAAACACAATTTGGGATAAGGAAGCCCTTCAGCGGGTCTGTACTGAAAAGATTAATGAAGAATTTTGAAAATGCTCGAGTCGTACGAGACAATTTGAAGTCTTACTGATCGAAACTAAAATTAGAATACGCCATTTTGTAAAAAGTAAATTCGACAATATTCTATTAAATAATGAAGTGTAACAATTCATATCAAATACTTCGTAACATAAGAGTTGACATATGGTGTCCTCTTGAAACGCTATAAAAAGAACCTTTTATAAATGCAATGCGGTAAATACGAGTATCACGCATGAATATAGAGTTCTAAGGCGGCAAGGTAACATCCAGAGGTTCATTTCCCAACTGCGTTAGGTGGGGGTGGGGAGTTCCCCCAAGGGTTACCGGAGCCAGAGCAGAAATAGGGTGAGTGGTCGGCTCAACTCCTTCTCGTTGCCAGCGATGGGGAGCGAACCAGAGCCTCACTGCTCATAGTCCACCACCGTAACCACTGAGCTATTGATTGGGAGCGCTTAACCGAGGACGACAAATTGCAAATGTAGACGACCCTACAAAAATTCACATGATGAATCACCAAGGGCTACAAAAACAGACTGGACAGTTTGTGACGCAATTTGTTGAGAACACCTTCGAACAAATAATTTAGAGTTCATTGGAATAAATCATCGCTTTAACCATTTTGACATACAAATTTTGAACCATGAAATTAAGCAAAACATGCCGCTAAATGGATGGCCAACTCCGAAAGCTCGAAGTTAATAGAATTCTTACAATGAACACAGAAGTTGGCTTGTGTAAAAACAAATGCGGCAGTAATCGCTTCATCTCTTCCATTACTTAGGAAAAACTGACCAACCTAGATATATACATTTGATACGTGGGGATTTGACAACGCTTTGAAACTGCAGGTAATCAATAGTCCAACATTCTTCTCACTTGGTACGTAAGAAAGGAAATGTTCTGGAAAAGTGTGTAATGACAAAGCTATTCGACGTGAAAATGGAAGATAGTAACGCGAAATGAATAGAGATAAATTGTAAAAAAGGTGTATAATGGTGAATGCGTAGGTGAGAGAAGTAGGGGAAGACCGGATTAAAAAACGGATGGATGTATTTAGTAAATGCATGAATTAATGTGGAATTTATATAAATGAAGCGAAAGAGAACGAGAAACGGAGATGAATGAAAGAAGTTTGTGGTGTAAGTAAATGGAGAAGCTGGTACTGCTAAAGATCCTAACAATGGGGTGGTACTTTATCTCCAATGGTGATCTGTGCGTACAATTTATTTTAGTGTATTTAGTCCTAAAGTGAAGCACTGTGCCCACACCATACAGAATGTATGCATTTTCACAAACACTTCAGATAAAAGAGGTCATTTCGATCCCACGAACTCTGAATGAAATTTAACTCTGATCCTTAAAACCAGTTACGAATTTAACTCAAACAGCTTATGACCCGATAATTGTTGGCGGGTATATCCTCCAAGTGGTCAGACCCACCAACAATTACCGAAGTTTTATAAAAAACCACCACCTTTTGACGATAACCTAATGTTAATAAAAATGAATAGCAATGCGGCTATCGCGCCAGATGTTTAAGGACCAATAAAAGACGTAAAATTTTTTCACAAAGGCTTAAATTTCCTCGAGCTTCTCAATAAAGCCATACGTCTGCCGTCTTCTTCAAATTTCTTTTTCTTCTCTTCAAGATCTGTGGAAAAAACAGAAATCTGTTTTGGGGCAATCTTTACCAAAGGATTCTGGTAAATAGCATTACACTCAATAATTTAAGTAATGGCGTAAAATTTAACAATTTACATACTACCACCCAGCCCTTATTTCCCGATACTCGGGATGGGTTCCCCGTGATTACCCGATTTGGATCGTCAAAAGAACCAGACTGCAACATTTTCCTCCAATACCAACCTTTCAACGTCATACAAGCAGCTTCCGCCGTCTATTACTAAACATTCACGCACCCATCCTTCCCATACATCTTCCACTCTATACTTCCGTCTGGAAGCAACTTTCATACCATCAAACCACCTTCCTCTCTCAACTTGCCATTCTGTCACATACCTTTTCCCCCATACACTTATACTCTTCACGTGACCAAATCAACTCAACCAAACTCTATTCCAAGGACTTTCCCACACCACACCGTGTCACCTCATTTCTTCTTAAATCATCCACAAAACTATTAAACCACCACGGAAACATAAACATCCTCGTCTAACATTTTCGATTATTTCAAACTAATCACTCGAGATACCATTCGCTCCCACAAGCAATCCAAGAAGCCTTGGATTCGGGCAGGTTTTCGTGGGTACCCATGCCCCGTCTCTCCATTCCCGATTTCGAGCATAATACCCACCCCACGAACGATGGAGTTCACCAATAATGGACATAAAATCGCATCAGGCGAATAAAAAAATCCTTACGTTTCAAATTGATTTGTTTTCGGTGGAAGTCATAAAAATTGAGTAGTTTTGTTTTGATCCTCCTTTTGCGCTTCGAAGGTTTTCCGCTCGTCTCCAATTTCGATCTCCTCTTTTTAGTTCTGAAACAAAATCGAAACTTTAGTCACTTTGGCAACGCCATTAATTGATCTGAAAAGCAACGTCACTCAGGATTAGTATTTGGACGGAGGATTATTCAACTTTGTACATCCAATGAGTTCTCTCTCTTTCGAAGCGTGTCAAGCCGACGGTGCTTTCTGGGTTCTGTGGCTCATGCAGAGCCGAAAGGTAGGATTACCAAGAAAGCTTCCCTAAGGATTGGGGGGGGGACTAACCCCAATGTCCCACACCATGCACTATTCAAAACTCTCATCACATCAGGTGGGTAGAGCACAGTGCTTACAAAAACCAAACTTCGGTCTTCACCGAACATTTGTAGCGAAATATTTTATTTTTCAGATACGAAAGGGAATTCCGAAGGACAGAAGACAAATCTTACTCGACCCAAAATTATACAGTCGGCTACAAAAGTGATACACACTACGCCCGTAAGGTATAGTTGTGCCCATTTGTACCCCGAATTTTGTAAATGATAGCATAATTCCGGAAATAAGTTCGTCAAAACACCTGGAATTTTTAAAAAGCCTAAAAATTACTAATTCATGACTAGGTTCTATCACCGTCATCAAACTGAATTAAAAATCGAAAGCAGAATAATATTACCAATAAGTAATTCTTTAGAGAGAGTTCCCACGCGATTTATTTCGGAAACGGTACATAAAAATATAGTCTGACTTTTCGAAGATTTTTAATAACAGACTCGGTTTTTACTCGATCGAAATGGATTCTTGTCTATGATTTGAATGGCCGCTTTTGACGAATTCTTTTTTTCAATTTAAAAACTATGATCGACCTTACGTGGATGAAACTGTGATCCACCCTTCGTCGTCGGGATCCGTCAATGTCTCCTTCTGTCTCGCCTTCTCAGCGTCGTAATTGGTCATGATGAGCTCCACTTCTTTCTTCAAATCATTTTCACACTTAAACGATGAATTGTAGTTATCGTACCATTCTACAATGAAATTTGCGAGTCACATTTAGAAAGTGGAAATACAAGAGGTATTCTCGTAACATATTCCAGGATTTTCCAACCTTTATAGGTTGGCGTACCACTTTTTGCTATCATGGTTTTTTAAGTACCACCATTAAGGAAGGAAGGTGGTGCCACTTAACCAAAACCGTAGGGAGGGGACAGTGTTGTTCAATTTACAGCCTTATCTAAAAATTTATATTTATTCTTATGATATTCATCGCCATTTGTATCGAATTACAAACTTGATTTTGGTCTCGCGAGTTACCGTTATATAATCTGAAATAAACATGAACGACAAATTGGATAGTATACAAACCCGCAATTGGAAAGGTTGTGGGTTATGCATCTACAACTAATATTAATTTGGAAATCATAACCACGAAAACAATCATCAGTTAAAAGCTGCATATTTATAACGCTCTCGCGTTATTCCCACAGGCTGGGAATAGTAGATTTATCCTATTAAAAAAAAAAAAAAAAAAACTTACTTTTCATCCCTGTTGCAATTGGACATTTTTTCCTCGAAGCTATTAAGGTTTTCTTGGGCGAGAAGTTTAAAGCTTTCCGAATAGATTTAGAATTTGCAAACACGACATAACCCACTTTATATCCCTTGGGGAAGAAAAAAAAAAGTCATTAAACAGTGGTTGTTAATTAGTAGTATGCTACAACATAAGTTTAGAATAAATTTCCGCTCCTAATTGAACTCACGGAGTTTATTAACACTAACGTCAAGACGTGAAAAGGGCTGATCCAACCGAATTTAAGTACTGTATAATCAGTGCTGTAATGAATAGGGGGGGGGGGAATACGCGGCCATACGGCGTATCCCCACCTTAAAATCTTAGGCATGCCATATAGCTACGAGTAGAACCTTGGCCATACGCGGGTATACGGTGTACGAGGGCTCGTTTTTACTGAAATTAACAAAAAAATCTGCTACAATTCACTTTGCATCTATTTGGCAGCGAAGTTTCCAAGAATGGCTTCTTGATGGTTCGGAACGATATGTAAAAGTACTAGTCATGTTAAACCCCCGCATTCCTACCAATCTGGCAATTTTGCTCCCACCCCGCCCGAAATCCCTGAACACGTACACTACTTATTGAATGGTGGACACAGTACGTTGACTGATCGCGGAATATACTAAAACACTGGTGAGAAGCCACTGCAACGATTCTAAACCCATTTCCGATTGTCGAATCGTCATAAAACATACATCATTCGATTCAGCGTTTCAGAAGTAGTTTGATCTCGGGGTCACAAAAAGGTCACAAAAATGGCCTGGGGAACCTAGTCAAATTCAATTAAAGAGGGGTGGCTAACCCGCCGCTTCGTTGTGCGTAAGATACAGAAAAAACCAACCCCCTAACTCTACGTAGCACTAAGGGGTTCGAACCCACGACTGACACGAGCCTCAGCAACTGCCTCCACAGTTTCTTCACCCCAACTCAGTTGCTGTCTCTGTACAGGGGTCTTGTTCGCCCTTGTATGGTGTACGCTTCTCGTGTGTGTAGGGTGGCTCAACCCACACAGCCCTACTTGACCGGGTGGAATCAAAGGCTTTTCGTCTCATCAATTCCCCGCCTCTTAATGATTTTCTTCAATCTCTCTCTCTCTTCGCCGCAATGTTGCCTCGCTCTCTCTTTACTATCGCTATTATAACGGACATTGCTCTTCTGAACTCTCTAATTGCGCGTCTCCTCCTTTAAGGAGAGGACACAGTACCAGACTTTCTACACTTTCTCATTCCTTTTCTGTCCAACTATCTAACGCGAGGGTTAATCGTTTTTTTCACTCTTTCATCTACTCAACCAGTCAACTCTGGAACAATCTTCCTCAATCCATCTTTCCTCCTGTCTATGACCTTTCATCTTTGAAACGCAGTGTGTCTTGGCATCTTGAAAAACCCAAGATTTTGGCTCTTCTCCTCCTATTGGGGGGGGGGGGGGGTTGCGGGTATTTGCCCTTGGCCCCTCCTTCCTACATACAAAAAAAAAAAATATATATATATGTATGTTTTACATTCATGAATAATGCAAAGCTTTAAGTTACCCAGAAATTTACACTCTCTCTAACTAGCTAATCTCTAAATATTATAAAGTATCGTAATCTACTTCATATTAAGTTGTAGCTACTTTGTATTTACTAGATTTCACTAGATTTCACCTTTACATGAGGCCAAACCACCCGAGGGGTCACTACTCATTTCTGAAGATGGTGTTCCATCGAACTACTGAACAGAAAACGTCGCTGTTTAACCTCGCTGACCTAACGGGAAACGGTGTTGCGATGTGGTCTCCAATATTTCTCGGTATGTAATAAAATTTTAAGAATGGACACAGTGAACAATGATAGTAAAATTTTAAGAATGAACAATGATACTTAAATTTACGCTTAAGAATACTAAATATTCATTGTTTTTATCAAATTTATATCATCTCATGGTTCGATCGGTAGCGCTGCGACTCCTCGAGTCATGAGTTCGAACCCCAGGGCTGTCCAAGGCTTTTTTTTTTTTTTTTTTTTTTTTTGCGGCAGGTTGTCTATCCCGCTTTAACTGACTCTGGCCCTTAACCCCCACTTCCCGGGAATATGGGGCTTTGAACGTTACCCGTAACAAATTTGCTTAAACTGCAAAAAATGCATACATTTCATTTTCAAAAATCTATTCAATACTGACTAAAAATTGTAAAGACATCACAAAAATACATTAATTGCGATCGTACCTTTTCATTTTAAGGCATTTTAGTTAAAATTTCGTGATCATTATGAAATTATTATAAAATGACTTTAGATCATTAAACGAGTGGAATCCAATACTGTCCCCTTAGATTTATTTGGTGGAGTAATAAGAAACAGTTCTATATACAGGGTGTCCCGTAAGTCTGGACCCATAGGGAAAAATAATAAAATTACAAAATAGTCCAAAAATTTATTACATAATCTGTTCAAAGTGTCCACCGTTGTGTCGCACACATAGTTGAAGACGCAATCTCCACTGCGACAGCACTTTCTGAATCACAGTCGCAGAAATTTCTTGACACGCCTCCGCAATGCGTGCTTTAAGGTGGAAAATGTTCTGAAGTTTGACCTCGTACACTTTGGCTTTCGAGTGGCCCCACAAATAAAAATCATAATAAAAAATAATAAAAAAATAATAATAATAACATAAAAAAATATATTATAAATCCATATGGGTCCAGACTTACGGGACACCCTGTAGTATGCTCTTGGAATAGTAATTGTTCGTATACATGACCATCTTACCTCTGGCAACACCTCTGGTTCTAATAATGGATATTTTATATCGGGTGGTGCCTTTGAATTAGGCTTTTTGTGAAGAAAAACTTCTTTAACTTTGCCGAATTTCTGCATTGTTTGTTGGAGAGATTCCTGCGAGAAAAAATTCCTGAATTAGAAGCAAATCTTTATACGAAGGTCAATAATAATTATTGTCACGGGTGAACTGGTTGACCCAATGTCAACACTTAAACCTTTTCCAAATAAGAGCTTACAGGGTCCTTATAATAAAATAATCAATAGTTTTAAAGAGGGGAAATGGTTAGTTATTGATTTCATGGTAAAAAATAGGTACAATCAGTTCAAAAAATCCTGCCATGAAAGTCCATGGTTCTTACTGATAAATATGCGTAAGAAACATGGAATTTCACGAGACTTCTTGTATTGACTGTACATACATAATTAGATGTACGTGTATACGAGTGAGTTGACACCATTTTTAATTAAAAATCTATACAAGTAAAGTTACTTACTTTACTCTTGACCACCAAAGCTTAAAAAAGTTATACATAGAGTGATTCACGAGTTATCCCAAAGTACAGTATTTAATGTATAATTATTTCTGGGACAATACTTTTGAATCAACCTATATAATATTATATGATACATACAGACCGTGCGTGGACCAAGGACCTCTTCTTGGAAAATTAAGTCCACTATGGTCCAAATAAGTAATGGTAAATGACACACACCATAGTTTTTTCTTTTTCATGATGTTAGCCCAATGTGGGCAATGGGTCACTCGCAAAGATGTCCCAAAACTATAGCTTCCCTCACCAGCTATCGGCAAAGCAGAGAGGATCCAGCTTTGGGACAGGATCTAGGGTTTAAAGCAGCCTAGCCCCGCTACATTTATAACCTCAATATAAGCAAAAGACTCATTGCATTCACGTCGGATTGAATACATCAAAGAAAAAGGGGTAACTATTATATTTTTAGCCAAAAACCAAAGCTTAAACCTCAACTGGCAGAAGTGAGCATCCACTTTTCAAGGCACATAACATGTCTGTTTCATGATGGGAGTGAACTCAGAATGGTTCCCTGAGTTTTTTTCATGATACATACAGACTGTGCATGGAACAAGAAACTTCTAGGAAAATTAAATCCACTATAGTCCAAATAAATAATGGTAAATGACATACTATAGTTTTTTCTTTTTCTAAATGTAGCAGGGCTAAGCTGCTTTAAACCCTTCATCCTGTCCCAAAGCTGGATCCTATCTGCTTTGCAGATAGCTGGTGAGGGAAGCTATATTTTTGGGATGTCTTTGTGAGTGACCCATTGCCCACATTGGGCTGTCATCAAGAAAAAGAAAAAACTATAGTGTTTGTCATTTACCATTGCTTATTCAGACTATAGTGGATTTAATTTTCCCAGAAGAGTTCCTTGTTCCATGCACAGTCTGTATGTATCATGAAAAAACTCGGGAAATTACCGTATTTTTCGGTGTATAAGACGCACCTTTGCATAAGATGCACCCCTATTTTGAAGGCCTTTTTTTCAGGAGAAAAATTATGACCAACTGCCTAGTTGTCAGAAAATGTCCGTAATTTTCTACCAGCGAGGCTGACTTTTGTTAAAGCCCTCCATCAAAAGTATGGTGATACATTTTATTTCACCCATACTCATAAGAAAATAGTATTAAGTATACAGGAGGCTATACTATATGCTACGAAACATAAAAGTAAATCATTATGCAATACATACTGTTTTTCTTGTATCAGTGGGTTGGGAAGAGTAGAAACTTAGTGTAAAATTGGCCAAACCAATACACAGTCAGGAGGAACTAAGAGATGATGAATTTTTGTAAAAATCCATCAGTTCTTCTATTCTAGCCCATATAAAGGTAATATTATGACCTTCGGTGTATAGGATGCAGGGTGATTTTGAGACCTCTATTTTGGAAAAAAAGTGCGTCTTATACACCGAAAAATATGGTATTCTGAGTTCACTCCCATATAATAATATATATGCAGTATATCTGAATTAAAACTACTTAACCCTTAAAACTGCAAAAATATATCACATTCAAATTTTTAAATAATTTGCACATATTTATGCGTAATTATGAATTATGTAACCTTTCAGAAAATGCAAAAAATAGATTGGAAGATGCAATATTTAATGTTTTCCCCAAGTAAGAGTTTACAAACACGATATGGATGTCAAACCCAACAGGTAATTTGTGTTAATTTTGAGTTCACTTACAAAAATTAGTTTATAGGCTGACATGCAGTTAAGTTTATTAATATATCAACACAAAATACAATTAATAGATACCAACCACACTTATCAGCATAGCCCATTCTTTATGCAGGAAATATAGGTCAAATTGAGTATTAGGCAGCAAACTTTAGAAACAGACTATTACATAGCTACAGTACAGTAGAAGATAAAATTTCTTGGCATATTACCTTAGTAATATATGAAGGAATATTAATAATAAATAATGTCCGTCCTCCAGGCTTTTTCATATTATATTCTCTGACGCTATGAGGCTTCCAAAATATTTCGCAAGTTTCCTTACTTGATTCAGAAAATTTCATCCTAACAACTGCAAAGAAAAAAAATTTAAGTATTTCCAAGTAGGCTAAGTTAAATCTTTTAAAATAGAGTGATACAAAAAATTACTAATATTTAGTTTGAGGGCCACTAGATTTCAGTGATCTGCCTATTTCATACTTTGGGACAATCAGAGTGACTCTTATGAAAAACTTATACATTTTTGTGCAACACTCCCATATATATATATATATATATATATATATATATACCCCGCAAGGGGGTTCTAAGCTCGTGCTCTTGAGTGCTCTTTGTGCTCGTTTGTACGTGCTTGTTCCTGGAGGTTTCACGTGCACCCTCCCGGCCCTAGCACCCAAGGATGATGGGGCTCGACCCTGCAGTCCTTGGTCTTTTTCCACTTCGACTGTCCCCTCCACCCTTTCTTTTTCCTCTGTCTTTCCTCTCACTTTTTCTTTGTTTTTCCGCCGAGATATGCCCTTTTAAATAGAGGCGAATCGGTTCTTCCCGAACTTAAAAAAAAATATATATATATATTTATATTCAACTGCAAAGAACACGCAGTATAAATAACGTAAAGAACGACGCTTGTATAGGAGATATTCCGCGCAAGACGAGAGAGAGAGAACGAAACAAATGAAAAAATGAGGTAACCACCTGGGAATCGAACCCGGGATCTTCCGATTGCCGGTCAGATGCGATACCATTACACCATGGGCCTCACTCTTCCAAATGCTGTAATTCTTCTACATACTCACAGAAACCAATGCCCCAAGGGGGCACCTCCCGCATGCCGTAACATTATATACATTCAACTGCAAAGAACACGCAGTATAAATAACGTAAAGAACGACGCTTGTATAGGAGATATTCCGCGCATGTTACGGCATGCGGGAGGTGCCCTTGGGGCATTGGTTTCTGCGAGTATGTAGAAGAATTACGGCATTTGGAAGAGTGAGGCCCATGGTGTAATGGTATCGCATCTGACCGGCAATCGGAAGATCCTGGGTTCGATTCCCGGGTGGTTACCTCATTTTTTCATGTTTCGTTCTCTCTCTCTCGTCTTGCGCGGAATATCTCCAATACAAGCGTCGTTCTTTACGTTATTTATACTGCGTGTTCTTTGCAGTTGAATGTATATAATGTTACGGCATGCGGGAGGTGCCCCCTTGGGGGCATTGGTTTCTGCGAGTATGTAGAAGAATTACGGCATTTGGAAGAGTGAGGCCCATGGTATAATGGTATCGCATCTGACCGGCAATCTGAAGATCCCGGGTGGTTACCTCATTTTTTCATTTGTTTCGTTCTCTCTCTCTCTCTTGCGCGGAGTATCTCCTATACAAGCGTCGTTCTTTACGATATATATATATATATGATGAATAAAACCACGAAGGGAAAAGAAACAAAGTGGTGCTCTTTCTTTTCCCTTCGTGGTTTTATTCATCATAAATATTTTTCACGTGTCACTTTCGTGAAATAATTTTTCATTATATATATATATATATATACACACACCAGTATATATATATATTATATATACACACACACACACACAGTGGACCCCCACAGTACATTGTATTCACACTGTTATTTCATATTGCGTTGCAGCTCCCATAGAGCATAATGTATTCACATTGCATCAAAAATTCGCAGTGCGTTATTGTTCCACACATGACAAATGCTGATTTTAAAGAAATGATTAATGGATGGGAAGCAGTTAACTCTTTCAGCCAGGAGTATTTCTTGAGAGATGGTGTTTTTTATATATTTTTTTAATTTATAGGTACTTTAGGATGACTGCTGACAATTTATTACAATTTGTTTTTTTTTTAATAATTTTTCAAAATGGAACATATTTGTTCCATTGTATATTGCAATGGTTCATATATGTTCCACTTGTAGTGGTAGATCATCATCATATAGACACTGAGTAGAAATAGAAAATCATAATAGGTATAAAAAAAGAGTCAATTTTTACCATTTTATTGATCTGAATAAAAATTTAGTTGTTCATTGTTCCTAAATGATAAAGGGCAAAGCATTTCATGCACATCGGAACATCACATTCAATGCCTAAAATTTTGGTTCTGATATCTTTTATTCCCTTTTTGTGAACAGGATCGACACCTTCGCCTAGTACTTCCTTCAATGGGCAGGTCTACTAATATCTGGGATTGAAGTGCTTCTTCATTTTCTCTTCAGTGGTCTTCCCTGACCTTGTTTACGAATATATGGTCTTCGCATTTCTTTCCTTCTAGCATCCAACATTTCTTCAGATAGGTACGCAAGAAATGTAAACAGTGTGCACTTACTCCTTTTCAATTCATTGTAGAGTACCCAAGTATACAGCTTTCTAAATACATCAATAGGTGATGCTTCTCTACTAAAATCATGTAAAATCTTACCTCTTTGAATGGGAGGAATATCAAATTTTGGAACAAAATCATTACTCTCAGCTTTCCAATGTACTGATATATCATTTGTAGTTACAGGCATGTGGTTATTCTCTACAATAATATTTCTATTTTCAGTTGCATTACCTTCATTGTGCTCTTCATTTTTAGATGAATCACTACTCTCAGATACATTTTCATTTGGAGGAACATAATGTTTATCTTCGTCACTATCATCAACTGGACTGTCTATATCTTTTTCATCCAAACTTGAATCATGGCTGTCATCTTCATTATCATATGGTTCATTTAATAATTCAATTATTTGATCCTTTTGCGATGGTTTTTCCTTCTTATTTTTCACATTCTGAAAAAGAAAAAAATTCATATAGCATGGCTGATACATATACAGCCAACCTATAACTACAATGGAACACACATGTTCCAATGATGCAGAGGGGCCCTTTCATGTATCAAATTTTTTATATGAAAGAATTTCAATGAGCAATCACACTCAAAGTAAGCTATGATAATTACTTGCATAAAATATTTATAAAAAACAGTACTAGATATTGTATAAACTTACCTAAAATTGGAGAAAAAGAAAAATGAGTGACTGGCTCAATTTGCTGTCACAAAAATGGCATCTTTCACAAACATGTTGATACCAGACTTCTTAAGATCTTACATCTAGCAAGGCCATGAACTGTTTAAGATGGAAACACGCAAATAACACGAGAAATTGGTTCATTTATGATCCATTTGTGTTAATAAATATATTTGATGGAACAAATATGTTCCACTCGGGCTGAAAGGGTTAAGAAACACCCACAGGCATCCCTTCCATGATGAATCAGAGCTTTTAAAGTGCCAGTTTGAAGAGAAGGTTATGTCCTTCATAAACCTCCAGAGAAAAAGAAAGCAGACAACTCTTTATGCTTTCTTCACCGAAGCCAGCAAGCCAAGGGTTGAAAAAAATGCCAGAATGAGAGGTTACAAAAAGAGCAGTCAGAAGAACTTCCAGACATCATAATGGAAGGTGACTCGCCTTCAAAGCAGTAATCTCACCACCTACATCCACCCACTATACCACCATCGAATCCACTTAGGCAGAAGAGCCTCCAGCTTAAGGTAAATGCTAATTTTGTGTTTTTATTTTAATTTTATTTAGCTATTATAATTACATGATATTAATATGCTTTTAATTTACTATTCTGTGCATTATTTATCATTTTTGTGTGTGTTTTAACAATAGAAAAAACTGATTTTTACCCAAAAAGTCGTAGTTCCAAGGCTATGGAATGAATTAGGCTAAATATATGTATTTTAGGGTTCACATTGCGTTATTTTCACATAACATTGGTGTTTCTAGAACGAATTAATAACGCAATGCGAAGGACCACTGTGTGTGTGTGTGTGTGTTTGTGTGTGTGTGTGTGTGTATATACACAGGGCATCCCAAAAAAATGTATACACACTTTAACAGCTGATAGCTCAATTGATGTTTCTTTCTTTCCAAGTTAAACCCATTAGAATTAATAATGGCAGTCAGACTAAGCTTTGAACAAAGGAAATTCATTCTAAAATGCTACTGGAAGTGTGAAAACGCAGTTGAAGTGCAAAGACAGTTTAGGAGGGAGTTTCAAACAGATCCACCAACGCGACTTACCATCACTCGAATTAGAGAAGTTTGAAGCCGATGGAACTGTTCAGAATGTCCACAAGAAGCGTTCCGGAAGACCACAGACATCGACAAGCCCCACAAAGCAAGAAAGAGTACTGGAAACGTATCACCAAAGTCCAAGAAAATCTGTGCGGCAAGCGAGTCATGAGATAGGAATTTCAGAATCATCTGTCCAACGCATTTTGAAGCACTGTCAATGGAAAAGTTACATTCCAAGATTAGTCCATGCTATTAATGAAGATGATCCGGACTGAAGAGTGGAGTATTGCGAGTGGTACTTGGCACGATGTGGATGTGGATTGGACGAAGGGGTTTCGTAGAATACCCTCCGCGTTCACCAGACCTCTCACCACTACTTTTTTTTATGGGGATACTTAAAAGACAAAGTCTACGCTATAAAACCTGCAAGTCGCTGAATTGAGAGCAGCCATTGAACGAGAATGCACACAAATACCAAATGAAATGTTTCGTGATGTTTGCGATTCCATTGCTTCGCGTTATCAGCAGTGCCTGGACCAGAATGGACGTCAGTTTGAAAACAGGCATTGACAAAACAATTAAATAATGTCTGTAGATTCTATTACATTTTGAAAATGAAATGTATTTTAATAAACACTGCCTTTATAATTATTTAAAGTGTGTATACATTTTTTTGGGACGCCCTGTATATATATATATAAATATATATAAATATAATTCTCATTTTCTAATTTGTGAAACTCTCAACCAACATGAAAAACTGTTGCTCATAATAAAGCATTTTAAAAAGTTAATTTCAATCAAACCTTTAATTTTAGTTAAAAATATCACAATGTGGTGGACTTGTGCAATTTTCTACAAACTCTCACCTGATGCATCACAGAGATAACAGAAAGTATCTTTGCATGATGCTTCAGAAAATTTGAGCAGACTTAGCAATGTGGCCTAATCAGATTGGAAATTTGTGCGTTTCAAGGCTCAAGGCTCAAGACTCATTCAAAATATCAATGAACATACTTCAAATTAGGGATGTACCAGATCTTAATATAGCCAGATAACTGGATACCAGATATCTGGCTTTTTATTATTACTGGTTCCCGGATCATCCAGCCAGATCAAGAGATGGCCAGATACTGGATATTTGGCTGGATCATGTATTCTCTTAAGGGCATAAAATTTTAAAACTTGCAATTAACTAGTGGTTTAATAAATTTTTATGGTTCCTACTAATTTAACAAAATCATTATTCTCCTAAAAAAATACAGATTAGAAACTTTGTTTATTCAATAAAAAAAATCCATAAACTTTCTTATACAGGGTGGGTGGAAAGTAGCTCCCTATTTTGGATTAGTAAAAAAATACGTATATTATCCATTTATTTCAGAAGAAATAATATGAAAAGGTAGGCATACATGGTAGGTTTTCTCTAAAATTCAATGTGGGCTCCAACTCTTTCCACCAGCTTCTGGAGCCACCCAGGAATGGCGTCCACTGACTTTAGCAGGAACTCCGGCGGGATGGAGGACATGACTTCCCGAATTCGGTCCTCCAGTTCTTCCAATGTCCTCGGTTTGGTGCGGTAGACTTCTTCCTTTACCCACCCCCAAAGAAAGAAGTCGCACGGTTACCGCTGAAAAACGGCAGAATCGGTTCAGTGTAACGGTGTGGTGTGGTATGACCTCAGATCAGGTTGTGGGCCCGTTCCTTCTGCGCAACACCATGAATGCTGAGCGGTACCTTGCTATGTTGCGAAACGAGGTCTGGCCGGTTGTCAGCACATGGGAGAACATCGACGATCTGATATTTATGCAAGATGGCGCCCCTCCGCACTTCGCTCTTGTTGTCCGTGAGTGGCTGGATGCCCACTTCCCTGGGCGTTGGATGGGTCGTCGTGGTCCACATCAATGGCCAGCCAGGAGCCCCGACTTGACACCGTGCGACTTCTTTCTTTGGGGGTGGGTAAAGGAAGAAGTCTACCGCACCAAACCGAGGACATTGGAAGAACTGGAGGACCGAATTCGGGAAGTCATGTACTCCATCCCGCCGGAGTTCCTGCTAAAGTCAGTGGACGCCATTCCTGGGCGGCTCCAGAAGCTGGTGGAAAGAGTTGGAGCCCACATTGAATTTTAGAGAAAACCTACCATGTATGCCTACCTTTTCATATTATTTCGTCTGAAATAAATGGATAATATACGTATTTTTTTACCAATCCAAAATAGGGAGCTACTTTCCGCCCACCCTGTATATATATATTATATATATATTATGACAAAAACATTCATTCTTAATATATAACTATTAAGTGTAAATGATAAAAGTGTGATAAATATAACCATGTGAAAATACATAGTTATATTTTTCATTGTTTTCAATAATTTCATATTTTTCATTATGAAAATGATGATTGCAAAATTCTCTCTCAATAGATAAGCTAATGATGTCATTTTAATTTTTTCATAATATACTGGTACAAATTGGGGACACTATCTATGCCTATGACTAAAAATTATAGGCATTCACTATCACTAAGTTACATATTCATTCACTTGTGCACAGTATGTAATATATTTTCATATGGTATGGTACTCTGTAATGTCACAATTTTTAATCAATAGTGCATTGGTTTTCTTAAGTTTCATCACTGCGGCCAGATGCACAATAATATAGTAGATTATTTAATTTATACTGTATTGCCTTCTCATAAGACCAATAAGTTTTGAATTATTTTTAGTATATTTTGATACAACAAAAAGAATATTTGATAATTTGATAAGTTTTAAATTTAAATAATTAGGATACGTGTTACGGTACTAGAAGGCTTAGAACAGAATTTAAATCAGAAAAAAAAAGAAGATAAAAGTATATTAAATTTTCAGACTAATTTGTCTTTATAGAAAATTTAACGCTTTCCATATTTTGGGGGAAACTTTCACATTCAATGCTGGAAAGAAAAAAGGCAAAGTTGATTGGACCTAGTTCTGTTAAATTTTAGAGAAATCTAACTTTGTGTTTTTTTTTGTTTAACCCTTTAACGATGGATGGTACCTTAAGGTCCACCAGAAATAATAATATAAATTGTACTACAATGCCTCATTTCTATAAATGTTTCTACGTGTTTATATATAAATGTCATTTAGTTGTTGGGAAAGGAACCCAAAATGTGTATCATTTCAGTGACTAGTTACTAAAATATTTAGTTTTCAATAACAATAAAACCTATACGTTCTGGTAACAACAGTGGCTGCATATGCTGCAAACTCGTCCATAAAGGGTTAAAAGAAACTCATTATAAATGTCAACTCACCAGGTCTGATAAATTTTTGGCAAACTCATACTTCAGAACCTGCTGAAATTTTCCAACGCATTGTGTGATTTTTTCCATAAAACTCGAATCCACTATGTCAGGAGGGTTTTTTTCAATCAAAGTTCAGAGTTTTTGAGATGTTTGGACATTGTTTGAAAGGTCATAGACAGGGGAAAAAGATGAATTGAGGAAGGTTGTTCCAGAGTTCACTGGTTGAGTAGATGAAAGACTGAGAATATTGATTAATCCTCGCTTTAGACCAGGGTTTCCCAATCTTTTGCAGTCATGGACCCCTTTCTAACCCTGATAACTTCCGCAGACTCCTTCCTTCTCCATAGTGCTAACTTAATTAACTTTCTAAACCCTGCTTTAGAGAGTTGGATAGAAAAGGGATGAGAATTAATGCCTGTAATTATCTAAACCCATTCAGTAATCAGGGTCAGTATATCACCCACATTAGTGGGTTTTTTCATATATTATTTCTATCATAATATTTCTGCCAAACTTAAAATCCTCTGTTCACTGAAAGTGAAAGTGACAACCTTCCATGGTTACTCACGCATGTATAGTATTATTATTACAATAATAATGACCAGTATTGGGTTATCATTGTGTATTATTTCTGGGGTTTAATGTTACCAAATTTAACATGGGTCATTCCATGTCAGTTCAATGGTGAAAAAAAACGTGACCATCACCGATTTTTTTGAAAATTGGCACACGTATAGATCTCGGTGAGAAAAACAGAATGACACTTGTTTCAACACTCTAGGTCATATGGTTCTGGAGATATGGCCCTTCGAATTTTGTAAAAAAAAAAGGTCAATTTCCAAGGTCATACCATATTTCAACATGAAATATCTCAGATCCTATTGCACTTAGAGAGACCATTTAAACACACTTTTAAAGCTTTTAAGCAGATCTACAACTTCGTTTCTATTCATATTTTACCTCAGTGGTAAAAAAAAAAAAATCTTATTTTTGACCTTTGACCTTGTGTAGGTCATTTGGTGTCAACTGATTTTTTTCTCCTTTCTCCTTAACCTAAAACAAGATTTTTAGTGTTAAGTTAGTATAGACACTACAGCCATTTCATACCTACCTCCATTTTGACCAAGAACCTTTTTCCACCAAACTTTGGAACTGTTTGAGCTAGTGTGTTGAGAAAAATACCATTAGATTTTTCTTACTGATATATATAATGGCTGCTAATTCTAAAAAAAAATCAGTAATTATCTAATCTAACCCAGTTATTTGGTTGAATAAGTATCCGGCCCTATCATAAAATTTTAGGTAATTTAAATTACATAATTAATTAATTTATATGGACATTCAAAAGTGTGAAGAACTTCGAACCTGCTCTCCTGTTTAAAGGTAAAGCTATGTACATATATAAGTACCTTATACTAGGCTATAGGTACTACCCTATAAAAAATCTGTAAATCAAACCACATTTTTTCTTGTTGTAGATGTCTGAAACAAGATCAGTAGGTCCCAAATTTTATTTGTGCCATCTAAACAAAAAAGCTTTTAACAGGGTTGGATACAATAAATAATTCTAATTGTATTTTTAAT
The DNA here is from genome assembly GCA_023014485.1 of Bathynomus jamesi. NCBI lineage: Eukaryota > Metazoa > Arthropoda > Malacostraca > Isopoda > Cirolanidae > Bathynomus > Bathynomus jamesi. Next base: position 363,677 of record JAJOZX010002434.1, read on the forward strand.
TAATTGATCCTAATTTCCATTAATTGTAATTGATTCAAAATAAAATAAAGGTAATTGTAATTGATTTTTGAGCTATAACTGATATAATTGATCAATTAATGTCAAATGTTAAAAATTATACCCCTACATCTGACAGTCATACATCATCCAATGAAAATAAACCTTTGATAGTTTATTTAGTTATACTTAGATATAGATTTTTATGGATATATGTTTATTTTAGATATATATTTAGATATATAGAATAGATAGTTATATTTGTGTAATTGTAATTCATTCAGACAAAATTAATTGCAATTGATCTTGAAATTGTGAAGTACAATACTAACTGTAATTAATTTGAAGAAAAATAAAAAAAATTGTAATTGTTTCCATTTTGTGTAATTGAAGTTATTGAACCCAACCCAACCCTGCCTTTTAAGCTACATGTTTTTTTTTCTTTTTAGATAAACATGGATTTCAGCAGTTCGAATATGGGCAGGTTCTGTTGTGACCCATTTAAAAAACACAAAAGAAAAGTGAAAAAAGGTATTCGTGCATTGACTAAAAATTTGATTGATCAAAATCCTGAATTGAAACTAACAAATAATCATAAAGCATGTGCAACCTGTCGAAATATACTAGCAAATCATCCATCCCCAATGCCTGAATGTGAACCACTTGAAAAATCACCATCCACCTCATCAAGTGCCCCATCTGAGCTAGAAACCAGGGCTGTGGAGTCGGAGTCAGTAAAAATGTACTGACTCCGACCTCAATATAAATTTTAATAAAATGTTTGTGTGTGTGATATCACTGGCAGCTATGGTGGTTAAACCACTTAAATAATAAACACAATGTTTTCCATTTCAGACACTAATGCCATTAACCCTATATGGACATTTGTAACAGATCTGTAACGCCTCAAAACCTATGAGTTATTCACAGGAAAATAAATTCTTTTTACTTAAGTGCTGATATCCTCATATCTGTAACATTTCAAAGATTTTATATCTCGAATTGGCAACTCCTACGGAAGTAAATAGTGCGGATATCCCAATGCTTAGTTAGTATTTCGACGCAGCTGGAAGACGGTGTGTACCAAGAATTTTTTTCTTCATTTTGTGCTTCATTGAAATAAAGGTACATTGAATGATTTTTTTATTAGTTCAATATATGCTCTTAGACAGGATTAGGTAGTAGAATATATTCGTAGTGGAAAATTAGGAGACTTGTTAGACTTTATTGAGACGTAGCATATCTGTTTACTCTGTCATCTAGGCCAATCCTCAAGGCTTATGCCTCAAAGAAGAAAAGCCCATTTAGCCATCTTGTAGGCTTTACTATGTGTATGTATCATATATATATATATAATATTTATGAGGACGAATGTACAACAAATGCTTTATTTTTTTAGTCATGGACACCAGTTGTTTTTAAGGAAGAAGTGGAACACCCATGGTTGGAGGAGAACGGGGAGAAAGCGATGCCGAATGCCTACAGGATGGTGATTCTGAAGATGAATATGTCCCTCAACAGTGCAGCTCTGATGATGATTTGAGTGGTGGTGGTGATTCAGGTGATTTCTCGTTATATTTTTATTTGACATCACATAAATTTCAGTCTTCGCATTCAATTGAAATTATTTTGCAGCTAATAAACCTCAATGGATTGTTTTCCTTTAGCTTAGTTCTTTATTGCCAAAGGTTCAATGACCTCTCTGGCCTAGGATATCAAGCATTTGACCTTGCCTATGCATTTTTATTTATTATTCCATAAAATTATCAATTATAGCTGTAACATTATTATTACTGTCATATATATATACAGGGCTATTCAAAATGATTCACCTGATTTCAAATGAGAATATTTTTTAATGTCACAAATACAGTGTGATTTGTGATACATCAACCAAAAGAAAAACTGTCCAAATTTTGTCTCTCACCTCATAAATGCTCTATGTGACTTCCCCTAGTCACACGAGCAACGTCGACACGATAGTCGAATTCCTCCCATATTCGCTCCAGCATGTCTGTTGTCACTGACTCTACGGCAGTAACAATGCGAGTTCGGAGTTCCTGTTTCCTCGAACTGCCGATACCACCGATGGATGCTCTGAGCACCCGGTGGATCTGTTCTGTAACATCGACGAAACTCACGCTGCACTGTGACTACCGATTTACAGCTCGAAAACTGCAACACACAAAACGCCTTCTGCTGTGCGGATGCCATTTTCACACTGACTGACTGTTGCTAGGCTAGGCCACGGCGTGACTTTGGAGCCCTCTCGCGGTGATCTTGTAAAACTTGGAGATTTCCTCTTTCATGTGGTGTATGCCCAGTTGATGCATGGTTGATAGGTACAGAAGTATTCTCAGTTGAAATCGGATGAATCATTTTGAATAGCCCTGTGTATATATATATATATATGTCTATTGTTCCTCTACCTCATACAAGATTATATTGGTCACAGAGTCTTAGTATTGGGTACATATGTCAGATTATGAGCCGGGTTAGGTTTGAGCAGATTAAAAGTTACATTCACTTCAATGATACCAGTAAAATGGTTCAACCAGGAGATGATAACTTTGATAAGCTTTTCAAGGTGAGGCCACTTTTATCCCACTTGCGACAAAAATACAATAACATTCCGATGGATCAAATGCTTTGTGTTGATGAGCAAATGATACCATTCAAAGGGGCATCATCTCTGAAACAGGCATCATCTCTGAAACAGTATATACCAAGTAAACCTCATAAATATGGCTATAAAGTTTTTGTGCTTTGCGATAGCAAAGGTATTATTCATGATTTTGAAATGTATACAAGAATGATTGCCCCACCAGACAACAGTGTAGATTTAGGTGCTAGCTCAAACATAGTACTTAGGTTAGCACAAAATATTCCTTCAAACAAAAACTATCTCTTATATTTCGACAATTGGTTCACATCCATTCCATTAGTGAGTTAGCAAAATGTAGGATATACTGCCTTGGGACTGTTCGAGCCAATAGGCTAAAAGGTTGCCCTATTTTGTCTGATAAAGACTTGAAAAAGAAAGGTAGGGGAGCTTATGATCAGAAAGAGGCTAGCATGGGAGATAGTACTGTAAGGGTAATAAAATGGCTGGATACCAAAGCTGTCCTACTCCTAACAACCTTTGAATCCATAAATCCTATTCAGACAGTCAAAAGATGGGATAAAACAAGCAAAAGCAAAATAGACATTTCTTGTCCCAATGCAGTGAAGACTTACAATCAGTTTATGGGGGGTGTGGATCTCCTGGACTCACTAATAGGGTTGTATCGAATCAAACTGCGGTCTAAAAAATACTATCATAGGATCTTCTTCCATTTCCTTGATATGACTGTAGTGACATGCTAGTTACTCTATAGAAGAGACTGCACAGACTTAGGTTTACCAAAAAAGAAACAACTGACCCTGCTAGAATTCAAACATTCGATAGCAGATACCTTGAATAGAGAAGATAAGGTTTCAGAGCAAAGAAAAAGAGGTTGTCCATCTTCATTAGTGGACATGGACTATGAAAATAAAAAGCGAGCAGGTCATGGTAGTAAACCAATTCCCCCAAAAGCCATTAGGTGTGACATGGTGGACCATTTCCCACTTTATAAGGAAAAAAGGGGATGGTGTAAGCTGCCAGGATGCAAAAGCAGTCCATACATATACTGTCAGAAATGTGAAGCCTATCTTTGCATTGATGGTAAAAAAAATTGTTTCTTGAAATTTCACAGAGTAAACTATTTTCTTTCATACTGTAGTTCGTTTTTCAAACATTTTTTATTACAAAATATTACCTGTTTAGATTATAATTTATACAAGTTACTATTTTCTTTCTCTGTCAATAAAGTTTGTTGAAAAAGTTACTTATTTATATCCTCAGAGTTCATAGTTTACAAATTTGTAATATATAAATTTTGAGTCTTAGATGTCAGATGTTACAGATCTGTAACGTTTCACTAAAACAAGAAATATATATATAAACTTTAAAATAATCCTATTTCTGTTTAAAATGAGCCCATATATATATACTGGTCAAAAAAAGAAACGCAATTTTTGAGATTTATTAATAAACATGAGGACTCAGTATATAGTAAATGATTCTTTAACATAACAAACAGTCAATAACGCGTATGGCCACCCCTAACCACAATGCAGGCTTGGAGTCTGGCCCTCATCGACCTCAACAGTCTCTGCAGGAAAGCAACAGGGATGGCCCTCCACTCTTTAATAATTGCATTGGTCAGTTCCCTGATGTTCTGCGGCTGATGCTGACATCTGCGAACTCGCCGTTCAAGTTCATCCCATGCGTGCTCTATCGGTGACATGTCTGGGCTGAAGGCTGGCCATGGTAAGGTCTGCACCTGTTGTCCCTGCAGGTATGCCTGCACTATCCTGGCTGCATGAGGTCTGGCATTGTCCTGTTGCAAGAGCACCAATTCTGGATGTTGCCTCATGAATGGAAGAACATGTGGGTGAAGAATCTCATCCCTGTAGCGCTCAGCAGTCAGAGCGTCATCAACAACCACCAGCTCAGTTCTTGAAGCAAAGGCAATTCCTGCCCAAACCATGACACTTGGTCCTCCCCATCTGTCATGCTCCACTACTGCAGCATCTGAGTATCGCTCCCCTGGTCGTCTGTGTACCCTGACACGGCCATCAGAATTGGACAGTCTGAAGCGAGACTCGTCAGAAAAGAGGACTTGGTTCCACATTCTTTGTGTCCAGTCACGGTGCTGATAGGCCCATTGCAGGCGTCGTTGCCTTCTTGCCTCAGTGAGAAAAGGACCTCTGTAAGGCCTGCGGGATCGGAGTCCTGCATTACGGAGTCGGTTTCTGACAGTCTGGTCACTAATTCTGTTGTTGTGGATACCAGGTGTCTCTCTGGCTGTCTCACGAGCATTCCGCTGCCGATGATGCAGGTGCTGCAGTACAATGTGGCGATCCTGGCGTTGGGTCATCACACGAGGTCGCCCACGTCTTGGCAGGTCCTGAACACTTCCTGTGGCATTGTACCGTCTAACAAGCCTAGAGATTGTGCTGGGATGCACATGCATTCATTGTGCAACTTGGACAGCAGACATGCCTGCATCCAACATGCCCAAGGCACGACCTCTGTTGACCTCTGAGTCGTGGCATGCCTCAATCGCGGGAAAAAGTTTGGTTTTCTCAACGGGCAGTGTGTATTCTGTGAAGTCAAAGAAAAAATGCATGCCTTCATAAAGAATACATTCAATTTAATCTCTGTTTATTGTTTGTAACAAAATGGCGTCTTAGCTGGGATTAGTCAGATTTAAAAACATGCACTAAGTGGCTTTAAAAGATTTGATCAAACATTTAACCATCTTGAAACTGTGATAATACCACTAACAACTTAAATTTTACACCATATGCAAGCTAATTGCGTTTCTTTTTTTGACCAGTATATATATTAGTGATGTAGCGGATGTCATTTTTTTCACATCCGCGGATGCGGATGAGGATGTTTGATTTCAACATCCACGGATGCGGATGTCTACATTTTCGTTATTTTTTAGGATATATTCGAGATTTGTTGTGTTTAACGTATATAATAAGTTATATAGAGAGAGCTGTAGCTATAATGTAGTATAATTGATTAATTGTACAATAATTGCTGTACTTTTCCCTGAACATATAAAATAATAGCAAGCATCTAACTAATATAGAAATCAATTAGTGAATTCGTCTGCAAATAAATTCGTTATATTTTGTTGAGTTTCAGCCACAATTAGAAACCATAATTGTGTTACCCGACCTCTTTCCCAACCTCCACCCTTATAGAAAGAGATCTTTAATTAGCTTGATAACTATTTATATTAAGTTTAAAGTTTTATTAGGCATATTTATAAATGAGTAATTAAAATAAAGTAAACTAAGATGTTCATCGTTTAATATTCAAACTTAATTATAGGAAGGTTATGCTTAAGGAACATTAATTTTTCTGCCTTTTCTGCTGCCAGTCTGTTTCTCTTTTCATCATATATTAATCCAGCACTGCTAAATAATATCTCGCTTGGTACGTTTGTTGGAGGACAGGCTAAATGTTTCCTTGCAAGTTTACTCAAGTATGGATAGATATTCTGCGTATTTTTCCACCAACTAATAGGATTGTCACATGCAGCCAGGCATTTTTCTTGGTGATAGCTCTTGATCATTTTTACTACATCTTTTGACATCACGTAGGTCTCGTCATTGCTGCTTGACTCAAACTGAGAGACAGATTCTGTGATAGATTTGCTTATTGAAGGTGTTGGTTCTGTCACTGAAACTTTTATTCTTTTGGTGGGTGGCGAAGCGACAGATTCAAGAGATTGAAGCTCTTCAACTGCTTTGCCAAGTGATGATTTAACTCGTTCTAATGTACTAGGTGAAAATAACTTAGCTTTGTAACGTGGATCTAAGTAGGTTGCAAGAGAGTAACTTCATACAAGAACAGCCTCTCATCTTGTCGCTTGCATCACTTTTGCGCACAATGAACTAGTTCTATTATTATAGTAGAATTTGATAATTTCCGCTTATTAATGACGTTTTATCTCAACAGTCCACATCCGCACGACATCCGCAGTCCAAAGTGCGGATGCGGATGCGACCTACATCACTAATATATATATATATATACACGGTGAACCAAAAGTAGGTGGACAGTAGGTTGAATACGGTTTGTGTTATATTATATTATAACTATGGTGTTCATTATAACTATGGTGTTTGTGTTATATTATATTAAAATATTAAACTAAATTTATTTACATTTTATTTGTATTATAGTATACAAAAAATTAAATATGTATTCTCAAAATAAACGTTATCATTTACTGTCCACCTACATTTGGTTCACCCTATATATATATATATAATATATATATATATATATATATATATATATATGATAATACTAAAAAAATAAACAAAAAATAATAATTCATAATTGTGTCCATATAGGGTTAATTCATTTTTTCTTTTCAGATAATATTTTTTATTTTTAATGCTTATTTAATTTTGAGTTCTTTCTAAATTTCATAAGTTTTTAAACTTTCAAGTCTAAAACCCCTTTCACAATGGCAAAGACACTTCCAAGAAAGTCTGCAGTTTTTGAATATTTTACAATAACCACAGATGGGAAACATTTTGTGTGTCAGTGTATGATAGATGATGATGGTGAAAAATTATGTGAAGCAAAAATCAGTGGTTTTACTGGCTCTGATAAAAATGCACCAACCAGAGCATCAAATTTGAAAAGACATTTGCAGCGTTTCCATCCCAAAATTTTAGAAGTTGTCATTGAGAAAGATAGTAATAAAAACCTTCCAACTACTTCAAAGTTAACAAAAGATCAGAAATCTACTGAATGACAAGCACCACTTACAAGATTCTTTACTACAGACAAAGTTACCGTATTACCGTAACAATGACCACAGAAAAGTTCAAGAAGCACATCATCGAACTGGTGGTAAGAAATGGTGTAGCCTTATCTTTATTTCCACAACCAGCCTTTCTAGGCCTAAATGGAGAAATGGCCAAGAAACTTTGAGTTTCTCTGGAAAGACAAAGTATCAGAAAAATTAGTTGAAGAAGCCACAAATAAAAAGGAAGAACTTCGAAGAACTCTTAAGGGACGCTTCATGTTTATTAAAATGGATGCAGCCACGCGTCATAGAGTTAACTATTTTGCCATCAACGCTAGATTTGTTGATGAAAATAAAATGGTAACTCGGACATTGGGAGTAAAGGACACCAAGGCTCATCATGACAGCGACTATCTTCAGAAGTTAGTGGAGGAAGTTTTACAAGACTTTGTAATTAAGAAAGAGCAAATTCTATGTATTGTCACAGATAATGCTTCAAACATGCTAAGCACGATAGAAAAGCTGAATAAAGTTGGAGAAGAAAAAGTGGCTAATGAAGATGACATTCCTGAAACTGATTCTCAAACAGCACAAACATAACAGCGATGAAATTTTAGATGATATTGTTGAAGCAGCATCTAAGCTCTTTCTAATCCAACATATGTGTGGTGTTGTACATACATTGCAGCTAGCAATAAGAGATGGATTGAAAGATCGCCATGCAGCTACTCTGATAGGCAAGTTGAGGCAAGTAGCCACTGCAGCCAGGACCTCTAAAATTGATGCTATTATCCAGAGACGTGCAGGAAAGGGAGTTATTTTGGACCAAGCGAGACGCTGGGGGAGCACATATATGATGATTAAGCGTTTGCTTGATCTAAAACCCTTCCTAGAAGACATTGATAATCCCAATGTTTCACTAACTGAAATTCAATGGAGGGAGGTTACACAATTAGAAGCTCTGCTTGCTCACCCTTATACTGTCACCAAAAAGTTGAAAGCAGAGGATTTAACCTCCTGGTATATTCCTATGGGAATAGAAAAATTTATTATTTTGTCTATCCCAAACTGGAAGATTAATTGCTGATGGAATTGTATCCTCAATGAAGAAAAGAGAGGGTTTGCTACTGGAAAATGAGATCTTGTTAGCTGCTGTCTACATAGATCCAATGAACCAAATTTTGTTGACCAAAGAACAAATTGCTAAAGCAAAAGAGGCCCTCTGCGAGGTTGCAATTCGCATAAAAGGGCTATTTACCTGAAAATCCTGAACCACAGGATGAAGATATGAGTAGTAAGTCCCTCTCATCCTCTTCAAATGATGAAGAATTAGACATTCAAAAATATTTAGATAAAATTGAACACTCAAAAGCAAAGCATCGCCGCTTAAACGTGCATAGGCAACCTTCTGATGTTAAACTAATGAAATTTAAGCAAGATTTTTTTGATGGCCTAAAAGAAGTAGAAAAATATGATCGCTCATCTAAACTGACAATACAAGAAGTCATCCCCGCATATCCAGAGATTTTGAGAGATACAGCTATGATAGTAACAGCCATGCCACCCACTCAGGTCAGTGTGGAGAGACTGTTTTCCGCACTGAAAATAATTAAATCAGATTTAAGGGCTTCAATGAAAGAGGATCTGGCAGAAGCAATTCTGTTCCTAAGAACAAGTTATTCATAAATTTTAGATTTTCACCCTTGGCCTTAGTTTAATAAATTTTGCAGGAATACTTTTATATTTTTGATTGCATTTAATGAAATTTTTATTTTGTCATAGTCTTAAATTTAATTTTTTTTTTGTTTTATGCTCAATGAATTTTATTTTTTCATAAATAAAAAATAAAAAAGCCATAATAGCATCACTACAACCATTAGACTCAAACTTTGCAGGTTATGGGTTTAAAAAGTAGCCTGATGATTCACGTGGTGGTGATGAAATGCCTCTTGTGTAATTATCATCATAGCAGATTTAGAATTAATATACCTTCGGAGTCGGATAGACAAAAAATTGAGTCATCGGAGTCAGTTTTTTATGTGCTGACTCCACAGCCCTGGTTGTGGAGGAGGTTAAACAACCCCAATTAAAATATATATATATATATATATATTATATATATATATATATATATATATATATATATATATATGAAAATTATTTCACGAAGGTAACACGTGAAAAATATTTATGATGAATAAAACCACGAAGGAAAGGAAACACAAAATGGTGCTCAAGCGCTTTCGTCTAATGACATCCTCAGGAACACTGAAGTATATAAAAAGGTTAAGCCTATATATAGGTTACAGAAAGAAAAAAAGAAAAAATAAATAACATACATACACACACACACACACACATATATATATATATATATATATATATATATATATACATACATACATACATACATACATACATACATACATATATATACAATAAACAGAGAAGTAAAAAAATAAAAAAATTAAAAATTAAAACCTTAAAGGATTACCAATGAGGCGTACAGATTGTAAGGAAAAATATCGATTTTTAGCACAAGATCAAATGGATTATAAAAATACAAATTTATACTGGAACTCTGCCGGGTTTTACACAATGCTGCCTATGGTCAGGTTTCGATATATATAAAAAAAAAAAAAAAAAATAAAATGCAAATTAAAAGTTAATCGATTTTTAGCACAAGATCAAATGGATTATAAAAATACAAATTTATACTAGAACTCTGTCCGGGTTTTAACATATGCTGCCTATGGTCAGGTTTCGATATATATATAAAAAAATAAAATGCAAATTAAAAGTTAATAAAGTAGAAGACAAGTTTACCAAAGATTTAATGTTTTACACTTCTTATCTAAATCTGCTTTAAAGGAATTCAACATAACAGGATCGAGTTGAAAAAGACCTTTGCTTATGTTGAAGTTATTTGAAAGTTGGATAATGGCAGACTCAAGAATATTTCTATTAACAATGTTGCTTGAATGGAATAAAACTGAAGCATTATTCCAATCAATACAGTGGGCTAACTCTGACAAATGGACAAAAAGGGCACTGGACAACTGTCCTGTTCTAACGGAATATTGATGCTGTTTTATACGTGTGTGCAAATCCTTTCCCGTCTGACCTATGTAAAAGGAATCACATTGTTTACAACCAATTTTATAGATAATGCCTGAATTATTGGTAGGGCTATTTTTTACTATGATATTTTTCACAATATTGTTATATGAAAATACTACATTAATATCCAAAAGTTTAAGTACATTAGCAATGCCTAAAAAGCCCGGGAAAAATGGAAGTACTAAAATATTTTTTGACAAAGTACGAGTGTTAATATTGACACGATAGAAAGTTCGTTTTGCCTTGTTGAGACAAGATTCCATAAACGCAGATGGATAACACAAATCACTTCCAATACCGTTGATTTTTTCCAATTCGGCATCGATGTATTCCGGACTGGCGATCCTAAGGGCGCGGAGAAACATTGATGAAAATATGGCCTTCTTAATGGGGGTATCATGTCCCGAGTAAAAGTGTACGTAGGACAAATTGTTTGTCGTTTTCCGATAGATACTAAACTTAAAACCTGGGCTTTCCCTATGTACACGCACATCCAAAAATGGGATTGAATTGTCTTGCTCAACTTCTAAAGTAAACTTAATGGAGGGGACTTGATCATTTAACTGAAGGAGGAAGCTATCCAGGTCACGATTCATGGGCCAGATACACAAAATATCGTCGACGTACCGCAACCAAGGGATGCCAACCCCCAGGATTCTCGGAATATAGGTAATTTCGAAAAACTCCATATAAATATTGGAGAGGAGGGGCGATAAGGGGTTGCCCATAGCCATCCCAAAAACTTGTTGATAATACTCGTTATTGAAAGTGAATTTACAGTCTTTGATGCAAAGCTTAATGAGTTCCAAAACAATGTGTGAAGGTAGTGGCAGGTCATACTTATGTAATTCTTGGGAGAGAAAGTCAAGCATATCGTCAATCGGCACTTTTGTAAACAATGAACAAACATCAAAACTAATCAATTTATCGTTAGTTTCAGTACGTACATTATTCAATTTTTCCGTAAGATCCATGGAATTTTTTACATGTGAATCAGAGATAGTTCCGAGAATGGGGGACAAGACTTTGACAAGCCATTTGGAGAGTTTATAAGTAATAGAGCCCACCGAGCTAATAATAGGGCGCATAGGGTTACCAGGTTTGTGGGTTTTAATAAGACCGTAAAGGTAGGGCAGAGCAGGTGAAGTGGACATGAAAAGCGGAATTAAGTTCTTATGATCTTTGAGAAGGCGTTTCAAGCCACTATTAAATGATTTGATGACGTCATCCTGCGGGTTCTTCCTAAGTTTGGTGTATGTGGCGGGGTCCTGGAGAAGCTCGTTCATCTTTCCGATGTAGTCCACTTTGTCCATAATAACTATGGTGTTAGCCTTGTCTGCTTTAGTAATATGGAGCTCCCCATCTTTTTTTAATTGTGAGGCTATTGCGAAAACGTTTAGGAAAGTTATCTTCGTAATTACCATTCGCCGCACTATAAACGAGGCCTTTAACTATGTTAAACAAATACTGAGGGAGATTACACTGTTTTTCAAAACACGCGAGACTATAACAAATTTGTAAAGCCGAAGGTTTTTTAACAATAAAAAAGGACATACCATATCCAAGGGCACTTTTTGCATCGTCACTAATGTTTTTCGAAGAAAGGTTCAAAACACACTTTGAGCTTGCTTTTTTACTCCACTGACTATCTCGAATGAGACTTTTAATTTTCGATCCAAAATGTTACGAAGTGAAGTAGTTCTCCGACGCAACTCGTTGTAAATTTCATCAAACAAAGGTTGGATCCACGGTTGGGGAATAACGGTTACAAAATTATGTTTGGCGATGTTTAAATTTTTGAAGGCGGACCACTCATTTTGTCTGGTGACTTCAATATGTTTCTTTAAAATTAATCTGCTGAAGTTGTTGAACGGATGGTCGTCAATTTGTCTGAGGCGAATCGGAAGCAGGGATTTGGGAAGAACTTGCTCCTCCAGACACTTAGTAAGAAACTTCCGTCGGATACGAATTGCATGCCCCTTCATTAATGTAGAAGAAAACACGGACACAAACGGAGACAAGAGAGGGAACAGCAAGCCGAAGGAACGCGTGGTGAGCATTATATGAAAATTATTTCACGAAGGTAACACGTGAAAAATATTTATGATGAATAAAACCACGAAGGAAAGGAAACACAAAATGGTGCTCAAGCGCTTTCGTCTAATGACATCCTCAGGAACACTGAAGTATATAAAAAGGTTAAGCCTATATATAGGTTACAGAAAGAAAAAAAGAAAAAATAAATAACATACATACACACACACACACATATATATATATATATATATATATATATATATATATATATATATACAACATACATACATACATACATACATACATACATACATATATATACAATAAACAGAGAAGTAAAAATAATAAAAAATTAAAAATTAAAACCTTAAAGGATTACCATGAGGCGTACAGATTGTAAGGAAAAATATCGATTTTTAGCACAAGATCAAATGGATTATAAAAATACAAATTTATACTGGAACTCTGCCGGGTTTTAACACAATGCTGCCTATGGTCAGGTTTCGATATATATAAAAAAAAAAAAAAAAATAAAATGCAAATTAAAAGTTAATCGATTTTTAGCACAAGATCAAATGGATTATAAAAATACAAATTTATACTAGAACTCTGTCCGGGTTTTAACATATTGCTGCCTATGGTCAGGTTTCGATATATAAAAAAAATAAAATGCAAATTAAAAGTTAATAAAGTAGAAGACAAGTTTACCAAAGATTTAATGTTTTACACTTCTTATCTAAATCTGCTTTAAAGGAATTCAACATAACAGGATCGAGTTGAAAAAGACCTTTGCTTATGTTGAAGTTATTTGAAAGTTGGATAATGGCAGACTCAAGAATATTTCTATTAACAATGTTGCTTGAATGGAATAAAACTGAAGCATTATTCCAATCAATACAGTGGGCTAACTCTGACAAATGGACAAAAAGGGCACTGGACAACTGTCCTGTTCTAACGGAATATTGAGTCTGCCATTATCCAACTTTCAAATAACTTCAACATAAGCAAAGGTCTTTTTCAACTCGATCCTGTTATGTTGAATTCCTTTAAAGCAGATTTAGATAAGAAGTGTAAAACATTAAATCTTTGGTAAACTTGTCTTCTACTTTATTAACTTTTAATTTGCATTTTATTTTTTTATATATATCGAAACCTGATCATAGGCAGCAATATGTTAAAACCCGGACAGAGTTCTAGTATAAATTTGTATTTTTATAATCCATTTGATCTTGCTAAAAATCGATTAACTTTTAATTTGCATTTTATTTTTTTATTTATATATATCGAAACCTGACCATAGGCAGCATTGTGCTAAAACCCGGCAGAGTTCCAGTATAAATTTGTATTTTTATAATCCATTTGATCTTGTGCTAAAAATCGATATTTTTCCTTACAATCTGTACGCCTCATTGGTAATCCTTTAAGGTTTTAATTTTTAATTTTTTATTATTTTTACTTCTCTGTTTATTGTATATATATGTATGTATGTATGTATTTGTGTATATAAGATATGTATGTATATATATATATATATATATATGTGTGTGTTGTGTGTATGTGTTATTTATTTTTTCTTTTTTTCTTTCTGTAACCTATATATAGGCTTAACCTTTTTATATACTTCAGTGTTCCTGAGGATGTCATTAGACGAAAGCGCTTGAGCACCATTTTGTGTTTCCTTTCCTTCGTGGTTTTATTCATTATATATATATATATATATATATATATATATATATATATATATATATGTTTGTCCCCACAAGGGGGTTCTAAGCTCGTGCTTTTGAGTGCTCTTTGTGCTCGTTTGTACGTGCTTGTTCCTGGAGGTTTCACGTGCGCCCTCCCGGCCCTAGCACCCAAGGATGATGGGGCTCGACCCTGCAGTCTTTCTCATCCTTGGTCTTTTTCCACTTCGACTGTCCCCTCCACCCTTTTTCCTCTGTCTTTCCTCTCACTTTTTCTTTGTTTTTCCGCTGAGATATGCCCTTTTAAATAGAGGCGAATCGGTTCTTCCCGAACTTAAAAAAAAAAAAAAAAAAAATATATATGTTTGTAGCCCATTTGGTTTTTGTTAATATCCACAATATATTTTTCTAATGTATTTTGGTGTGTTTGGTTCATATATGACCTCCTTTCTAGCGAAAATTAACCAAAACATAGGAAAACTTTAACATTTCATAACCTTGTTTTGTTTCATTTGCACAAGATATGAAGGTCATTTGAACAGAACACACCAAAATACATTAGAAAAATATATTTTGGATATTAATTTCAGTGTTGGTGAAACATTCAATAATTATCAGGGGAGGAACTTCCACTTAAGTCTTCACCTTCAATAAACCTAGTAGACCATCCTTACAGGTTTAAAAATGAAACATATTTTCTAATATTTGGCACAGATATTCTTTACTTCAACACACCATAACCAATAACAAAACCAATATATATTTCTAGGTAACTAAGGTGCAATAAGTCCAAATATCATGTTCATTTTTGTCGCAAATAAGGTTAGGTTAAGTAAGTGCAGGCAAAGTATTTGTTTGCAACCAAAATAAACATATTTGGATTTATTGTACCTTAATTAGCTAGAAACATTATTCTCTTTGGGTGCTATGATGTGTTGAAGAAATTTACCATGAATTTACCTTACCTTGTTTTTTAAAAGTATCTACTGCGACTGTGCTTATATCTCTTAGGTACTGAGGCAAGAAGTTAAACAGGCGAGAACCCTGCCTAGAAATACTATTATATTGAAGGGTTTGAATCATTCTCAGGCTGTTTGGTGGGAGGTGAGGTTTTTGACACATTCTGCCAGTTCTTGTTGAGGTGGGCACAATTGGTTCAGTTTTGGGGGCAACTAAAAGCCCTTCTAAAATTTTCCAGGTGTAGATTAGGATGTATCTCTCAAACCACCTCTCTATGGAATAAATGTCAAGGTCTCTGAGCCTATCCCAGTAGTAAAGAATTACCTTGGCACAACCAATGGTATTTCTTTACTATTACACCAGTCTCCAGTAGAAAGTTTTAAAAGCTGGTTTTCAATATTTTTCAATGTGCTGAATTAAAAAATGATACTCATTTCTGTCACAAAAGATTTGTTAGAGTTATTGGAGCTTAAACTCTCTAACAGGAAAAGGGTAAAGAAATGGCGCTTCCACTGATTTTAATTTGAATCAGTTAGTGGACATGGCAATTCATGTAATTAAGATATTTTTTTTATATTTTTTATAATTTTGGATAATGTTAGGGGTTAGGTTAGGTTGTTTTAGGTTCGGCCAATTTTGAAGGTGAAATTTGGCATGTCTTTTTTCTGAACAGGATGTCCTATCCGTGGATAGGATGACAAGTCAACAGATAGGATGCAAAAAGTATATTTGCTGTGGTTATATGGCTAAATTATTGGCAGAAATAGATTCAGCATACACGATTTAACTTAAAATCATATTTTAGTAAAGGATATCTATTGCAGATAAATTAGAATTTGTGCTGTTTGTATGTATGTGGGCCAGAGTAACTACTATTATGGAGATATAGTAACCATTATTACATTATCAGATTCTTTTGAATTATCCTCCCAACACTAATTTTTTTATATAATGTTGGTTTGGTTTTGGTACTTTATTTTCCTTCCATTAGAAAAAAAAATTAGTGTTGGGAGGATAATGCAAAAGTACCCATTATCATTTGTATAATTTAGGTCTCAGGGGTACAGGGGCAGAGCCCCCATAAAAATCACTCATCACAAATTGATAGCCTTACCGATACGTGGTAAATAATTATAGGCTTCATTGCATCCATCAGTAGCGACTTCATGCATTATTTCAACACTTGAATCATTCCCTTGCTTGAGAAAAACTTGCATACTCACATGGTCATCACACACAATGAATCTAGATACACCACTCGCATGATGGACAAACAACAACTGTGAATCGCTCAACCAAGTCTTCAAACAAGCCATTGACATAGGCCTAGGCCATATAGGAGCATCACTAGCTGCCAAATGACCAACATATAAACAGGATGAATTCTAATTTATTTGCAATAGATATCCTTTACTAAAATATGAATTTAAGTTAAACTGTGTACGCATGTATGCTGAATCTATTTCTGCCAATAATTTAGCCACATAACCACAGCAAATATACTTTTTGCATCCTATCCGTTAACTTGTCATCCTATCCACGGATAGGACGTCCTGTTCAGAAAAAAGACGCGCCCGGTGAAATTTATGTTTTTCCTATGGTTTTTTATGTGCTTTGTATTAATCTGACTTTCAAAATCTTCAGAAACCACTCATTTTTGGGATTCTCCCCACTCAAAAACTCCCGGTTCCCACTGGGGGGTCCCCTAAGTAAAAAAGGGTAAAAAGTTTTAAAATCTTTAAGCTTCAATAACTCTCTAACAAATCATTTGTGACAGGGTTAATATTCATCTTTGAACCCACTCACGCACGATTAAAATAGTACAATATATTGAATTGCCATTCAAAACTGACTAAGAAAATATATATATCTTATCTTGTGCAGATTTGTATAAAATGTGTCTTCTCATTAAAATATATTTCCTATTTTTCGTGTTTTCAATATACAGTGTGTCCCAAAACAACGTATACATTTTTTAAAAATTTATAACAGGAGAACCCACTAACAGATTCAGATGATTTTTATTTCTTTTTATAGCCTATAGCCTAAGGAGATACAAAAGCGAAATTGTTAACAGCCTTGGCTAGCCTAAGGAGATACAAAATCGAAATTAGTAATAGCCTTGCCTGCCTACAGTAAACATGGAAAATGGAAGTGTGCGCTTATCATTTGAGCAACGAAAATGGATACTAAAGTCGTATTTTAAAGTTGAGAAGATATCAAAGGTTCAACAACAGTGGAGAGACAATTTTGGAACTAATCCTCCAACTCGACTTACCATTTCACGTATCTGTGAGAAATTTGAAGTATACGGTACTGTGCATGATGTGTACAAGCAAGCGACTGGGCGTCAAAGACATCAACAGATGCTAACACTTCTGATGAAGTGCTACAGGTATTCACCGATCACCAAGAAAATCTGTGAGACAATGTGCTCGTGAAACAGGGAAAAGTAAGACAAGTGTCCACAGAATTCTGAAGAATGCTAAATGGAAATATTACATCCCGAGATTATTACATGCCTTGAATGAGGATGATCCGGATCGCAGAATCCAGTTTTGCGAATGGTTTCGAGTAAAAAACACAGAAGATGGCCAATTTGCGGACAAAATTTTGTGGTCTGATGAGGCTACATTTAAGTTGAATGGTATAATTAATCGTCATAATTGCACATACTGGTCACAAGAAAATCCACATATTTATGTGGAACAACATGTAAATTTACCGGGTATAACTGTCTGGTGTGGTTTTTCTTCCAAAGGTTTGGTTGGTCCATTCTTTTTCGATGGTACAGTTACCGGCCATAGCTACCTCAACATGCTTCGGGGAAAAGGTTTTCCTGCAATTCGACAGCTATACGGAGATGAGGACATTTACTTTCAACAAGATGGAGCACCTCCTCATTACCATCAGGATGTCAGGAACTACCTTGATGAAACATTTCATTATCGGTGGATCGGACGACGTGGTAGTATCGAGTATCCACCACGTTCACCAGATTTGAACCCACTTGACTTTCTTTTATGGGGTCATTTGAAAAATGAAGTATACAGTAGAAGACCTACATCACTTGAACAACTAAAGAGCACAGTTGAAGAAGCGTGTAGAAATATCCCTACAAACATTTTTGTTGAAGTCTGCCAATCAGTGAATCAAAGAGCGCAGTGGTGCATTGATGTCAATGGTCGACATTTTGAACACTTACGTGTTTAAAACAAATTAAACTATCTATTATTTCGAAGTTGTATATTTTACCTATAAAAAGAAATAAAAATCATCTGAATCCGTTAGTGGGTTCGCCTGTTATAAGTTTTTTAAAAATGTATACGTTGTTTTGGGACACTCTGTATATATATATTGACTATTTGGTGAATACTTCCTATTTTTGGTGATTCTGGTCACTTCTGCGTAATTTAATTTGTCCTGTTTTACAATTAAATCATTTTTAGCAATTGTTGGTCTGTTCAGTTGTGTGTTTTTATGACCAGAAGTATGATGTGTCAGTTTTGCATATTTGACTTTGAAGACATAATCCACCATATTACCCTCGATGAAGACAAGAGTTTAGACCTTTTTTTCAATCACAGAATAATTAAGACATCCGTGACCTGCCATAAATGCAATGGTGCTTGTATTTTGAGAAAAGACCAGAAGGTCTTTAGGTGCCGTAAAAAAATCCAACCAAATATTAAGCCAGGTTCAATCATTATTAGCGACAGTTGGCGTGCCTATGATCATATCAGTGAGCTTGGTTACATGCATAAGCGAATTAACCACAGTGAAAATTTTGTGGATCGCCACAACAATAGTATCCACACACAAAACATTGAATGCCTGTGGAAGGACATGAAATCATGGGTTTTTTTACATACTGGGAACAAATGCCCTCATTACCGGAAATATTTTGCACGGTACTTGTTCCTAGCAGAACATACCAATGAGTCCACAAAATTGCATCACTTCCTGACTACAATTGCAGAACTCTACCCTCTGCAATAAGGTAAGGTATTGTGTATAATTTAGGTCTCAGGGGTATGGGGGCAGAGCCCCCGTAAAGATCACGCATCACAAACTGATCAGTCCTAATGATAAGTGCAAACTTTTCTGGTTAATTTTGAGGTGTTTTGTATGAAACTGCCATCCATTTCTTGTGCAAATGTGTAGTTTTCGAGATATCTCAAAAACTACGCATTTGCACAGGAAACAGATGGCAGACTCGTGCAAAACACCTCAAAATTGACCAGAAAAGTTTCTCATCATAAAAACAGACTGGGTGTAAAAATGAATAATTACCTGCGACGGAAATGAGTATCATTTTTTGGAAATTATTTATATTAAGGTTTCTACCAAGTTGACAATACTGGCTGTTATCAAATGTTTCAGCATAACTTTAGGAGTCTAATGGTATATGTTATTATTTGCGCAATTGCATATTTATAATGTTATAGGTTTTTAAGGAAATTACTTTCTTAACTCCATTTTGGTCATAATTTTTTTAATGATGTCATCATAAGTATCTACTTGGGTGGAAAAATCACATTTGGCTACAAAAAATGAGGTATGTGGCTACAATGTTTTCAGTTTTCTTCATTAGTTGGTTTTCCAATATGGTGTGTGAAGGATATGGTTAAGTAAGTTAGGTTAGATTAGGTTCTCTAGCAATTTGGACACTGGAATACATTTTGGTTATGTGTTTTATCACACTCAGTCATTTTACACACCAAAATACATTTTTCTAGTAGTATTTGATGTGATTTGTTCAAATATGACCTCCATTTCCGTCGGAAATGAGATCCAACAAAGTTATAGTACTTTGAAGTTTGGCTCATTTTCAAGGGAAATGGAAGTCAAAATCTAAGCAAAACATCAAATATTACTAGAAAAATATATTTTGGTATTAATTAACCTAACCTAACCTTACCTAACCTAACCGTGGCTAAATGAGCCTAACCCTGGCTAAACGAGCCTAACCCTGGCTAAACGAGCCTAGAGTATTACCTTATTATGGATTAGGTGGTGGATACAGACGAGAGCTCGTTTAGCCAGGGTTAGGCTCATTTAGCCAGGGTTAGGCTCGTTTAGCCACGGTTAGGCTCGTTTAGCCACGGTTAGGCTCATTTAGCCACGGTTAGGCTCGTTTAGCCACGGTTAGGTTAGGTTAGGTTAGTTTAGGTTAATTAATACCAAAATACATTTTTCTAGTAATATTTGATGTGTTTTGCTTAGATTTTGACTTCCATTTCCCTTGAAAATGAGCCAAACTTCAAAGTACTATAACTTTGTTGGATCTCATTTCCGGCGGAAATGGAGGTCATATTTGAACAAATCACATCAAATACTACTAGAAAAATGTATTTTGGTGTGTAAAATGACTGAGTGTGATAAAACACATAATAACCTACTACATTTTTCTAGTAGTATTTGATGTGCAATGTTAAAATCTGGCCTTCATTTTATGGGGAAATGAACCAAAATATGTTAAAACTTTGAAGTCTCATAACTTTTGATTGGTTCATTTTTGTATAAAATGAAGGCCAGATTTGAACAAAGCACATCATACACTACTAGGAAAATGTATTTTGGCATCAAAATTGAGTGGAAACCCTACTGTAAATATTTACCCATTTTTTAATTCAGCACACTGAAAAACATTGAAAACCAGCTTTTAAAACTTTTTACCGGAGATCGGTGTAATAGTAAATATTTACCCAACCAATGTCTTTTTCAAAGCAATTACTGCAATTATTTTAAATATGCACACTTTTCCATACTGTTTGACTTTTGCAACTTGGAGAGCAAAAATCCTCCAAAAGAAGAGCATCATACGAGAATTTTCCAAATTATGCGGTAGGTATGTCATGCTGAACTTTTCAATTTAGTCCAGCCTAGATATTTTTTTTATTAATATAGTTCTTGGCATATTGTTTTGTACAAGATTTGCAATTCACTTTTTAAAATCTAGGTCTATGTATCACTTCTGACAAATATTTTGTACTGGATTTTGGTTCGGCGGTGTAGGCCTATGCCGAAGTTAAATAAACTAGCTATCAAACTAATTTTTGTCACGCTTAAAATTAGACTGATGTCTTACTTTTAAATCCCTGGTAAGTTTCCATTGCTTTTAAGTTGAAATATAAGTTGACGTTAAAAATTTGTAATAATATAAATAATAATATAGCATAAACTAACTTTTAAGGAATTCGACAAAGTTGAATGCGGACCCAATTTAACGCAGTTCCCTTTTTGTCCGACTAAAAGTCAAATAAATACATTTGAGTTGCCGCGTTGATGGCGACAATGCGTGTTTACATTAAAGCCTACTAACCTAATAGTAGTACGAGGCTAGTTGGCTTTGCTTACAGTCAGAAGGAATCAGTGGCGACGCCAAGGGGGCCGGGAGGCGAAGAAGTGCCTCCCCTAAAACATGTCTGGCCCCTTCGCCTCCCCTAAAGAATCCAAGAATATACATCTCCCATATTAAAAGTATTTCATTACAAATTTCGGTTGATTTGTGAAATTCAATATTTTCATAAATGTATGCACTTGACACTCTACTAAGTGTTGCCATACAGTAAGTCAATTATGTCTAGGGTTGCCACCCGTTCCTTAAAATACAGAATTGTTCCGTATTTTAAAGTAAAATGTTGCGTTCCGTATTGAACCTATACGGAACGCCTTTTGTTCCTTATTTTTCCCATCTGAGTTTATCAGCGTCACCTTTACTACTGATATACAGGGCGTCCCAAAAAAATGTATACGCACTTTAACAGCTGATAGCTCAATTGATGTTTCTTTCTTTCCAAGTTAAACCCATTAGAATTAATAATGGCAGTCAGACTAAGCTTTGAACAAAGGAAATTCATTCTAAAATGCTACTGGAAGTGTGAAAACGCAGTTGAAGTGCAAAGACAGTTTAGGAGGGAGTTTCAAACAGATCCACCAACGCGACTTACCATCACTCGAATTAGAGATAAGTTTGAAGCCGATGGAACTGTTCAGAATGTCCACAAGAAGCGTTCCGGAAGACCACGGACATCGACAAGCCCCACAAAGCAAGAAAGAGTACTGGAAACGTATCACCAAAGTCCAAGAAAATCTGTGCGGCAAGCGAGTCGTGAGGTAGGAATTTCAGAATCGTCTGTCCAACGCATTTTGAAGCGCTGTCAATGGAAAAGTTACATTCCAAGATTAGTCCATGCTATTAATGAAGATGATGATCCGGACCGAAGAGTGGAGTATTGCGAGTGGTACTTGGCACGATGTGGATGTGGATTGGACGAAGGGGTTTCGTAGAATACCCTCCGCGTTCACCAGACCTCACACCACTAGACTTTTTTTTATGGGGATACTTAAAAGACAAAGTCTACGCTATAAAACCTGCAACAGTCGCTGAATTGAGAGCAGCCATTGAACGAGAATGCACACAAATACCAAACGAAATGTTTCGTGGTTTGCGATTCCATTGCTTCGCGTTATCAGCAGTGCCTGGACCAGAACGGACGTCAGTTTGAAAACAGGCGTTGACAAAACAATTAAATAATGTCTGTAGATTCTATTACATTTTGAAAATGAAATGTATTTTAATAAACGCTGCCTTTATAATTATTTAAAGTGTGTATACATTTTTTTGGGACGCCGTATATAAATTCTACTGAAATTTTAATGTCATCTACTCAAATTTCCATATCTCGACCTGGCAATGCAGTACGCTGCAAGCCTGTCAGTCTGCCTTTGATCTTTGACGTGAGTTGATGTGTGTTGGAGCCTTGCTCAATATTTAAAAAATGGCTAGTTCCTCTGGTTCTGCCTCTCCCAGAATGGCAAAGCGGAGGCTCGAGAAATATCGTTGTGAATGGGAAACTGAGTATCCTTGCCTCAACAGTAGTGATGACAATTACAAAGCTTATTGTACGATATGCCGCCGACTTTTTACTGTAAGTCATGGTGGTTTAAGTGATGTAAAACAGCATGCTAGTGGAGACCATCAATCTGCAGTACTCAGGTCCAGAAGACACAGGGATCTATCTCAAAATTCATTGCTATTTAAGGTTCATCAGAGGCTGATTCGGTAAGACAATTGACATATAAGGAAAGATTGGCGTATCTAAACATGTTCTCATTAAAAAGGAGGAGGTTAAGGGGTGATATGATAGAGGTGTATAAAATGATAAAAGGGTTGGATAAGAGATTTTGATTCTCTTTTCATTAAAGATCACAATAACCAGACTAGAGGTCATAGTGTGAAATTATTTAAGCCAAGATGTAGAACAAATTTAAGAAAACAGTTTTACAAACAGAGTAATTAAGTTTTGGAACCATCTGACAGAAGAAGTGGTGACTTCAGATACACTTGATTCTTTCAAAAGAAGGTCGGATAGTTTGATGTCTGCAAGGGACATCTGGTGATAGTGTTTAAGCCCATTTTTATTGCATGAATGGTACTAGTTTATTTCATATATATTATGTGCATTTTGTGATAAATCCCACAGCTCAACACAAGTGTTGTGGGATATAGGGAGGCAGCATCTTGGGTTAGGGGATACTCTCTGTCCTTACACACCCCCATTTAAAGAGATTCCTCTGCTGAGTGAGGTATTGAAAAACTCATGATCTTCACTTGCCCCACAAACACCTTTAAATGGGAGACCCAAAATGGGTGCACACACATTTCTACATTACTGTACAGTCTTTACACCACACCTACACTTTTCCTCCTAAATATATATATTATTGTAATGTATATGGTTGTAAATTGTGACTTGGTCCGCAATTGATATGGACCGTGACTTATTTTTGGTTGGCAAGGTACTGGTATTGATGGGTACCGTAATGAAATTGACTGGATTCTTTGGATCTGATATATTTGCATGTCAGTTATAAATAGATATAGAGTGTAACATATTTGTGGATAGTAGCCTATTATGACTTTGATCCTCTGGATCCAGAGATTCTATCTCTAGTTTTAAATTGATAATTAATTAGTTTTGTAAAAATTGGTTGTTGCCAATGTACAGGCAGTTTTTACATAGTGGAGCCACTTCGATGGGCCGAAGTGGCCCCTAGTGTGCCCACTATAAAAATTTCTTATGTTCTTATATGCTGTCTAATTTGTCTAAATTCAAATTCATCAATTAAATCTATCAAGAAATTCTATGAGCCCATTTAAAGGCAAGGTGTGAAATATATTTATGTAAGTTATTTATATAGGTTATATGAGGGTTAAAATAATTATAATACTGTAAATTTCATTTAAATAATTTAATTTATAATTCTTTTAATATTGATTATTTACAATTATATTATTAAAATGCCCCTAAGAAGTCCTTATTTCTTCCCTAATTTCACCAAATTTGTATAGCAATACTGTATTTACTCTTGCCAGGATTCAAACCCTTGACATCTTAAACAATGTTCACATAGTTCTACTACCACAGCACCAGGAGTACATAAAATATTGCTATATGACCTGTCGGTTTAAGGCCATAAAATCGTGCAAACTCTCCAAATTTGCTGGTTTGATTTTTTAGAGCATCTTATGTTTCCTTTTTCAGGTGACAGTTGCTGAGTTGGCCCACGTCTACCACACTGTTAAACACAACTTGAGCTACATGAGTGCAGACTGTGGACAAAAGCTTAACCAGAAGATATTCAGTGATTCTAAGATAGGGGAAAAAAATATCTTGTGGAAGAACCAAAGGAGAAGCACTAGTAACAAATGTCCTTGCTCCCAGGGCAGTGTGTAACATTGTCAACATTTTGTCACAAGGTGAGAAACCCCTCCCATTCTCTTTTCAGACTGATGCTTCCAACAAAGGAAACAGGAAAATGTTTCCCCTTGCTGTGCAGTATTTCACACCAGAGGATGGAATTTAAAACAAAATGTTAGATTTCATGGAGAATCCAGACGAATCAGCAGAGGGGATAGTGAGCTCAATTACACGTTCGCTGGAGAAGCTTGGCCTGTCACTGGACCAGGTGTCAGCCTTTAGTGCCGACAACACTAATGTTAATTACGGAGTTCACAATTCGGTCTACACCAAACTCTGTAAGGCACAGAAAGACCTTCTCCAAGGAATTACCATGCACACATCGTGCATACAGGGGCGTAACTAACGGGGGGACATGTCCCCCCCCCCCAACTTTTGAACTGAGGGGATAATATAGGTTTTGTCCCCTCCAACTTTTGATCTAAGTTAACTTACGTGAATGAAAATATTTAGTTCTTGAAATAATCTATGATGAGTAAATCTTTAATTATATTAGTCCTATTAGTATGATGGAAAGTATTACTGATTCACTACTAATACTGCAGTGATAGATACTTTAATGAGACATCTAGTTATTTTTTACTTTAATTATTGCATATATTGTTTTCCTTTAATGTTAAGTATATACTTGATATACATAAGATAGTTGTGAAAATGCTTCTTTAATTTTCCTATTACTATCATAAATATAGATCATTCTCATCATAGTATTTTAAGAGCATCATTTTGGTCGCAAATACATTACCTACAGGGTAGCAGCACAGAAATTCATCATTATAGTTGTCGCCCCCCGCCCCCAACTTTTGAAAGATAGTTACGCTCTTGCGTGCATAACACAGTTAAACACGCACTGGACAACTTCTCTGTGGGTGTTGAGAATGTGGTGCTAAAGATATACAGCTATTTCTCCTCCTCAGCTAAAAGGAGGGAATCCCTAAAGGAGTTTTGTGAATTCTGTGAAGTGGAATTTAAAGAGATGCTGCGTCACATCACAACCAGATGGTTGTTACTGAATCCTGCCATCTCCAGATGCCTTCAGACACAGACGGGGTGGATGAAGAACTAGATGTTGTTGAAGTATATCTCCTCTTCTGTAACAACATCCTATCCATCTTTGAAGAGGTGGTCAAGAAGCTTGAGAGGAACGACACACCTGCCATTGACCTCATTCCTGTTATGAAGGCTTTCAGGGCAAAGCTCATCCAGAGGAAGGATGAGTTCTATGGATACCTGACAAAGGTGAAGTTGGAGCGTCTTTCTCCATCTGAGGCAAACACTGCAAAAGAAGAGTTCCAGGCATTCCTCAGCACTGCCATCATGTATGTGGAGAAGTGGTTTGACTTTTCAGAGGACAACTGGCTGTCCTCCCTCCAGCTCCTCTCTCCAAACTGGCCTGTACTTCTCTGACATGGAGAAAGTAGTTGAAAAGCTCAATGTGATCAATAAGCTCAAAGTCAATATGGATGAGCTGTATCATGAGTTAACAACCATTAACGCCATTGTAAAGAGGCTTCGAGAAGAGGACTGGAAGTCCAAAGGCACAGCTGCCAGTTGGATGGCTGTCTTCCAAAACCCTGATCTTCCTAACATGCTGTCTGTCCTCTCGTACATCTTCAGTGTACCAGTTTCAACTGGGTATGTTGAAAGAATCTTTTCACTCATGCAAAACAAGTGAGTGACACCAGGAACAGGTGCTCTGTTGAGCTCATAAGATCTGAGCTCCTTGTTACCCTAAACTTCAAGCTGTCATGTGCAGACTTCCACACAGCTATAGAGAAAGACAAAAGGCTTCTTGTTACAGCAAGGAGCAACACAAAGTATTCGTGGAAAAGGAAGTAGGAGAGGATTGCTGTCTTTAATGTCACACTACTGTATGTAAGATAGTTCTCAAAATAAATAAAATCAATAAAAACCTGTAAAATTTGATTTATTGCTACCTGCATTCTGACTTCATGAATGAATAGGACACCAAAATATGGTTTAATGAAATTGTGGGTAACATACTTTCTACCCCCGTACAACCCCTTTTGTAGGGCGTTCCTTATTTTCCTGAGCTGGAGGTGGCAACCCTAATTATGTCCCCCTCCCTCACTGTTCCCTTCGAATCAGTCTCTCGTGATCAAGGCCCCTTGGCCCTTTCTTCCTGCATAAAAAAACAGGTAGGCCCAAGTCTCCTTTCACGCCCTTCAACGTCACCTTCGTTAACTAATAGATCTTTAATAACGCTGTTCAACAAAGATTTTGTTCCTCTGGTAGTGTGGGGTTCCTTACTGACTTTTTAGTGCTGATTTCGAAAACAATAGTGAAAATTTTCCAATCATCCACAGTTATATATATATATATATATCAGTGGCGTGCATTTAGGGCATGCAGGTCATGCACTGCATGACCATTGATTTTTCGTAAATACAAAAATAAATTTTAAAAAGTAATTTATCTAACAACATTTAAAAGCAGTAAAAAATTACTTAAAAATTGAATTAATTTGTTTGAGAGAACTAAAGGAAAATATTTTTTTCTTAAGCCATAATAAAACATCGTTTTTCTTGCATCCCAGATGCAACAAACGAATTGCATTAGTGCGGCCATTGAAAAATCCTCCGCGAGTCAGTAGTGACTCAAATTCTTTTTCGTTAAATATCGTCGACTCACATGCAATTCCGAAAATGCATCCCGCATTTAGTGCTACCCGTGCCAGTGTTCGGTGAGGATGTGCGCGTTCTGTGTTTTAACTTTTATTGCCACTTAATTTATTCATTTCTTAAATATCTTTCAAAATATCAGCCCTAATGGGTGAAATGTGTGTTATAGAAGAACTTTTGAAGAATGGTTTTCAAAAAGAGACTTTGAAGCGAGACAATTAATTATAAATCATGGAAGGCCTATGCCGAAATTACCTAATTTACGGAGTTCCAACAAGAAATGTGTGAGGCATTTTCAAACTAATTTATACGAAAGAAAAAACTGGTTAACAGGATGTGCTGAGTTAAATAAGTTATTTTGCTGGCCATGCTTGTTATTTAATTTAGAAAAAACTGTTTGGAATGAGAAGGGATACGATGATTTAAATAATCTACATATGGCTATGCTAAAACATGAACGTTCTCAAAGACATAAAATCTCTGATCGATCTTAAAACATTCGGAAATGTTCGCACTTACAATTAGATATTCATAAAAGACAAAGCATACAGCAGCATAATGAAAAGGTTAAACAAAACAGAGCTATTATGCGAAGATTGATTGATGCAGTTATTTTTTTAGGTCGACGAGAGTTATCATTTCGTGGTCATTTTGAATCTGATGCATCCAATAATCGCGGGAATTATAAAGAACTTTTATATTTATTCAGTAAGTATGATGAAAAATTGGCAAACCATCTAGATACAGCTTCTATTTTCTCGGGTCTCTCAAACAGAATACAAAATGACTTGATCGATGCGGTTCAAAAGGCAATGTTGAATGAAATAGAAAAATGAACTTAATCAGGCAAAATTTGTTGCTATTCTTCTAGATGAAACGTCCGATGTATCAAACTATTCACAACTTTCAACTGTTTTGCGATATGTTACAAAAGATTGTGTTGCTAAAGAACGATTTATCGGGTTTAACGATGTGAGTGCAGACCGTTCAGCAAATGCTTTATCTGAACACGTATTTAATGCATTGAAACTTGGAAGTGTGAAATAAATTAGTTGCACAAACCTACGATGGTGCTGCTACAATGGCAGGACAATTAAATGGGTTGCAGTCAAAGGTAAGGCAGAAATATGAATCTGCAATCTTTATTCATTGTTGTGCCCATGTGCTAAATTTAGTTTTCACAAGCATGCTCTGCTATGAAAGAATGCAAATTTTTTTCTACAATAAATGGACTGGGTACGTTTTTTACTAAATCACCCAAAAGAACCAATGCGTTGGTATAATTTTTAAAAAAAGATTTCCCAAAGCTGCAGCAACTAGGTGGAATTACTCCTCGCGTCTAGTTAATATCGCAAAAGAAATCTAGATTTCTTAAACAGCCTTTTTGAAAACATCATTGAGAATCCTGAATCATGGGATGAAGTCACTATAAATTCTGCAATTGGATTCCGACACAATTTAAAAGATCCTGATTTCCTGTTTTTATTAGAAGTATTTAGTGATATATTTTCCTTCACTGATGTTTTATTTAACTCCTTCAGACCAAAAATCTTGACATTGTGTATTGCAAAGAGCATATAGATAAAACTAGAACAATGCTCGAAAATAAACTGGACGACTTTTTCATGTTTTATGAAACTTTGGTGAGGAAAAATATGGCATAGATGCAGCAAACCAAACTAAGAGATGCAGGAATAAATCTGACCAATCTGTTGACCCACAACAACATTACAGAATCCTCTATACAAAATTATTGGCACAATAGTTGACCAATTAAAAGTAAGATATTCATCATTAGAAGAGCTTAAATTCCTGGAGCTTCTCAATTTTAGCAAAGCTGAAGAATATTGCAAAAAAACTTCCAGTGGATGCTTTAAATTCGTTAAAGGCCACTTATGGTGATTTTTTTGATATAATTCGTCTTCAGAGTGAACTATGTGTTTTGTATTCAATGGAGGACTTTATAAAGCAAAGTGTATGCAATTTAATGCATTATATTTATACCAAGGATCATATTGATGCTATGCCAGAACTCTTCAAGCTTTGCAATTTGGTTTTGACAATTCCTTCTACGACTGCTCTGTAGAGCGATCCTTTTCTGCATTGAAGAGAATTAAAACTTACCAAAGAAATACAACAGGAGAGCAAAGGATTTCAGGGTTAGCCCTTATGTCTATTGAGAAAGATTTGCTCCAACATTTAATTAAATCAGAAGATTTTCTATGAAAAGATAATAAACATATTTGTCCTGAAGGATCGAAGAATTGAATTAATTTATAAATGAGGTAAGTAAATAATAATTCTTATTTTTTATAGGTCTTTTTTTTAATTTAGATGTACTTATCAGTGATCCCATTACTATGTTACGAAACTAAATGGTTCCTCTTATTGAATTAATTTAAGAAATAATTCCGTAGAATGCATGAGTAACCATGGGCGTCCGCAAGGGGGGGCGGCAAGAGGGGGCAGTTGCCCCCCCCTGGAAATTTATGTTCGCCCACGCAACGGCTTCTATAATTCTATTGCAGCTTAGTCAGTGTTTAGTTTCCAATTTAATGGCTGAAATAGTTAAATTCGTTTGGCTTCGGGTCCCCGACCCCGCTGGGGAAGCTTACAACGCTCCCCAGACCCCCTAGCTGCATGCTCATGCACTTCATCGAAACATGCTCTTGATAAACCATCGTCTGTGGTTGATGCAAATGCATCACAGAGATATTTTGACACCATTCTTTTCCATGAAAATGTATCATTAGTTAAAATTCGTTTGGCTTATGGGGCTCTGGCCCGGACCCCGCTGGGGGAGCTTACAGCGCTCCCCCAGACCCCCTAGCTGCATGCTCAGTGCTCGCTTCGCTCGCACTTTGTGTTATCATTTTTGTAGCTGAGCCCCCTCTTGGAAAAATTCCTGCGGACGCCCCTGTGAGTAACTATTGCATGCCCAACCTCGAAGGTCACCGCACGCCACTGATATATATATATATATATATATATATTAAACACAGACCGTGCATGGAACAAGGAACTCTTCTGGGAAAATTAAATCCACTATAGTCCGAATAAGTAATGGTAAATGACAAATACCATAGTTTTTCTTTTTCATGATTCGGACTATAGTGGATTTAATTTTCTCAGAAGAGTTCCTTGTTCCATGCACGGTCTGTGTTTAACATATAAGTTTCTCAGGGGACCATTCTGAGTTTGTGTGTATATATGTGTATATATATATATATATATATATCAGTACAAGAATTATTAGAAAAAATACAATTATTCCTATGGTTCCTGAATTATGGGCCACCCGGGATATATATATATATATATATATATATATATATATATATATATATATACTACGACAAGAGAATGAAAGAGGGAAGTGGGAACAAAGAACAGTGGAAAACAGAAGAAACGGAGAAAGGCGAAATAGAAAAAAAATCAAATACCGTCACAAAACAAGGCCGAAAACACACAGGCGACAAAGAGTGTAAAGGCAACGAAGGACACAAACACAAATAGCACAAATAGGACAAGACAAGAGGGCAGTCAAGAAAACGGAGTGAAACTGTCCCCCAATAAGGAGCAAAAAACAAAGGCCAAGAGTAAATATGAGGAAGGAATTATATGCAGGTATTATATATGATAAAAGATAATTGCAGATTTAAAAGAGGACAATGTATATATGAACATCCCCCAATATGCAATTTCTTCTATAATAATGGTCATTGTAAATTTGGGGACGGATGTAAATTCTACCACCCGGACATTTGCAGGACTTACGCAAAATATGGAACCTGCAAATTCGGGAAAAATGCTACTATCAACATATCCCGACGGACTCAAAGAACAAAGGAAAAAGTTTAAATGACAGTAGGAATAACAATAACAATAGGAACACAATAAGCGAACAAGAAAAATTTTTCAACATCGCAGACACGTTACGGATGCTAAATGTCATCCACATGCAGCTGACACAGCTGGAAACCCCCGAGCCAAACCGCTACCGGACAAGAAGCTACCAGTACAAGTAGGCGGAAACGGATCTCTCTCGGAGGATCATAGGGCAACGAATCAAGCGATATCGAAGGAAAACGAACTTGAAATGCACAAGGGGCAACGAAAAACAGAGAACATAAAAATTGTCCTGGCTAATATTCAAGGAATAAGACCAAACCAATCATTCAATAAGGTTTCGTACCTGAAAGGATTTATGGACGAAACAAGGGCGGACATCGCATGCCTCACAGAAACTCATCTTAAAGATTGCCAAGGAAATTGTGAAAACTGCGAACATTGTATTGATAAGAGATAAATATAAAGGGCTTCAACTTACTAAGAGCGGATAGAACGACGAGAAGTAAAGGTGGCTGTGCTATATATGTACAGGAAGGTCATATGACAGAGACGATAATAAGTAAATCAAACAGCTATGTGGAACTCCTAGCAGTGAAAATAGAAAAACTAAACGTGATAGTAATAGTCATCTATAGACCTCCAAGCACCCCAACCGAAAAATTCTCGGAGGCCATTGATGACATCAGAAAGCTAATAAAGGCCATAAACCCTCCATCCCCCAATATAATGATCTGCGGAGACTTTAACTTCCCATTTATAAAATACAAAAAGGTGAATAGGAATATATATATTTACCAAGACAAGGGGGAGCACAAGAGAAGACCAGGAGCAAGCAAAAATGTTGATGGCTCTCACAAATGAGTTTATGCTGACACAGGAGATAACAGAAAATACCAGAAAAAATAACTGCCTGGATCTGGTATTCACGAATAACACGAACTTGATTGCTGATATAAAAATAACCCCAACCATTATCTCAGACCACAACTTAATCGAGATGTCAACAAATATGACGACAGCATTAAAAGACAATACACATATTGAGGAAAGAAGTAAATTCGGGGCCTTTAACTTAAACCCCGAGACTATAAATTGGGAAGCAATCGGATCGCACATGGCCCAAATAGAATGGAGAACAATTTTCGAGAATAAAACAACTGAAGAAATGCTAACAACCTTCAAAGAAAAAACGCTGAGAATTTTAGAAAAATATGCTCCGAAATCACAGCCAAAAGGAAAGAGGAGCTGGCTAGAGAGGCAAAAGAGAAGACTATTCCGCAAAAGAAAAAGAGTGGAGGCGAAGTTAGGCAACTGCGGAGATAATGACAGGAAAGCAATAAAAGAAAAACTGGAGGGTATCGATAGGGAAATACAAGCCCTGATTGAGGACCATACAGAGAGGAAAGAGGAAAAGGGGGTAGAAGCAATAAAGGAAAATCCATAATACTTCTATAGCTATGCAAAGAGGAAAACAAAAACGCGCGCCGCTATTGGGCCCTTAAGGACGAGAAATAATGAACTAACCGACGATCCAAAAGAAATATCTGATACATTGAGAGCTCAATATGAATCAGTTTTCAGTACCCCAAAAAGTGACAAAGCGATACCTGACATTAATGCATTCTTTGAAGAGGAATTGCAAGGAGAGTATATAACAGACTTTGATTTTACACCAGATGTAGCGAGAGCTATAGGACAAATGAAACCACATTCACCTGCAGGTCCGGACAATTGGAACGCATTATTGATTAAAAACTGTAAAAATGAAATAGCTACACCTTTATACTGGATATGGAGAAGATCCCTAGACACTGGGGAAATACCGAGCATCTTGAAAAGAGCAAACATTGTCCCTATATATAAAGGAGGGGACAGATCTCGAGCAA
This sequence comes from Bathynomus jamesi, assembly GCA_023014485.1. Taxonomy (NCBI): domain Eukaryota; kingdom Metazoa; phylum Arthropoda; class Malacostraca; order Isopoda; family Cirolanidae; genus Bathynomus; species Bathynomus jamesi. The sequence continues at coordinate 396,993 of JAJOZX010002434.1, forward strand.
AGAACTATAGACCAGTGTCATTGAGGTCCCACCTCACCAAAGTATTTGAAAGAATAGTTAGAGAGAAAATTTAGGATTTCCTGGAGACACGGGAAAGATTCAACGAAAATCAGCATGGATTCCGATCAGGTAGATCATGCCTATCACAACTAATAGAACACTACAACAATATCCTAGATGCATTGGAAGGCAATGACAACTACGATGTTACTGTATATACACAGATTTTGCTAAAGCTTTCGACAAATGTGACCATGGTATAATAGCACATAAAATGAAATATATGGGAATAACAGGCAAAGTGGGAAAATGGATCTACAACTTCCTCAGAGAACGTCTGCAGGTCGCCAAAATTCGAGGTATATCATCATCAGAATCGGAAATACGCAGCTCAGTACCACAAGGGACAGTACTGGCCCCACTCCTGTTCATTATCATGCTAACAGACATAGACAGCGGAGTAAACAGCAACAGTATAGTAACATCCTTTGCAGACGATACAAAGATCAGCAGAAAAATCAGCAATGTACATGATGTGGAAACCTTGCAGAGGGACACGAACAAAATATACAAATAGTCAGAAGACAACAACATGTCATTTAACACCGAGAAATTTCAGCTCTTGAGATATGGTAGAAAAGAAGAACTTAAACAGACTGCATATTATGCTCCAGACAGACAGGAAATTCAGAGAAGCACGAAAGCGATCGATCTCGGGATAATAATGACAGATGATGCGAAATTCGAAACACAAAATCAGATAGCTAAATAAAACAGAGAGTCGCCGGACAGGTACTAAGAACGTTCAAGAGAAGGGACAGGACCAGGGCCGGATTAAGTATTGTTAGGGCCGGGGGCAATGAATATTTTCGGGCCGGTGTCACTAGAAAAACATTAGAAAAACACAATTCTTTACCTGATACATCATACATGAGTGATGTGATCAGCTGACTGGGATCGATCAACAGAAAACGAAACAAAAACGAAGATGTGATTACAGAAAATGTATACTTTGTTCGCATAAATGGAATACTAAACTAGGTTTTGTAGAAGAGGAATCTAGAATTTTTTTTCTTCCTCACGGTCGACCAATTATTTCAACGGTAGATTATAGCGTTTACATAGTTTCTTGGGGTCGGTCAGCATCTTGGGGCCGGTCAGCATCTGCGGCCGGGGGCAAATGCCCCCTTTGCCCCCATTATAATCCGCTACTGGACAGGACAGTAATGATTCCCCTGCTAAAAACACTGATTATACCAAAACTTGAATACTGCTCAGTTTTGATGTTCCCATATAAAAAGGAAGAAACTAATAAACTAGAAGAAACGCAAAGGCATTTCACAGCCAAGATTGATGGCTGCAAAGAACTCAACTACTGGGAAAGACTATGTAAACTAAATCTGTACTCCCTTGAAAGAAGAAGAGAGGTACACCATAATCTACATATGGAAAATGATCAAAAAACTGGTACCAAACCTAAAACTAAACCCAATTACCATTCAAACAACACTGGAAAATAGGAAAGGCAGAATGTGTAGTGTTCCCAAATTAAAGGCCTGACAAGGGACCTCCTCAACTCTGAAGGAAAATAGCTTGGTTGTCAGGGGGCCCAAGACTTTTCAACCAGTTTCCAAAGGACCTCAGAAACGTAACGGGGGTCAAAGTTGAAGTCTTCCAAGAGAAGACTGGATGCCTGGCTCAGGACGGTACCAGATGAGCCGGGCGTGCCTGGCTATGTACGGTGGAGAGCGCAGAGCAACTCGCTCCTCCACCAAGCCAGACCTAGAGGCGGGGCCACCAGCTTGACCTCCGTGTGAAGAGAGACCAACGCACGAAACAACGTAAGGTAAGGTTAAGGTAAGGTATATATGAATGATACACAGACCGTGCACGGAACAAGGAACTCTTCTGAGAAAATTAAATCCACTATAGTCCTACAGTGGGCCTTATAGCGATAATGATTAGGCCTACTATAATTACTTATTTATGAAATTGGATGTGGAATATGATATGACGTTACGAATGCTTCGAGGTCACCAGCTTGGATTACACCCAAACAAAATAGTATTAATAATATAAAGTTATGAAGGTTATTAAAAAAAACACCTTATTGTTTTGTATTTAATTAAGAAAATAAATCTGTTATTTGTTCACGGTGAATAACAAATGATTGACAGTAATTATAGTGCATAACAATTATTTAACGGTATATATATATTATGCTAAGATGACATGGAGCTTAGCCAATAAGTAAAATGGTTAAGAGCTTAATTGTCAAGTAAATTTTAGGGTTGCCAAGTCAACAGATCTTGAATAAAGGACACTTGCACGCTACCGTATATTCCATTGCTTATCATGATAAAAATTTACTTGTGCAATATTTTTTACAATTTCTTTATTATATTCATAGATAAAATATGTCTAGAAAGTCGTACACTTGTAAAATCACACTACTGTATTGAAATGAAACATTTTTAAGTTTCTTTATTATATTTTGTGAATTAAAGACAGGAAAATATTTACAAATCATTATAATGAATTATAATGAATTTTATTCCTGCCATTTCTGCGGTCAGATTTTTGTTGCATTGTATAATTTGTATAATATTAGTAAAGAAATTTGAAATATTTTTGTTTTTCGGTCTTTTTTCTAAAAAATCACTAAAAAAAAGTCTTTCGTGAATTTTTCTAAAAAAGGCGCTAAGACATGCGTAATGAGTGAACGCTTTAATGCATAAGATTATTAGAAAAAAAAATTAGACACGAACAAGCCTTAACTTTCAGTAGCGCGACACGTAAAATAATGTTTTCTAACTTTCTAAGAGAGGGAAACCTAATATATAATTAAGTATTCTTACCTAAGTATTCATCTGAAGATATTCTTCAACTCATAAAAAATAGAATCACGCCAAAAACTCATGAAGCCGGTTTAATATGGCAATTTGGCAACGCACAAAAAAATATGTTAACGACGATGCCTCCTTCCTCGATCCTCTCCAGCAAGGATGACAATGGCAACGGGCAATGGGGGCAGGATTGCCAACTCTGATTTACTAGAAATCACATCTGAATGTTGAATCTCACTTCTCCCGATTAACTTAACGAATTAATTAAGTTTGAAAACATCTCCGTCTCAAATTTTTAGTGATGAATAAAATTTTGAGAGTCAATTACTGAATTAAAGGACATATGGCGTCCTTTCCGAGTTTATCAAAGGACAAGGACACATGAGCTGAAATAAAGAACTCCTTTGAAATAAAGGACACTTGGCAACCCTACAAGTTGAAGTAATACACTCGTTGATGGTAGGCTATTGGTATGCAAAATGGAACAAAGAATAAATGATGCAGCCTAATGATAATGGAATTTATGCACGTAAGTTGGTACACTGTAAATAGGTTAAACCTTCATTTAGGTAGGCTAGAGTTACACAAATGGAACATTGAATGGGCCTATTAATGATATACAGAATGCACGTGCATTTAGTACACGGTAAGTGGATTTGGCCGTCAATAATGAAATGCTTAAATAAATCACATAAATAAACGGATGCAAATATTTATGGATTACATGAATGAACACAATAGCAGGATGGTACACGCATACGGTATTGGAATGACACTTGAATTGGGCACAGGAAATAAGCCGTGGGGGTTTGTATTAGAGAATTAGTCTGACGCACAATCAATAATCATACGAAATATCACCATAACAGGGTGATACACAATTATTTTATTATAATGACACTTGGATTAGGAAATAGGCCTACTGCGTTTCAACGAGTTAGTTTGAACGATTTGTAAAACACCTTGCGTTTATAGCCTACGCTTCTGCGGTGCACTGATGTAGGCTTTGCGTTATTGTTTAAAAAAAGAGAGAGCTTACCGACACGGCGAAATGCCTCTGGGTTGATGAGTTACTTGGAGGTTGGCCTATTGAACTGTTGGCTCTTCGTTGTTATGCACGTCGAGATCGTTCTCTTAGAGTGGGAGCTTGAAGGTGAAATTGACCGTCCGTTGTTTCGCAAGTCGAGGTCTACATGGTGAAGTGTTAACGAGGCTATTGGATTCTCGTTGACAGCCGCTTTTCGTAAAGTGGTGAAAGCTGAACCAATGTGAAGTGATTTGGGCTTGTAGCTTCGTAGAAGATTCACGTACTGTATCTTCCTTATTCCTTAAGGATATTTTCTCGTAGCGTGTTGAACTTTGTCGGTTCTCTCGAGGATGATTGGTAACCGGTTGCGGTGTGGTGGAGGCCAATGGAAACGCCTACTGCGGTAGTGTAGTTTGTTGCAGGTAGGATTCATAGCTTACTTCAAGTGATGCTTCGTTTCTTGAATGAAATATGTTGAAGTGGCCTTGATCTGATGCCGGCTAAAGCTGATGCGTGGAACTACGTGAAAAGTGGACGTTCGAGGTGGACGTAACGAGTGGAGTGAGAGAGTGCCAGTAAACTACGTCTTCTAGCGACTCTTGAGGACGAGGACGCTATTCTTCCGAGCTTTTTGAAAGACGCCAAACAATCGTCCCTTGGTGTTTCTCCTTGAACAACACGTGTGCCTAGGATCTCTGCCGACGTCGAAAAGGAAAATTTCCGTGTGTTTTCTGTCTGTAGTTGTCTGTTCCTCTACATTCCGAATAAGTAATGGTAAATAACCTTTGGTTAGTTTCCGCCCGAAATCTTCGTTCTGACGAAGGTCAAGCTTTTCACTCCACCTTAGACCTACAGTTTAACGTGGAATCCGAACCACGCCCCATCAGCAGCCCAGCGTCTTAACCACTTGGCCACCTAGGGTACCTATTTATCTACCAACCACTTTATTTGTGTGGAAGGATGAACAGCTGGGTTTTGCCGGCTGTCGTCGGGTCTCGAACCCGGGGCCGATGGATTCGTAGTCAGCGACCCTAACTACACCACCAAGGCGCTCCAAAATAGTTTTGGTTTTTTGGCTAAAAATACAAGTTACCCCTTTTTCTTTGATGTATTCAATCCGACGCGAATGCAACGAGTCTTTTCCTTATATTGAGGTTCTGGATACAGTAGGCTAGGTGTAGCTGTAACCACTAGATCCTGTCCCAAAGCTGGATCCTATCTGCTTTGCAGATAGCTGGTAAGGGAAGCTATATTTTTGGGTCCTCTTTGCAAGCGACCCGTTGCCCACGTCGGGCTAACATCATGAAAAAGAAAAAACTATTGTTTGTCATTTACCATTACTTATTCGGACTATAGTGGATTTAATTTTCCCAGAAGAGTTTCTTGTTCCATGCACAGTCTGTGTATATCATGAAAAAACCTCGGGGGATAATTCCGAGTTCAATCCAATATATGTATGTACGTGTACAGTATATATACTCGAACCTCGCTAATTCGAACTCCTCTAATTCGACATAATTCGAACAATTCTGGCGAGGACAAATTATGGAAAAAATTCGAACAGTTTGCCTAAACTACATTAATAACTACGTGACCGTAATGTTTCTGTGAAGTACGATACAACATTGTGTGTTGCAATATCAGAAAATAACTGGAGTACAATATAGTAAAAAAGCATGCTAAAAAACCCATTGTTTTTCTTTAAGCATACTTATCAATACTTGAGGATGTGGTTCACTATTTCCACTCTGACCAAGGGTAGTGTTACGTTTCAGCTATTGCTCCTGTTCTTGTCCTGTCCTGTGAGTTCACAATGCCTCACACACTGTTAGTAGTATAATTTGAATTTACAGGTCTCTTAAATGGTTCAAATGTATTGATAAACTTTATTTAATTTGTAGTATCGTTTTTGGGCCCTACTACTTTCGTACAGAGGTTGTATGAAAACGGTTCGAATTATCTGCCGGACGTCGAACAAAAAATGCACTAATCCGAACTGTTCGAATTCCAGGACAAATTTCGAACACAATGCGTAATTCGAACTCAATGTGTAATTCGATGAGGGTAGAGCCCTGAAGATACCGAGTTAGCGAGCGAGGTTCGAGTATATATAAATATATATACATGATTTGTTACAATCAACATTTTATGGCCCGTTTAGTCTCAAATATACTAACTCTTATATCTGGACTATAAGTAGCATCAAAATTAATAATATTGTTCTGAAGTGCCGAGTTCAATAACTCACTGTAGTGTTCCTTCCATAATTTGCCTATATTCCCAGTCCCAGTTATGATACATTTTGAATATTAGCAGGGAGACCCATTGCACTATTATTCATTGTTTTTAATTCTTCCCAAAAGTTTATTGGATTCTTACTGGCAAGCTTTCCAGCCAAAGCATCCCTGCTCAACTCATCCTCATGATTTTTTTATATACCTTAATGCATACTTGGGCATTCAATTATTATGGCACTTCAAAACCTAAAATGAATTGTTAACAAATTTAAAATTAAGAAATTTTATTATTCTAGTGCGGGGCCTATTACAAAGAAGTGCCGAATAAGTTTTGAAAATGGGGCATCGCAAGCTTGAATTATGTAAATTCTTCTGAACCACAGTATCAGGTTAGGGAGTCACTTACAAAGAGATGTAGTCCTCTTCATGAAGGAAACCAATTCATAAGCAATTTAGATGCTTTTTGTAAAGAATTAAACCTTTAGTTTTTTGTTAGGATCAAGCTAAAAAAAAGACCCTGCTAATGTTCAAGCAACATTGTTAATAAAAATATTCTTGAGTCTGCCATTATACAACTTACAAACAATTTCAACATTAGCCAGGTTTTTTTTTCGCTTAATCCTGTTGTTTTGAATTCGTTCAGAACGGGTTTAGACAAAAAGGGCAAAGCCTACAAAGTCACTAAAGGAAAAAGTCGCTAAACGAAAGCTGAATGGCAACACAAAAGGGATAAACAGAGGAACGCGGGCTGTTCGTTTGTTTTGGCTGGACTAGAGCATGGTTATTCATATCTGACTAAATCGTTGGTGCTAAGTTTAATTTGGTGATGTTTCTAAGGTGACAAATGGAGTAGAAAGTTGTCAATATATTATACCAGTTAGGGGTAATGTCTATAGCTTCTAAATTAGTAAAGTTAGAGAGTTTAGATAGACTGCTTTGTGGGACGCAGGGAATCTATGGTAGGCCCTAAAGAATATCTAATTCAACGCACCGGTAAGTGCCTTTGTTGTTGTTCAGAAACCTATTAACTTAGCGGGGACGCTAACCCAACGCTATTACATGCTAAAACTCTGGTAGCTTTTTCATATAAATTTCCTCCTCCTACAATTTCTTGTGCACCAATCATATTATCCTTTTTTTTTTAATTTTCCTTTGTGACCTATATATGTTCTCAAACTTATTAATTTCAGTGTTCCTGAGGATGTCATTACACGAAAGCGCTTGAGTACCATTCCGTGTTTGCTTCTTTGTTCTTGGTTATATATATATATATATATATATATATATATATATATCCTTCATTGGCCCAAACAAATGGAAGTCTGAAGGTGCCAGATCCAGGCTGTATGGAGGGTGGGGTAACACAGTCAAGCGCATTTTCGTGATGGCCTCTCGTTTGCAAACTGTTGTGTGGTCTTGCGTTATCGTGCAAAAGAAGGACGTCTTCCAGTTTTCTCTCCGGTCGAACTCGCTTTATACGTCTCTGGAGTCTCTGCAGGGTAGCAATATATGCTTCTGAGTTTACTGTTTATCCTTTCTTCATAATGTCTACCAAAATCACCCCTTTCATGTCCCACAAGATAGTGGCCATAACCTTTTCTGCAGAGAGAGCCATCTCGAACTTTTTCTTGCGTGGGGAGCCTGGGTGAAGCCACTTCATGGATTGGTGTTTTGTTTCAGGTTCAAAGTGGTGTACCCAAGTCTCATCCTCAGTCACAATATGTGAAAGGAAGTCATTCCGTTCTGTTTCGTATCGAACCAACGACTCAGAAGCAATTTCTTTTCTTTGGGCTTTGTGATCTTCAGTCAGTTCGCGAGGAACAAACCGTGAACACACTTTTGAATATCCCAGTTGCTGAATTATCGTCTTCCCACTTCCTTCACTAATTCCTAGCTCCAGTGGTAGCTCCTTGTATGTGACGCGCCGATTTGATCGAATGATGCTATTAGCACGTTGCACAATGTGAGATGTCACAGCCGATGCAGGGAGACCGCTGCGTGGCTCATCATCGAGGCTGGCTCTCCTTCTCTCCGATGATCTCTCACGTTTAGATCAGTGTCCAACTGTGCTTCGATCAACAACAGCATCTCCGTAAACGTTTTGTAGACGTTTATGAATATTTCCAACTGTTTCCTTCTCTGAGGTTAAGAACTCGATAACAGCTCTCTGTTTCCGACGCACATCGCTGTCAGACGCCATTTTCGAAACTGCGTTAACCATCGGTTTTATGCAAGGGCGTTTAAAAGCTGTTTATACAAGGAGGGGAGGTTCAAACTGGAAAAATCCGGTTATGTAAAGCGGAGAAAGTTCAAACTTACAGCCCAAAAGACATTTCAGCTCCATGGCCTATTATTTAGCTAAGAAAAAAGGATGGGGCAAAATATATTGAGTGCCCCTAGTATGTATGTATGTATATGATGCAAACCCAAAAGGAAAAAGAAAAATGATTCCAAGGCTTTTCCTAATGACCCTAATTTCAAACTGGTAAATTTTGATGTATGCTCGTTATTCACAAAAGTCCCTGTTGATGACCTACTTGATTTTTTAAAAGATAAGATCTCTGAATATTCTTTTCCTGTTCAACACAACACTCTTATTGAGTTAATGAAACTTTGCGTCAAAGACTAAGTTTCAGTTTGAAAATAAGTTTTATGCTATGTCGTTTGGACTGGCGATGGGTAATCCCCTCTCACCGGTATTAGCTAACTTATATATGGAATTTTTTGAAAGCAGAATGTTGCCTACTATTGTTAATTTTAACCTTGTTTGGTACAGGTATATAGATGATATTTTATGCCTTTGGCCTAATAATTTGGATGTTGACTTATTTCTTGGTAGGCTCAACAATTTAGTCCCATCTATTAAGTTCATGGTTGAAAGAAAATGATGGAAGCTTATCTTTTCTGGATCTAAAAATTCTGAGATGCTTGAATCATATGTGCATTTTTATTCTGATCATCATCAATCGATTAAATCTTCTATTTTCTCTGCTATGTTTCTTAGAGCATTGAGAGTTGTCAGTCCTGAATTTTTAGATTCAGAGTTATGCAATATCATGAATATTGGTACTAAATTATGTTATCCTATTTCATTTCTAGATAACTGCCTTAGGAAAGCCAAGAATAGGTGTTGTTGTTGATATTGTTGTTGTTGTTGGTTAGCCGATCAGCCCACCCTGATCGAGCAAGCCGGCGGCACGCAGGTAACCGATCGCCCTCTCCGGAGTGGACCAGAGGTTCAGCGCACTAGTCATGTTGTGCTGTGTTCTATGTTGTGCTAGAGCGGTATAGTCTGTCATAATGTGTTCAATTGTTTGTGGTGTGTCCTGGCACAGGTGGCAGGTGTCGTCTGTGGAGTTGTCTAGTTTGTGTTTATATGTCTGTAAGTTGGGATGATGTTCACATCGGAATCGTGCTAAGTTAACTCGATCCGATCTATTCAAACTGGTCTCTGACCTGTCAATGGGTGGCGGCTTCGCACCTAGGACCGCATTCAGATCGAGTCGTGTCAGTGATTTGTGGGTTAGGTGCGTGTGTGTGTGTGTGTGTGTTTTCTGTAGTGTATGATGTCAGTGGGGCATGGTATGGAATGGAGTATTTGGTTATAATGTCTCTCTGGTGTTACCTTAATGGTGCGAGGTGTTGGTGCATGATTGTACATGTAGTGGCAAGGGTGTTGTGGGTTAGTTGTCACTACTGCCATGAATTGTGTTTCCCTCATGTTTAAATGTTCCCTAATTTTCAGTATTTTTGTTTCTGTGTGCAGGTGTTCTATTGGTGTTGTTTGAGTACATCCTGTAATAATACGAAGTGCGTCGTTTTGTATTGTCTGTAAGGTGTTTAGTGTGTATTTGAGATAATGCGTGCCCAGCATGGGCTAGCATAGTCCATAACTGAGCGAATATATTGTTTGTATATAAGTGATGTTGTTTCCTGCTGGTGTCCAAAGTTTGTGCCTGTTAAGTCTTGATGTACATTTGTTTTTAGTATCTTGAATGTGGTTTGCAAAAGATAAATAATGATGTGTTGTATGCGATCCCAAGTATTTTGGTCCTTTGAGTGTGTGGAATGCTGGTGTTGTTTAGTGTAAGCTGTGGAGTTATCTGGTGCTCTTTTGTGTTGCTTGTTAGCAAAGTGATGGTTGATTATGTGGGCGCTACTTTGAGTCTATTGTGTGTGAGCCAGTCTTGTATACTGTTTATGTATGTTTGTAGGTTATTTGAAGCGGTGTCGATGTTGTTGTGGGTGGATGTTAGTGATATGTCATCTCCATATGATGATAATGTAAGCTTGTTATCTATGGGTGTTGGAATGCATGCATGTATAAGTTGAACAGTGTTGGTGAGAGAACAGAGCCTTGAGGGACTCCGTTCGGAAAAAGCTTGTTTTTGGATGACTTGCCATTAAATGTGACATGTAAATATCTTCCTGAAAGATAGTTGCTCAGCCACCTTTTGGTGTTATTGTGTATGTTTGTGTCGAGTATTTTGTTTATGAGAGGGAAGCGTGGGATAACATAAAATGCTTTACTAATATCTATTGTTGCTAAGAGTGTACGTTGAGCTGGTCGTCTCGAGTTGATGCCATCCATGATGTGCCGCGCGAGGTTAGTGAGTAATGTCGTGGTTGAGTGGTGAGGTCTGAATCCATGTTGAGTAGGCGATAGTGGTATGTGTGGTGATTTGTAAGATTAGACTTTCTGTTACTTTGGAAGGTGTGCATAGTAAAGTAATGGGTCTATAGGAAGCTGGTTCTGTTGGATTTTTGTTTGGTTTCAGAAGTGTAATAATTTTACCTTGTTTCCATATGTTAGGAATAATACATCGTTGGTATGAATATGTGCTGATGTTTGTGAGAGCTAGTATTCCCTGTGGGCCCAAGTGTTTAAGGTGTATGTTAGAATAATAAATTTAGGTATGTTGTCTGGTCCAGTAGCCTTCAAATTCTTAATGGTTTTGACGATGATGGTGGTCTGGTCTGTATTGAAGGGGCCCTAGGCCTGGCTGAAACTCAAGATAGAATTAATCAGTCATTAACAGTTGGCTTTTGATATAAAAATAAGATTCCTGAAAAAAATAATTGGTGGCCACCAACGTATCCGGCCACCCCCGTTTTTGTAAAAACATCTAATGCCGCACTAGCAAAATCAGGAAAATGGCAATATCTCTTCTTCTGAACATGCTAGAGAGATGGTTTGCATACCAAAAGATGCAGAATTTGATTTAGTTTTTGAGTTATTTTAGAAAAACTAATTTTTGGGGCCCATAGACCCCCTTTCGACGGACCTTAGTGACAAAAGAAATTCTAAAATAAGCATGATTTGGCTTTTTGATTACTAACATTGCCCTAAAAGGATGTTGACATGGACATAGTGATCACATGATATGACTTCTCCGTTATCTTGCATCCATTATGCTTGATTAAAGAATAGAGGGTGGGGCTGCTTCATGAACTTTTTTTAAACGTAATAAATTGAAAACTTGTTTTTTTTTCAGGTGCCTTTGTTATAAGTTTCCAACTGCAATTTGTCATTGAATTCAACATTTGCAATATAAAGTATGACTTCTACAAGGAAAACAGTTGCTAAAGTACTTGGTGATGTACGTTTTATGCCAGCAGAACAGTTTCCTTTAGGGAAATTGCCTACGTTGAAGCAAGTTATTGAAAGGTGTTTGTGTTTCGGAGACTATAAAACAGATGCTGTACTGAGAGCTACTTCTGAGGAATTGCATAAATTGTGGGTCACATATAATGTTTATCCAATATCAGTAAATGCCATACAGAGCCGACTGAAAACCCAAATAAAGGAATTCAACGCCTTCTGAAGTATGACAAAAAGAAAAGGGGACCTAAATATCATCAAGATCTGGATGATTTTCTGAAAACTGTAAACGTTTTATTTGACATATATCAACATGATCACAAACTGTTGGCAGATACAGAGAAAAAGCACTTACTAAAAATGACTGAATCTGATTACCAGTTTTATGAGGTAGGTCTGTTGATTGAATTTCAAGTTGTAAATTATTAATTAATATTAATTAATTATCAATTATTAATATTATCAATTATTAATAATTTGCTACAATTTTTAAAGTGCATTTAATAAGTTAGTAATATCAATAATACACTATTAATGATAAGTAATATTTTAGTATTTTCTCATTTTTGTAAGAATTTCAATTTACATATAGAGACCCATAGATAAAAGATACATTATAGTGTAATGAAATATAATCACTTTGTAGGACCAGAAAACAACTAGGCATGGTTACTGTACCCTGAAAGAAGTCCCAGAAACAGCCACTGACTTAAAATTCAAATCACGGGTTATTCAATCTCAAAAAGCAAAAGAATCAGTTCCTCCTCTCATCCTCCTGAACTATGGACATTCCTGAGTTGACAGATAGCGACAGTTGTAATGATTCATTTGATGCAGACTATGTTCCAGAAGTCTCAACATTACAGAACAGAACTAGATTACGCTCATTAGCTGAAGCATGTGACAGGTATAGTACTGAAAGATAAATCTTTTAATACAGCTTAAAGTGAAATCATTGTGACTAAGAGATTAAGATTACCAATAAATTATTCATTGACAATAGATATGTAAATCTACTTTAAATATCCTAACAGATATCAAGTAAGTGATAGAGCAGGAGCGGCTATTGGTTCTGCTACATTGGTGGACTTTGGAGTAATCACCCAGATAACATACAAAATGTTATTGATAAGTATGTTTTTAATCACTCTAGATATTACATTTCTTAGCTTCTGCTATAAGTTCTAAATCACCAGATTTACTATTATTTTTAATTAGCGTCAAAATTTCTATTTTGTAATATTAATTAGTTTCAAACAGGACACTGACATTTGTATTTTGTATATTTGTATGATGCTAATGCAGTAATGCATGGCCAATATTTTTGAAATACTTTTCAGAAACAAGTTGAGAAGGGAGAGAGCTAAATTGAGAGCTGAAAGGAAGAAGGAAGAAGTGATATTTGAAAAAGTGACTGGCATTGGCTTTGACGGTAGAAAGGATGCTACACTTGCTGTTAACAAAGTAAATGAAAAGTATTATACATCCACAATCCTAGAGGAACATTATGTCATTACTGGAGAGCCAGGTAAATGGAAATGATTGTCATACAGTTATAGGCGTTATGCTGTTATATTACTGTACTATAAAGTAATATTTCAATTACTTAAAATTTTTTCTTTTTAAGTGACAACTGTCCAGTTAATTTTATTCCTTCCTTTTTCATTTAATTGTAAAATTAATTAAATTTATTTTCAGATGATTTCTACTCGACCATTTTACCCCGGAGAGTGGCAAAGGCATTGACATTGCTCATGGCATTTATAAGATCATTAAAGGGACAGAACTTGAGGCCAAATTAAACTTGGTTAAAGCAGATGGGACAAATACTAACACAGGACATATGCATGGGTCAATCAGATATTTGGAAATGTTTTTAGGGCAACCTCTTCAGTGGGATATTTGTCTTCTGCATCTAAATGAATTGCCACTTAGACACATCTTCATAACTTTAGATGGGACAACAAAAAGTCCAGACAAATTTTCTGGCCCTATTGGTTCTCAGCTCAATGGGGATGTGTCAGAATGGAATGTTGTGGACTTCAAATCTATACCTTATCCTGCATTTGTGCTTCTACCAAATGAGGTGGTCAATAATTTATCAACAGACCAATACTATGGATACTGCATCTGCTGGGCAATCATTACTGGTGAAGTGGATGAAGACCTTGCACTCTTAGAAGTTGGCCTGCCAAATCACTCTCGATGGCTCACCTTAGCCTGTAGAATTCTTCGCTTTTATGTTTCACAAAAAAGACCCAGTAAGAACCATAAAATCATAGTAGAATTCATCATCAAAGTATACTTTCACGGTTGGTTCAATATCAAGGCTAATAAGAGGCTAAGTGATGGGTCAAGAAACCTATTCAATATGATCCAAAGAGTAAATAAATTCCCTGACAGGAAAATTAGAGAAATTTGTTATGACGTATTAAACAATAACAGCTATTTTGCTCATGGTGAAAATATTTTAGTTGGAATGCTGGCTGATGAAGATGAGGTGAGGAGGTGTGCTGTCAATAAAGTTCTGTGTCTGAGGGGAGTTATAGAGAATTTTGATGATGAATCTGGTAGTAGCAATGATTTTGCAGGTGGAATAATTGAGTGTGATGATGAGAATGAAGAGGATCATGAAGGTGGTACTGATGAATATCCTGCTATAGATGAGAATGTTAGGGTCTTTAGAAAGCCAATCATCAATTTCAAAGCTTCTGCATACCACAAGCTGTCTGCTATGTCCCAATGGGAAACTGTTCCACCTGTATTAAAAGAATTCAGTAATGATGAACTGCGTGATATCATTAATACCGCATTGAAACTGGATCACGAGTGCCACAGTCAGAATGTTGAAAGGCACATCAAGCTTGTCACTGAAGCATCCTTGGCTGTTGTAGGTCATGAGCGTAGAGATGGTCTTATTAGAAACAAAATTAGATCACGTAAATTAATGAAAGATTTGTGTCTAAAAAATATTTTAAGTTCTAGATTATTATTTATCATGCTAAAATATGACAAAATGACAATTTGTTAATTGTATAATTTAATGTTTGGCGTTTTGGAATGTCAAAAAGCATTTTCAATGAATTTAAAATGGCTGATTTTGATTGATTTTGATTGCTGATTAAAAACCACTAATACATGTCAATTTGCAGCTTAAGAATGTTTTATTGTGTTGACATTCAGTCGAAAGGGGGTCTATGGGCCCCAAAAATTAGTTTTTCTAAAATAACTCAAAAACTAAAGGTTTTATGAAAAAATACCACTCTTAATAATTTGTTCTACAGGGTGGGCCGTAAGTTTCCATACATAGGAAAATTTAAACGTTTGTTTTTATGTTTCAGATACCCTAAGAATATGCGTTTGTAAGATCTTGTTTACTGATGAAGCAAATTTTTACGTCAATGGAGAGGTTAATCGGCAAAACATACGTTATTGGAGTAATGCTAACCCTAACTGGCTGAGTCCGACGAAGATGCAAGGTGCCGGTAAAGTGATGGTGTGGGCCGGGATATGGGGTGACAGAATTATTGGACCAATTTTTGTCAGTGGAAATCTTAATGCCGAAAGGTATCTTAACATGTTGCAAGAAGAGATTTTCCCATCCCTGCTAAACGAGGAAGGTAACTTCCCAGTTTACTTCCAGCAAGATGGAGCTCCACCTCATTATGGTCTTCACGTGCGTCGGTATTTGGATCAGCAGTTTCCGGATGCTTGGATTGGTCGGCGTGGTCCTGTGGAGTGGCCTCCCAGATCCCCAGATCTCACCCCCCTTGATTCCTATCTTTGGGGGCACTTGAAGGCCATGGTGTATCAGGAAAAGATACGAGACATAAATCATCTAAAGGAACGTATCACCAACGCCATTACAAGCATAACGTCAACTGTGCTAATGCGTGTTCATCAGCAGTGGGGAACACGTATTGAAATGTGTTTTCAAAACAATGGCAACCATGTAGAGCATATTATATAAATAAAAATGGTTGTCCATAAAAAAATGTTTATTTTTCCTATGTATGGAAACTTACGGCCAACCCTGTAAATCAAATTCTGCATCTTTTGGTATGCAAACCATCTCTCTAGCATGTTCAGAAGAAGAGATATTGCCATTTTCCTGATTTTGCTAGTGCGGCATCAGGTGTTTTTACAAAAACGGGGGTGGCCGGACACACGTTGGTGGCCACCAATTATTTTTTTCAGGAATCTTATTTTTATATCAAAAGCCAACTGTTAGTCACTGATAAATTAAAATCAAACAAAAATTATAGTTTCAGCCCGTCCTAGACTCCTACGCCGTCGTCGCGCAATCATTGGGGCACGATTTGAACGAGGTATCCATCTCCTCTTCCACAATGTATCGTGCTCGCCAGTCGCTTCGGAAGCAAGCAGCAGAGGCGTATCAAGAGGGAGAATTCTGTCCTGAGGAGCCCTTGGTGTTGCACTGGGACGGGAAAATGCTGCCTGAAATCACAGGTGACGGATCTGTGGACCGGATTGCTGTGCTGGTCACCGGGAACGGCCAGGAGAAGCTGCTTGGAGTTCCGAAAGTTCCAGCTGGCACGGGAGCGGAGACGGCACGCGTCTGCATTGATCTTGTGCGGGAACAGGACCTGTCCGAACGAATCAAGGGGTTATCATTCGACACAACGGCATCGAACACCGGGATTCACGTGGGAGCCTGCGTCAAGATTGAGGAGGGTCTCGGGAAGCAACTTCTTTATCTAGCATGCAGGCACCATATGTACGAAATCGTCCTGGCCCAAGTCTTCCGGTCTTCGATGGGCCCCACCTCTGGGCCCGAGACTGGGATCTTCAAAAGATTCCAAGAGCAGTGGGGTTTCATCGACCGATCTCTTATCACCACTGTTATTGATTCAGATCGCTGCAGCATCGCTGGACCTCTTCAGGGTCTCAAGGACCGAACTGTCCTTGTCGTGAGGGAAGCTCTGGCTTCTGGTCAGCCGCGGGATGACTACCAAGAACTTCAACTGGTTATCCTCTTTCTCGGGGAAGAGACTGTCGCCAATGTGCCACTGCGGAAGCCAGGAGCATACCACCATGCGCGGTGGATGGCGAAAGCCATTTACGGATTGAAGCTGTACCTCCTTCAGGACCAGTTCAGGATGACCGGGCGGGAGCTGAAAGGAACTACAAAGAACTCAACTACTGGGAAAGACTACGTAAACTAAATCTGTACTCCCTGCAAAGAAGAGAGGTATACCATAATCTACATATGAAAAATTATCGAAAAACTGGTACCAAACCTCAAACAAAACCCAATTACCACCCAGATAACGCTGGAAAATAGAAAAAGCAGAATGTGTAGTGTTCCCAAATTAAAGGCCCGACAAGGGACCTCCTCAACTCTGAAGGAAAATAGCTCGGTTGTCAGGGAGCCAAGAATTTTCAACCAGCTTTCAAAGGACCTCAGAAACATTACAAACATTACAGGGGTCAAAGTTGAAGTCTTCAAGAGAAGACTAGATGCCTGGCTCGGGACGGTACCAGATGAGCCGGGTGTACCTATGTACGATGGAGACGCAAGATAGCAACTCGCTCCTCCACCAAGCCACCAGCTTGACCTTCGTGTGAAGAAAGACCGACGCACGGAACCCAAACAAGGTATATATATATATATATATATATATATATATATATATATATATAATATATATACAGGGTGGGCCGTAAGTTTCCATACATAGGAAAAATAATTTTTTTTATGGACAACCATTTTTATTTATATAATATGCTCTACATGGTTGCCATTGTTTTGAAAACACATTTCAATACGTGTTCCCCACTGTTGATGAACACGCATTAGCACAGTTGACGTTATGCTTGTAATGGCGTTGGTGATACGTTCCTTTAGATGATTTATGTCTCGTATCTTTTCCTGATACACCATGGCTTCAAGTGCCCCCAAAGATAGAAATCAAGGGGGGTGAGATCTGGGGATCTGGGAGGCCACTCCACAGGACCACGCCGACCAATCCAAGCATCCGAAACTGCTGCTGATCCAATACCGACGCACGTGAAGACCATAATGAGGTGGAGCTCCATCTTGCTGGAAGGAAACTGGGAAGTTACCTTCCTCGTTTAGCAGGGATGGAAAATCTCTTCTTGCAACATGTTAAGATACCTTTCGGCATTAAGATTTCCACTGACAAAAATTGGTCCAATAATTCTGTCACCCCATATCCGCCCACACCATCACTTTACCGGCACCTTGCATCTTCGTCGGACTCAGCCAGTTAGGGTTAGCATTACTCCAATAACGTATGTTTTGCCGATTAACCTCTCCATTGACGTAAAAATTTGCTTCATCAGTAAACAAGATCTTAGTTGAAAAGTTTGCATCCTCGTTCACTTTGGTTAATGCCCATTCACAGAATTCCATCCGTCTATCCGGGTCGTCTTCACTCAAATGCTGTGCCATATGCAATTTGTATGGATGCCATTTGTTTGCTTTCAAAATGCGCCTGATACTCGATCTGCTGACACACTTTCTGCAGACAACCGTCGTGTACTTTTTCTGGGACTCCGTGTAAGCGCTGTAAGTATCGTAGCTGTTGTGTCTTCATCGGTGGCTGTACGTCTTGGACCACTTCGCGGTTGATCTGCAACATTTCCAGTTTTCTGAAACTTGTTAATAAGTTTTGCCACAGTGTCGTGTGTGATGTTCGTTCCATGTTGTCTGTTAAAGTTCATTGCAACCATGCGACTGCTTCCCGACCCAGCCATCAGTATGATTTCAATTCGTTGCTCTTTCGTCAAACGCATTCTTAGGGTATCTGAAACATAAAAACAAACGTTTAATTTTTCCTATGTATGGAAACTTACGGCCCACCCTATATTATAATATATATATATATATATATAATGTCATCCCATAAGTAATGTCGTTTTTTACGATAGATCAAGTTTAAACTAGTCCTACTCGGTTTAAGCATAAATTTTCCGAAGGTTATATCTAAGAGGAGATCTATCGTGTTTCGCTACATATTTTACAGACCTTCACCAGTGAAGACATGTGTTTTGCTTTATGTGAACCCCTCATAAACATGGCGGTATCAGAAGAGCATATCAGGAATATAATGCTTTACGAGTTCAAAAAAGGGAATAGTGCTACTGAAGCAACGCGAAACATTCAGGACGTTTATGGCAACGATATTCTGCATGAGAGGAAATGTCAAAGATAATTTCAAAAGTTTAGGAATGGTGACTGCTGTTTGACAGATGCAGCACGCTCTGGACGCCCTGCTGAGTTTGATGATGACCCGCTGTTAGCCGCACTTGAAGAAGACTGTTCAACAACTGCCGGAGAATTGGCCCAGAAATTCAATTCATCCCCGTCCACCATCCATCGACATTTGCGACAACTCGGAAAAGTGCCATGTTAGGAAAATGGGTGCCACATGAATTGTCGGTCGACAATCTGAGGGTGTGGGTAAACATTAGCACGGCTCTTCATTCCCGTGAACTCAAGATCCGTTTTTGCACCGTTTAGTGACTGGTGATGAAAAGTGGACACTGTACCAGAATGTTAAGCGCCGTCAACAGTGGGTTTGTGCCGGAGAACCAGCGACACCACAGCCAAAACCAAATCTTCACCCTCGGAAGGTGTTGCTTAGTGTTTGGTGGGATAAAGGTGGTGTAATACACTTTGAAACCTTACCACACAACCAAACAATCACCGCTCAAGTCTGTCAACAACTGGATCGATTGAACACTGCACTAAAAGAAGCGAGACCTTCTTTGGTTAATCGGAAAGGAATCGTGTTCCACCACGATAACGCACGTCCTCATACCGCTCGAATCACTTCTGCAAAAATTGAGGAGCTTGGGTGGGAAGAACTTCCACATCCTCTAGACCTTGCCCCTTCAGATTATCATCTCTTCAGGAGTCTGCAGAACTATCTTGACGAGAAACGGTATACTTCTTTAGATGACCTGCACACCAGTCTTTGTACGTTTTTTGCCTCAAAACCGCCTGAATTTTATAAACATGGCATTGAAAAGCTTGTAGGACGTTGGCAGAGTGTCATTGATTTCGATGGAAAATATATACTAGATTAAAAAGTTTGTCGAGTTTTTTTTGTCCTTCAAATTCCCATCTAAAAAACGACATTACTTATGGGACGACCTGATAGATAGATAAATAGATAAAGAATCTTTGATTCTATTTCCAAGAATTGAGTGGTGCAGGTTTTTAAAGTTTCCTTATGGCAGATGTAAAATTCATCAAGAATTTCCGTGAAATACCAACGGCCGGAGAATAAGCGCTTTTCTTTAACATTTATTTCAGTTTGTTTTGCTTCGAAAACAATCCCGTTTGTGAACCTCGTCTGACCATGAAATAAAAATATATTCCAGAAAAAATTGAGGTAATTCTCGTTCCATTCTTTAATATCAGTTTATTACACCACTATTTCGAACTGTTGAAGATTAAATATTCGAATTGAATCTCTTAATTCTTCCGTGGTTTCAACCGTGGTCCCTACAAACATTCGAGACACTACTCGCTTTAACACGCTGAGTGGTCCATTCCTCACCCAAATACCGGGGTGAAAAGGCAGAAACAGCCCGGACGTCAGAGGCTATTTCCACCCTACGTGGAAGGAAAGAGGAAAGGCTGGGTCCCTACCCCAATTCTTCCCCTCGTGTACCGCAGGAGATGCGCGGCTAGCCGCTGGGCCTATCGGCGAGCGCGTTATTCGGGCTTTTTAAATCTCATACGAATGGGAAGAACGAACGAATGATTAAATAATGTTGCAATCTGTCCGCACCTAGAGGAGGTAATCCTACCTTCGAACTGGCAATGTTTTGGATATAGGGCATCCATATTACTTTTACTATTACTGCCGCTCCATTCTGTAATTTTGTCCGTGGCTTTACAAATTTTTCTCGTATTAATTTTCGCACTGTGAATAAACTCCACTTCTTGTCTCCATATTCCAGAAATGTCGCGGAATACTTCATATGGTATCACTTCTTGACAACCAACTTCTTCCACGTCTTCAGACATTACATCGTGGCGTTCGCGAACCACTACTTCGACTCTATGAAAAACCAGGAACAAAATTACATCGTGTCGCATCTTAATTTCCCGCAGACTTCTCCGTTAAGTACTCCTTCCTTCGCCTACTGGGTTACGTCATAGGAAATGTCGTAACACCGCTTCTCATCCATCAGCAAAGTTAAGCGACACTGAGTTGGATAGTAGCTGGATGGGAGACCGTCCGCTACGTCCGGGCTATGTAGCAACCGTGGTTCGGATTCCGCGTAAAGCTTTTGTAGGTACCCTCAATCATACGACCTTAGATGTTGCGAAGGGGGGTTTTAAACAACCTAATCATTATATTTACTTTGCCTACTGCGCTCTAATCGTGGTCACCATTCATGAAAAGATTATACTGTACTTAATCATCAATAGATCAATGTCCAGTCGTACTTCGGGTCATCGAACGAGATCAATGCGCTAAATTTACTCCCGCAACGCACTATTTAAAATACTTGAAAACAAACGCGAGCATTCATAATCTCAATTACGAACTTCACCTCTAATAAATCTTATTTTAAGGTTGAAAACACACTAAATTTCTTACGAATTTACTTCTTTTATTCGAAAAATCTTCTAAAGATTTTCATTGGAAGGAATTTCTCACTAAATTTATTCATTATCAATTAAATAAATTACTAAATCGGCATATTTGAACCGCAGAGAAGTAAATCTCGACTCCAATTTAGACAGTACCAAAAATGTAAATAATTAACCCCAAAAATCTTCACACTTAAATCTACGACTTCAATGCGACATTTTTCACTAATCGATACAATATTAAAGTAAAAAATGCTTTAAAAAAAATAAAAAAAAAAATTAATGCATAAACGATCATAATTATTAGGGAAGAAAATTTTGTACAGTGTTATAATACGACTCGGGACTTTTTCGGTTTACTGTCTCGTATCGGAAGTCTAAATCATATTTTGGAAATTTTCAAACTCGGGTACTCTTAATTTCTCTGGCACTCGCATCCGAAAAGATACCCAACCTAAATGAAAACATACCCACCCTAAATACTAAAAGGAACAGTTAGACTTCTTTCAACATAACATTAATTGATTTTAGTGATGTTCCAAAACAAATTTATCGTGAACTTTTTTAGAATTCGTGTAGCTTTGCGATACCTTAAAATAGTTTGTCTAAAATTTTTTTTTAAAAAAAGTAACAGCAGTTCAGACATTCGAAACGAGTCTTAAAAAGTTTTAAAAAATGCCTCACGCACCGTGCCCACCCCATGAGAAATTAAAAAACAGGGGAATCTAATAATAATAATAATAAATGCAATAAAATGACGTCATTGGCCGTTTCCATGGTATCGTACAATAAAATTACGTCATCGACCTTAGTTGTCGGTCGTTTCCATGGTATCGTCATCGGCCTCCATGTCGTCATCGTCGTCCTGTTGGGGCTTTTCGGGAGGTTTCTCGTACGCTTTCTCGAGGGCGGATACAACCACGCCGTCCCAAACCGACATCTCGCTCGCGATACCTGGGGGGCAAAAGGGGGATCGAGGGTAAATGCCAGGGTACTGTTACATTACATACGGAATGCGACCCATGTCTGCCCAATTTACACGCCCATTTTTAACACTAAATACCCCTCCTCACCTTAAAAAAGTACCCAAATGGCGTTAAAAATTAAGAAAGAGCGTCCGGACGTTTCGAACTTTCGATGCATCTCAAACATCTTTATTTTTTATATAAATTTTACTCTTACTAAAAAACTCTCAAAACAATTAAAATCAGACCCCACAAATGGGGAGGGCCATAACCCCCACCTTCAACTCGGGTCCAATAACGGCTCTCCCCCTTAGCGATACAAAAACTACTCACTCGAATTGCCTTCGAGTCCCAAAATTTGCTTGTAACCACCGTGGGCAAGAACCCTGAGAAGGGTCTGCGCGGTGAGGCAGACGAGGTCCTGCTGCTCCAAGGTCATGGCGGTATGCACGCGGATGTTCCCCCCTTCGCACGGGTCAGTGATTCCTGAGAACAGAGAGACTGTTCTAATTAGGGGACGAGTCTCGATGAAAGTAGTTACCATGCAAAAGATTTCATCAATATTAATCAAAGTTTGTTTCAACATTTCTTATTAATAAAAGATTAATGATAAAAAAGCGAAATCAATCAGAGAATATATTCGTTAAGTAAAAGAAGAAAACGCTGATGGACGGAGAGCGGTGTTACGACATTGCCCACGATGTAGGCCGGGGATAGGGGGGGTTGGAGGGGACTGGATGCTGAACACAGCGATGAAAATCCTCGATGTACGTTAAAACTTCTGGTATGAAATCCAACCTCGCCTCGCGTTAATAACGGGACTTCCTAACTTAAATTTAGGCTTTACCTGCGGATCCAGGAAGGAAAAGACCGGCTGCCAGTAGCTGAAGACACCTCCTGAAAGCGGAATTAATGGGTAACGCCTGTCTGCTCGGGTTGTTCATAATAGCGTAGTGAGCCTGCAAACAAAATTCGTTAGAATAGCAGCCATTCAGTGGCATTTTAAAGATAAATGGAATGGTATTCCTACTGAACTGAAGTGCCATGCGATGCCATCCTTTACTTCAGAGTGCAATTCATGCCCATCACTCGTACTAACAAAAACAATTTTGGCTAAAACGTTATCCGTTACAAAATCAATCTACAGGGGTGGGAGAAAAGTCTAAGGATTTTATACATACAAATAATTTGTTAATAAATAAATTCCATTATTACTACAGTGTATGCTATACTTTTCAGAGCAACTAACTATACAAGGCCAGGAGTGACCCTAGAATAGAACAGGAAGGTCCTACGCCCTAGCCCGAGTCAGTGCCATGTCAGTAAGGATGGAATACAGCAATGAAGAAAAAGTGTATCTTGTATCATGTGCTATTTTGTATAATACTAAGGGCACTCAATATATTTTGCCCCACCCTTTTTCCTTACCTAAATAATAGGCCATGGGGCTGAAATGTCTTTTGGGACGCAAGTTTGAACTTTCTGCGCTTCACATAACCGGATTTTTCCAGTTTGAACCTCCCCTCCTTGTATGAAAACGCTTTTAAACGCCCTTGTATAAAACCGATGGTTAACGCAATTTCGAAAATGGCGCCTGACAGTGATGTGCGTCGTAAACAGAGAGCTGTTATCGAGTTCTTAACCGCAGAGGAAACAGTTGGAAATATTCACAAACGTCTACAAAACGTTGATCGAAGCACAGTTGGACGCTGGTCTAAACGTGAGATCATCGGAGACAGGGAGAGCCAGCCTCGATGATGAGCCACGCAGCAGTCGCCCAGCATCGGCTGTGACATCTCACACTGCGCACGTGCTAACAGTATCATTCGATCAAATCGGCGCGTCACATACAAGGAGCTATCACTGGAGCTTGGAATTCGTGAAGGTGGTGTGAATACGATAATTCAGCAACTGGGATACTCAAAAGGGTGTTCACGGTTTGTTCCTCGCGAACTGACTGACTGACAAGATCACAAAGCCCAAAGAAAAGAAATTGCTTCCGAGTCGTTGGTTCGATACGAGACAGAAGGGGATGACTTCCTTTCACGAATTGTGACTGAGGATGAGACTTGGGTACACCACTTGGAACTTTAAACAAAACGCCAATCCATGGAGTGGCATCACGCAGACTCCCCACACAAGAAAAAGTTCAAAAAGGATCCCTCTGCAGGAAAGGTTATGGCCATCATCTTCTGGGGACATGAAAGGGGTGATTCTCGTGGACCTCTTTTGCACAATAACGCAAGACCACACAACAGTTAGCAAACAAGAGAGCATGACTCCAGATTTGAAAAAATTTACTGGAGCACAGCTCTGAATTTACTTTTTTTTCCCTCAGAAGCATCATCAATATCTTCTTGATTATCATCATCATCATCAACAGCTATATCTACATCAGGCATATTAGTGTCACTATTTGCAATGTTTTCCATTATATCACTTGGTACTGAAAATGAATCATCAGCATGCCTAGATCCTTCTTTTCCACCAATTTGAATGTAGATTTGATCAAATCATTGTTCAGGATTTCTTGTATTGATTTACATTTGCTTAAATGGGCTATGGAAATGTCAAATTTGTTGCTTTTTGCTTTATTAGATTTGGATGCAACACTTGAACTTGAAGGCATATTTTGACTCTTCTCTTTATTAACCACAACAGCTTGGTGAGTTTCTTTTGTTAGGCGCAAAATTGCATTCAATGTCTTCTGGATTTGGGAATTTTCAAATTCCTCTAAAGCAGTTTTGTTAGTCTGATGCGCAGATTCCTCACTTACCTTTTGTTTCTTAGGTGGAGGAGAAGCACTTTCTTCAGTCTGTGAAACATCTAGTGAAAAAGTTTCATTTTCTAGATTAGCAGTTGATGAAGTTGGTTCATTTTTCTGAGGTCTAGCACTAGCACTAGCACTAGCACATTTTGTGAACAAACTAAATGACTGCTTTGCCACATCTCTTTGCTGCACTTCATCCTGGTATTTCTTTACTGCAATATCTAAGCTGTGGGCCCAAACTCTGGGACCTCTTGTATTGTAACAAATATTTTTTTTGGAATTAAAATGTTCCTCCCAGTTTTGCTTCTTTGAATATTTGTTCTTGCATTGACCACAAAAGTAACCCCTTTTAACACCCTCACTTTTCTCTCCAACTTCATCAATATTAGGATCCATTATTGATTATTGACTACCTGAAAAAATACAAAATAAGTAAGTTAGTAAATATAGTATGGTAAAAGTGAGTAAAAGTAAGTAAATATAGTACAATGAAAGTAAGTAAAAGTAAGTGCTTTAAACTTAGTAAAAGTAAGGAAGAGTAAGTAAAAGTAGGTAAGTTACAGTAAGTAAAAGTAAGTTTAAACTTAACTAAACTTTTCAATTCTAGAGTCATGGTGGATTACTTAAAACCGCACAAGTAATTATCTGGCCAATTTATCAAACCTGGCCGAGATCAATGGAACATAGTCCAATCCTGATAATTTTATATTAAAAAAATATACGTTTTAATAAAATTTTAATTATCAAAACATTGAAGCTTAACAAAAAATAAAAATAATTGTTAAATATGGAATTACCAACTGAACTTAAAATAACTAAATTTGTAATTTAAAAAAAATTGGTTTGTACAAGAACGTATACGCAAAAAAATTGCATAACGTCTAGCGGATGAACAAAACCCAAACCCAAATTTACTTTTTCTCATGGTCAAATTTACTGGAGCAATGCTCCCAAGATCCCAGGAATCTGGAGTCATGCTTGAAGAGAGGCCATCACAAAAATGCGCTTGACTGTTTTACCCAACCCTCCATACAGCCTAGATCTGGCACCTTCAGACTTCCATTTGTTTGGGCCAATGAAGGATGCTATTCGTGGAAGTAAGTTTCAGTGACGATGAGGAGGTTAAGAGGTGGCTCCAGCGGAACCCAGCGGACTTTTACCAGCAAGAAATAAAGGCCCTTGTTTCGAGGTGGAGGAAAACCGTACAAAAGGATGGAGACTATGTGGAAAAATAAAAACTTGTAAAAAATGTATGTAACTACTTGTGTACAAAATTTCTGGAACTTACAAGGAAACTTGGAAAGAAAAAAAGAAAGGTGGGGCAAAATATATTGAGTGGCCCTCGTAATTGTGAAGAAAGTTGTGTTTATATTTCAAGAAAAATATAATAAACCACCACCAAATGCAACCACTTTTCGATACTGGAAGCTCAAACTTTTTTGGAAACAGGGAGCCTGGTAAAGGATTGTCCAAGAAGCGGAAGGTCAGTAACGGCGACAGGAAACAATGAAAAAGTCCTCACCACTTTTCAAGTTGATCCAACAACTTCAACGAGGAAAGTCGCAGAGGAATTGGGTATTTTCAAATTTTCAGTAGCAAAAATACTGAAATCACAAGGTATCACAATTACAAACCCATTTACTCTCAGTTCATATACGACGATGGATAACTTTGATAGATGGCTGCAGTTTACTGAAACAATGGAACAAAAGTTCAACAGTGATTCAGATTTCCTCTGAAAGATCAAATTTTCAGAGGAATGTCTCTTTGGTTTAACGAGTAAAGGAGACAAACACAGCGTTCACTACTGGGCGAAAAAAAAAAAAAGTCCAAAAATATGATAATGTAGCCTTTTTAACGGGTTTACCCAAACAGTTTGGGCATGCATTGGTTATTCAGGACTCGTTTTCTTCGACATATCGAGAAATACGATGGATGGAAAACGTTCTTGCCAGGTACTGATAAAATTTTGCCACAGTTTACTAATGGCATTGGCAGGAATTGCATTTATCAACATGATGGAGTGCCGCCACATTATTCTGCAGCTGCCCGTGAAATTCTGGATACGAACCTTGAAGGAAGATGGCTTGGGTGGTGAGGTCCCATCGAGTAGCCAGCCAGATCACCTGATTTAACACCATGTGATTTCTGGATTTGAGCTTATTTGCGTGACAAACTCTACAACCCTGGTTTCATCTATCCAAATGTGAATGCCCTTCGCCGCATAATAGATGAACAACCGAAAAGGATCCCACTCGATATGTTCAGAAGAACAATGAAGAGTTTCAGAGAGAGAATCCACAAATGTATCATAGCGAATGGAGAACTCTTTCAAGATTAAATTACAATTTAACAAAATATTTGTATGAATAAAATTTATACTTTTTGTTTGATTTGTTTCATCATTTGAACACTTATCTGCATAATGCTAACTAAATAGTTGTATGTATAAAATCCTTAGACTTTTCTCCCACCCTGTATATATACGAGGGTAATTCAATAAGTATCCGAACTTTTTATTTTCACATCTGATAGATTATAAACATCACTTCTCAACGTAGTCTCCCTGTTTCTCAATACACTTAGTCCAGCGATCTACAAACTTCCTAATGCCATCACAAAAGAATGTTTTTGGCTGTGCGCGTAGCCAGTCATGCACGCCTCCTTCAGGTCATCATCGCCTTGGAATCGCTGACCTCTCAAAGCGTCTTTTAGTGGTCGAAACAGGTAAAAATCCGAAGGTGCCAGGTCTGGACTGTAGGCTGGATGGTCGAGAACTTCAAATTTAAGTTCTTGAAGGCATTTTCTAGTCTGTGCAGCGGTATGAGGGCGCGCATTGTCGCGTAACAGAATAACACCTTCCGACAATCTCCCTCTCCGTTTTGTACGAATTGCTTGCTTTAACTCATTCCGAGGCATGTCAGAATACGATGCACTTGTTACTGTAGTTCCACGCTCTAGATAATGTTCAAGGCTATCATTATCATTATTCGTATTCTGACACGCTTCGGAATGAGTTAAAGCGAGCTGCACAGACTAGAAAATGCCTTCAAGAACTTAAATTTGAAGTTCTCGACCATCCAGCGTACAGTACAGACCTGGCACCTTCGGATTTTTACCTTTTGTACCACTAAAAGACGCTTTGAGAGGTCAGCGATTCCAAGGCGATGATGACCTGAAGGAGACTGTGCATGACTGGCTACGCGCACAGCCAAAAACATTCTCTTGTGATGGCATTAGGAAGCTTGTAGATTGCTGGACCAAGTGTATTGAGAAACAGGGAGAAGTGGTGTGTTTATAATCTATCAGATATGAAAATAAAAAGTGTGAATACTTATTGAATTACCCTCATATATATGTAAAAAACTGCAGAAGTACTTCTGCAACTAATTGGATTCATGCACACACCAAGTGTCCCCAAAATCTGGCATTATATAATACTTTCGCAAGTTTAAATTTTTAAAAAAAAATGCCAACTCCCAAAATTTGGTGTATATATAGGGTGTCCCATTAGGCCTGTTCAAAAATCAACTTTTTCTTATTTTCATAGGTTTCTGTACATTTTCCCATGCTTTTTGACCTGAAAAAGCCGAAAATCACAACTATTTTGACCTAGGATGTTGGGAAGCATTGCCGCATGGAGCTTTAAATTTTCTGCCTTGAAATCGGCCAAAGCGCCAATTCCGGGGTCCCTTGAATTATGTTTTGCACTTTAACTTTTGATCTAAACAAGATAGAGCAACAAATTAGGTATCAAATGAAAGAGCATAAAATTAATAAATAATAATAATAATAATAAATAATAATAATAATAATAATATAATAATAATTATCTATCATTTTTCAGGAAACAACAGAAACTCAATCAGAATCTAGAAAACCATCTACAATTTACAACTTCACAATGGCATTAAGCAAGGAGCTGAGGGAGCTCCGTGGTCGCACAGTTGATATCTCAGAACCTCCACGTACTGTCCACAGGCAGGTGTCACTGGGCCATCTACCAGATCTCTCACTGAAACTTTCCTGGTTGGATACCCTTCAGCTTTTATCAGTGGTTCCCAGCTTCCCCCAACAGACAGGCGTTCCAGTATTTCCTTAATCTTCAGAATTTACCGGAAAATGCAGGGAGGCCCATGGTTCAAGACCTTGCATATGAAACAGTTGAATCTATCATCCCATTCTGGCAGATGGCTAGGATCAAGACAATGACCAAGTACAACGCAATGAAGCTCTTCATGAAACTACATGAGAAACATCGTGCTCTGGTGAAAAGCAAAGGAAGAGCAAGTAACCCTGGAGGAAAAAGAGGAGCATTTGTGCTGGAATTAGACAGCCTGTTCGATATAGGAGCTCCAGATGCAATCCAGGAAATACAGAACAACAGACTGTTATCCAGAGAAAGAAAGATGAGGATATCAGGTTCTACGAAGACCAAAAGACTGAGAGGAAAGGTCATATGTCTGGTCATGACAAGATTTTTGAGACAAGATCCCTGCAGCAAGCAGCGAGGAATGAAAGACTGCAGCATAGACAAGAACAAGGTAAAACTAATTACTTTGAACGTTACAAAAAGTTTTAAGTTTTACTCCATTGCGATATTTAGCATGTACTTAACAATTACTGTCTTAACATGTTGTACTATTTTACAGCTGCAGCAGAACAAGAGGCAGTTGTTCATGTGGATGACATTACCTGGGGTGACTCAACTGACAACGACGCTAACACAGAGGACATGGATTACCATCAGCCTCGTCCTGGATGTTCTCACCATCAAGACACTGTGACTAGTGTGACTGACATTTCCAAGGAAGGTCATGGAATGTGATGTCATCTGCAATACAGCTGATCGTCTTGGTTTATCAGACAATCAAGTTACTGCCATGGTTTCTGCCACCTTGAAAGCTGGAGGGGCTGATCTGGATAACTTCGTCATCTCAACCTCAACAACACGTCGCAACAGAATGCTGTCCAGGTATAATATCAGCCAGAGTCACATGTCCAAGTTTTGTGAAAAACCCCCACAGTACGCTGCCTTACACTGGGATGGAAAGTTGCTCAAAGATGTCGGGCAGTGAACCTGGAAGTACCTCAGACTTTAGCTGTGCTAGTGTCTGGTCCACCTTCATACACTGAAGGAAAGTTATTGGGAGTACCTGTCATCGACAATTCTTCTGGCACAGCTAGTGATGTGAGTCGTTTTTTATTGTGTCGTTTTTTTTTGTTTAAAACTTATTCCATATTTTTCTTCCTTTAATCTAATAAGTATATTAGTATTACCTATAATTTACTATACTACCATGCTTATACGGTTATACCTAGTATATGTATATAGTCATCTTTTAGAAAAACTGAATCACACAAAAAGTATATAATAGAAAGGAAAAACAAACCCTCATTTTTTATATGTATATACCTATATTTTTTAACTAGAACATAAAACATTCTTCCTCATTTCAAACAATATACATAATTGTGATTGGCAAGAGTACCAGTAAATATATTCCAGATCGAAAAAAAAAATATTCACCTTTTTTTGAACCTTTTTGTTAACCTTCATTTCCATGGAAGAATCATCACTAGATTGGGTAGAGCATATATGCTAGTTTCAATATCACAGGTACTGGTATAATATCCATAATACTGGTATAAAACAATAGATATAATTGTGATTGGCAAGAATACCAGTATATATATATATATATATATATATATATATATATATATATATATATAATATATATATATATTATATATATTCCAAACAGAAAAATTAAAAAAATAAAATATTCTCTCTTTCTTTAACCTTTATGTTAACCTAATGCTGTTTAACTTTCATTATCTGATTCTATTTCCATTGAAGAATCATTATCACTAGATTGATTAAAGCAAATAGTTTTCAATATCACAGGTACTGGTATTTATTGCAGATTTGGATGTTGACGAAGCCAATGTAGCACCATGTTTTACTTCACTTTCTTGGAATTTTGCATTTTGGGATATAATACTAGCTTTGCTGCTCTGTCTGTGCTTAATTGGTTTCTTTTGGCTGTATGGATATTACTGTATGTGCTAAATGATCTCGGAGGTAATGAAAGGGCGAAATAGAGGTGTATGAGTTTGTGTAGGTATATATGTGAGTATGCATGTGTATGGGGTATACAATAGATATAAATGTGTATATAAGTATTTATGTATATATTGGTATATATGTATATGGGTGTATGTGTATGTATATATATATATATATGGATGGTCTCGTGGGGGGGGGGGGGGGGGGGATATGTCATCGCGGGTCTAAAGGATAGTTAAGTGGGAGATTCAAAATCCGAGGCATGGATGGGAGAGTCCTGGGAAGGTTGGACAATGGGCAGTCAGCTCCCAGCCAGTGTTCTCGCAAGTTTAATGGATCTCAAGATACAAGACTCAGTGCAAGAAAGAGGCCAGTTTTTTCTGTAAATAGGCTGAAAAGGACATTCTATACTGGTACCATATGGCCTATTTTATTATTTATTTATTTATTTTTATAATATATATCATTGCAAAAGTATACCTTATAATTAAATTGGCAATATCTATATTTAAAAAAAAAAAAAAAAAAAAAAAAAAAAATATGGTATTTTTTACATCACTAGGCACAGCTCATGCTGAGGCTTCAATGGATTTACTGGAGACATGGGAACTTACGGATAATGTTACTGCCCTTGTTTTTGACACTACATCCAGTAACAGTGGAGTTCACAGAGGAGCTGCCAAACTGCTAGAGAAAATGCTGAACAAAAAGGTGTTTTATCTAGCCTGTCGACATCACATCCTGGAAATCCTAGTAGGAGCAGTTTGGGAGAAGCTGTTTGGGAAGGTGAAGGGGCCAGATAATCCCTGGTTTGAGCATCTGAAGGATGTTTGGACGGACTTGTCCAAGGAAAACCCAAAGATGCTGGCTATCAACAGCAAATGGCTGAAGGAAAAGAAGAAGAACAGTGAAGAAATACTCCAAGACATTCTAACAGCAGAAAGGCTTCCAAGAGCCGACTACAGGGAAATGGCTGAACTGACAGTCATTGTTCTTGGAGGAACGCCTCCTCGAGGTATTCACTGGAGTCGACCAGGCGCCATTCATCAGGCCAGATGGATGGCCAGAAACCTGTACTCCATGAAAATGCTGATGTTTGCAGATCAACTTGAGTACGACGAAGACACTGTATCAAAGCTGGAAAGACTCAACACCTTCCTTGCGCTGTTCTACACTCCTGTATGGATGATGTCAATGTCTGCTGCAGATGCTCCCGTGAATGATCTAAGTCTAATCCAGGACATGTTGAAGTACAAGAAAACTGACCCAGAGCTTGCTGATGCAGTACTTAAGATGGAAAACCACAAATGGTACCTGACGCAGGAAGTCGTGCCATTTGCCCTGTTCAGCAGTAGATTGAGTGACACATTAAAGCACGACATTGCTGCCCAGTTACATGCCACTGAGAAGCCAGACAGCTTCAGAACAGGAAAGCCTCTATTCCAGTGTCAGCTAAGACCACCCTGGTTGATCTCATTGGCCCAGAATCACATTTCCTGCTGGACACACTGAACATTGGATCCGAGTGGCTTCTGGAACCTGTCACGTCTTGGCCACAGAATGAGGACTACAGAAAAGCGTTGGACTATGTTAAGAATCTGAAAGCGGTGAATGACATTGCTGAATGTGGTGTCAAGATGATGAGCGACTTTGCAAATGTCATAACAACAGATGCCAAGCAAAGGGACTATCTCCTTCAAGCTGTGGAGTTCAACAGACGCCCCTTTGACAGCTTCAAGAAACAAACTCTCAACAACTGACTGTGTAAATGTCATTATGAAATTAATCATCATGTAATGCTTTCACTTCTTGATCGATTAGACTTGTGACAAAATGTTAATCTCAAATTTGTGTCATGAATAAGGCGCCTTGTCTGCCTTGAGTGTGAGAAAACGAATTTTGTGATATTTCTGAAATCTTTGAATGTACCAATGTGCCATTTCTTGTTCCAAGACTATCATAATTGTATAAGTTAGAAAGAGGATTAAAAACACTTTAATTTGGTGCCTATTTTGTTGCTCTATCTTGTTTAGATAAAAAGTTATAGTGCAAAACATGATTCAAGGGACCCCGGAACTGGTGCTTTTGGCCGATTTCAAGGCAGAAAACTTAAAGCTCCATGCGGCAATGCTTCCCAACAACCTAGGTCAAAATGGTTGTGATTTTCGGCCTTTTCAGCTCAAAAAGCATGGGAAAAAGTACAGAAACCTTTATGAAAATAAGAAAAAGTTGATTTTTGAACAGGGCTAGACACTGTCCCATAAGTCCAGTCTCATAGGAAAACTTATTTTAAATTAAATTTACGAAAGTAATACATAACAAAAATATTCAAATTGATATCTTGTTTTGGGACCTTTTTTTGTTGCGGGTAGAATAAAGCAATGACTAATATGGAAGCGAGTTACACTCATCAGAAAAAGGCGAAAATTTCCGTTTAGTAAAAGGTTACAACAGAGTGATACCAAACCAAATGAGTAATTAGACTTCATTTGATTATCCCACAAAAATTTGTCAATAGTATGGCGAAGAAATTCACGTGTGACGTCATCGCAACAGTGTGGTCCTCATTTCTATTTTGTGTAATAGCTTCACAGGGTGCAAACATTTGATAAAATCATCACTAGTTTGATGGTGACCCTGAGGATTATAAATCTGAATTTCTTCAAAGAAGGGAAATGCCAACGTCTGCGGCTATTTAACCTCCATATGACGGAGGGGACCAACGGCTTCACGTGGAATTCGAACTACTGCCCCACCGAAGAAAACCCAGAGAAGCACCTTAATCGCTGTAGTCCGAGCCGAGACTGGAACCTAGGGTTTTCATATTAAGAGCCCCGGGAGCTCTATTATTAGAGTTATCCTACGGGTAGCACACTTGGGTGACTCATGATGAATGTGAAGATTTTTAAAAACTATTTACATTTCTTGCGAAATATTTAAAAAAAAAAAAAAAACACGCACCAGTAAATCGAGCATCCACGGAGACAGGGGCTCAAACCCTTCGAACCTCGACCTCAAGTCGCGCAAAATTCTTATCAAAACCTTGATGGTAGAATGGTGAGCGTTCTCTTCGAACCATCGACTGCGAACAGAGAACGAATCTAAATGTCTATACGTGGTTTGTTTCAGCCCGAATTGTTCATTCTGACGAAGGTCAAGCTTTTAACTCCAAGTTAGACCTACAGTTTAACGTAGAATCCGAACCACGTGACAGCAGCAGCCCAACGTCTTAACCACTAGGCAACCAGGGGTAACCATTATCTACCAACCAATTTCTTTATTGTGTGGAAGGATGAACAGCTGGGTTTTGCTGCGCGTCGGCTGCCGTCACCGGGTCTCGATCCCGGAGCCGATGGATTCGTAGTCAGCGACGCTAACCACTACACCACCGAGGTGCATATATATATATATATATATAGTAGCAATGATATCTGAAAGTGTTTGTCACTTTTATCGACGTCTTTATCTATGCCTAACGTGTATTCAGATCGCGATGGTCACTCATTAGACCTTGATGTTATTGATCAATTAATGAAGAGAACCAACAAGGGTGAAAAAGGTTCAATACTACTTTTATCAGAGACATTTATGTTCTAGGGTTGAAATACAAAACTAAGCAACAAACCTGTGACGAATAGCTGCGAGGTGAGACTGCAGAATTTTCTGATCCAGATGCAACTCTGGATCCAACTTGCGAAGGTTTTGATGAATGGTCGTAACCAACACTCTAACAGTCGCCTCACTGTTGCTAATTTCAAAACCTCTGTCATTTGGCAACATTGTCAATACCAAAACTGCAAATGGAACGGCAATTAATTAGGCCTATGTTTAAAGTTTTGGGAAAAAAAATTCGCCTTCAAACATTTTTACACTATAATCCTGTAAAAAATATAAATGATGAGTGAAAAATTATGAAAATGACACCATTATACAAATATTCAATCTTTCCCGAGACAAAGTAATCCTCGGGATTCATATTCACATCGTTATTCTAAAATATAATCATACCTTCCTGAGGTTCTTGCGTTCTTAAGTCATCGCATACTTTTTTGCCAAGGGCATCAACAGCTTCTTTGGTGGGTAACGTTTTGAGGATAACAACAATATCCGCCACATTGTGACCAGTCATCATTGTTCCCTTCTTGTAAGAGCCAACTTGCCGCACCTCCTCGATTTGCTGCATCAAATGAGATCAAATTTTATCTTAAATCCTTTTATTTCATTTCACTTCACCCTCACTAAAAACAAACACTCAAACAGAATGACAAATTGTCGTATTCTCATGATGCTTCACAATGTGATGCGTAAAGGCAGTAGTACACTGACCAATTTAGGCTTCATACAATAAGGAATAATTTGAAAGGTTCAACATATCAACTATCTTTATTATCATCATCAATGAATTCATCATTCAAGCATTATAATTAACTTTGAAGAAACCATCTTAAAACCTTTCTATTCCCAGACTGGCCTTAGACTACAAAACAGACCATATAGCTCGGTGCTTTTTTTTTTTTTTTAATTATTATTAATTTCGTGGGCAACTTTTGAAAATGGGGTTAAGTCCTGCAGAGACAGTCGGGTTCTTAAACACAAACTGCTCCTCAGTTAAGGTTGTTATTCTTCAATGAACAAAGTGTTAAGGCATTAAAACTCTACTCAATACGCAGATTCAGAGATGACACACTGAATGCATTTCTATATGTATCAATATTAAACGAGGTAATTAGCAAATATAGGCCCACAAAGCCTTAGTTGGATCCTTCTCATCATCAAATTACTTTTTGAGAGGTAAAAAAAGTACAAAATTATGCAGAAAGAACAGACCTATTTTCACATTCTTTTTTTTAATGTTATTTGCAATGAATACTACTCATGCTCGTTTCACTACAGACATTTGTCGAAAATTTATTCCTATACTTGTATTGGTATGCTGTCCCTACACTATTATTATAATAATATATGTATACATACACATACATACATCTACAAACAGACACGAACATAATCTACAAGTGGATGGAAGACAACAATATGAAGTTTAACACAGAAATTTCAGCTGTTATGGTACAGAAAAAGAGAGGACCTAAAATCCATGGAATATTATACCCCAAGTGGATAAGAAATTCAGAGAAATTCTAAAGCAAAAGATTTAGGGATTTTAATGACTGATGATGCGAAATTTGAAACAAAATAAGATTGCAGTAAACAAAGCAAAGAGTAACTGGGCAGATACTGAGAACCTTCAAACGAAGGGATAGGAATATAATGATTCCTCTACTGAAAACACTGATCATACCCAAATTGGAATACTGCTTGGTCCTAACATGCCCATATAAAAAAGAAGACATTAGACAAATAGAAGGGATTCAGAGAAGCTTCACAGCCAAGATCAATGGGTGCAAAGAACTAAACTACTGGGAAAGGTAACGCAATTAAACCTATATTCACTGGAAAGAAGGAGAGAGATATACACCATTATTTACATTTGGAAAATAATGGAGAAACTAGTCCCTAATCTTACTCTGAACCCTGTAACTGCCCAAACAACAGTGGAAAGTAGAAAAGGAAGACTGTCATGTTCCAAAATTAAAGGCAAGACAGGAGGGGTGACAAGCTTGACCTTCGTGAAATGAGGAATCATCGCACAAAACATTTGAAAGGTTGAAAGGGGTAGGGGTGTGTGTGTCATATTTTTTGGTGTATAAGACGCACTTTTTTTTCCCAAAAAAGTGGTCTCAAAATCACCCTGCATCCTATACACCAAAGATCATATTACCTTTATATGGGCTAGAAGAACTGATGGATTTTTACAAGAATTCATCATCTCTTAGTCCCTCCTGACTGTATATTGGTTTGGCCAATTTTACACTAAGTTTCTACTTCCCAACCCACTGATAACAAGAAAAACAGTATGTATTGCATAATGATTTACTTTTATGTTTCATAACATAGTATAGTCCCCTGTATACTTAATACTATTTTCTTATAATGAGTATGGGTTAAAGAAAATGTATCACCATACTTTTGATGGAGGACTAACAAAAGTTAGCCTCGCTGGTAGAAAATTACAGACATTTTCTGACAACTAGGCAGTTGGTAAATTTTTTTTTTTTTTTTCATGAAAAAAGGCCTTGAAAATAGGGGTGCATCTTATACACCGAAAAATACAGATATATATACATATAGTGGCATCAAATCTAACTTACGCAAGCATCAAAATTCCCAGGATCAACAATAAGATTGTCCATTACAGCCTGGATTTTTGTAACTAGATTAAGAACTGCGGCTTGTTCTGCAGGAGTGGGAGACAAATCTGCATTTCGTTTCAAAAGAGCCTGGAAAGAGTTCTGGTCAAATGAAATAGGTCTAAATATCTACTATATTAAGAAAACTAATAAATAATGTTTGGGAATGTTTGGGAATGTTCAACCTTTTTCATATACAGGAGTCCTCATTTAGCATAAGATTTACATTCCTAAAAAGTGTTACATAAAGCAAGTTTTCCCATAGCAACCCACCCATGTATTA
This sequence comes from Bathynomus jamesi, assembly GCA_023014485.1. Lineage (NCBI taxonomy): Eukaryota > Metazoa > Arthropoda > Malacostraca > Isopoda > Cirolanidae > Bathynomus > Bathynomus jamesi. The sequence continues at coordinate 434,642 of JAJOZX010002434.1, forward strand.
AGGGGGAGCTACATTCCTGTTGCAAAATTTTTCGATATCAGGGGTGGACTTTTGGACATAATAGGCATAGCAAATATACAATTACTACCACACACATAATAACTCAACATTAACACATTAGAAAATAAAGGTATACATGGACAAAATATAGCTATAGAAACTAAATATGTACTATACAGTACTTATCAAGTGGTGGCTGGCAGGGGCTACTCAAGGTTGAGTGGCTCTTTCCTCCCTGAGGCTGGAGGAAAAGAGGATTGTCTGCCTCTCGACTTGAGACTGTCTGGATACTGCCATCATCACTGTCTTTCCCACTTAGTTCACCATTTTCATTACCTTTCAAAGCAAAGTGGTGAACTTTGAAAGGTGATGAAAGCCAGCATGCCAGACCACCAGTGGCAGCTCCACAGCTAGCATGCTTGAAAAATGTGCAGCCAGGTGGTGGTGCTGGTGCTGGCTGTGTGATAGCTGGCTGCCTCACAGCTGGTAGTAGTTTGCTCAGGATAAATTTTTTCATACATTTGCCTTTACGCTAATTTGAAGCAGGTTACGTAAAGTGATTATTTGGTCAAAATCAAATTTACATTAAATGAGTATGTTGTACAAGGACTCTACGTAATGGCAAAACTCAGCATTCTGTGGGGGATCAAAACCACAGGTCATATCATCTGAACACAGAGGATCGTCACACATCCAACTGCTCAAGACCCAACATTGTTTAAGTTTGCTGATCTAATATGAAAAAGGGTTGCAACCAATGTTCCCTCATTCTTTTTAGTTCGTGTGCGCAAGAAATTTTCATTGTGCAGACATTTAGATTCATGGTGAAAAATTGTGCAAACTTTTCTGAGCGCTATTATCTTCAAAATTAAATATATATAAATATTAAATACTTAATAAATATTTTTTCCGTAAGGTGCTAGCTTGATCATTACGGTGCTATTAAATGGATATTAAAAAACTGTTTGCAATATTATATATTCTTAAAGAAAACATTTTATCCATTCTAAAAATATGAATAAAATAAAAAATAGTAAAATAAAATTCAACAAAATAAAGAAATAAAATAAAAATAACTAATTGAAAATGACTATTTTAGTTATTATTTCTCAAAACAATTTTTAGCATTTAGCAATTTAAAGTAGACTAACAAGATTAATACATGATTTTATCCATTCACAAAATAGAAGTAAAATAAAAAATAATAAAATTCAATAAAATAAAATATAATCAAAATAACATTAAATGAAAGTGCCTTTCATTTAAGTATGATTATGATTTCTCCCTACGATCTTTAGCATTTGCCCATCCAAATAAACTCTATGAAGATTAATACATCCGTCATCATTCAGGTAACTTTTAATTCGCATGAGCATGTCCAAATGATTTTCTTTCAAGCGGTTTCTTAATTTGTTCTTTATAGAATTCATTAAACTGAAATTTTTGAAATTACTTCATTTACTGTCATGACTCATGATACGCTTGAGCCTGTGCACATTTTATTTTGCTGTGCGCGCGGGTTTCACAATGCGTGCGCGCGCGCACACCTTAGAGGGAACATTGGTTGCAACACATATACAACATAGCCTTCAGGGAAAGCAAAGCATGCAAATAATCTGTTGGATACTGTACCCCAAGTTAGGCTATGTAATTCGCTGTTAAAAATGTGAAATGAAGATAATTACCAGATTTTTATAAATTTTATAAAAGCTGATTAACTCTCCAATTCTTGGCATTAATATTCTTACCTGTGTAAAGTTTGTTTCGTCAGGTACTGGTTTAACACGAGGAAAGGCTGATTCACAGAGAACCATGTCAAAAGGTAAACGTGGGACAAACTGTTTCATCTTTGGCCCAAAATGGGGTCCTGGACCCATAGGACGAGGCATCATACCTCTTCCCCTTCCACGTACCATTGCAAAATGATATTAGCTACTGAAAAAAAAAATTTTGCGTTAAAAAATGGGAAACTAGTTATTATTTATGCAATAAAAAGTACAAGGTTAATTCTCAAACTTCCTTTTGGAAGGAGATTAACTTTGAATTAGTGTTCATCTGAAACAGTCCTAGTCACTATTATGGCCTACTACACTTTGAATGTAACGTGAACACGCAAGTCTATGGTCATTTTACAACTTCACCAAGTGTTGTTGTGTTGTTTTAGCCAATCAGCCCACCCTGATCGAGCAAGCCGGCAGCACGCAGGTAACTGATCACCCTCTCCGGAGTGGACTAGAGGTTCAGCGCACTAGTGATGTGTTGTGTTGTGTCGTTGTTGTGTTAGAGCGGTACAGTCTGTCATAATGTGTTCAATTGTTTGTGGTGTTTCCTGGCACAGGTGGCAGGTGTTGTCTATGGAGTTGTCTAGTCTGTGTTTATATGTCCGTAAGTTGGGGTGATGTCCACATCGGAATTGTGCTAAGTTAACTCGATCCGATCTGCTCAGGCTGATCTCTGACCTGTTAATGGGTGGCGGCTTCACACCTAGGACCGCATTCGGACCGAGTCGTGTTAGTGCTTTGTGGGTTAGGTGTGTGTGTGTGTGTGTGTGTGTGTTTTCTGTACTGTGTGATGTCTGTGGGGCGTGGTATGGAATGGAGTATTTGGTTATAATGTCTCTCTGGTGTTACCTTAATGGTGCGAGTGTTGGTGCATGATTGTACATGTAGTGGCAAGGGTGTTGTGGGTTAGTTGTCGCTGCTGCCATGAATTGTGTTCCCCTCATGTCTAAATGTTCCATAACTTTTAGTATTTTTGTTTGTGTGTGTTGTTTGAGTGCATCCTGTAATGATACGAAGTGCGTTGTTTTGTATTGTTTGTAAGGTGTTTGTGTGTGTGTTTGAGATAATGGGTGCCCAGCATGGGCTAGCATAGTCCATAACTGAGCGAATATATTGTTTGTACATGAGTGATGTTGTTTCCTGCTGGTGTCCAAAGTTTGTGCCTGTTAATACCCTAAGCATGTTAAGTGTTGACGTACACTTGTTTTTAATGTCCTGAATGTGGTTTGCAAAAGATAATGATGTGTTGCATGTGACACCAAGTATTTTGGTTCTGTGAGTGTGTGGAATGTTGATGTTTAGTGTAAGCTGTGGAATTACCTGGTGTTCTTTTGTGTTGCTTGTAAGCAAGGTGATGGTTGATTTTGTGGGCGCTACTTTGAGTCTATTGTGTGTGAGCCAGTCTTGTATACTGTTTATGTATGTTTGTAGGTTATTTGTAGCAGTGTCGATGTTGTTGTGGGTGGATAGAGTGATATCATCTGCATATGATGATAAGGTAAGCTTGTTATCTATGGGTGTTGGAATGGCATGCATGTATAAGTTGAAGTGTGTTGGTGAGAGAACAGAGCCTTGAGGGACCCCATTCGGAAAAAGCTTGTTTTTGGATGACTTGCCATTAAATGTGACATGTGAGTATCTTCCTGAGAGATAGTTGCTCAGCCACCTTTTGGTGTTATTGTGCATGTTTGTGTTGAGTATTTTGTTTATGAGAGGGAAGCGTGGGATAGCATCAAATGCTTTACTAATGTCTATTGTTGCTAATAGTGTACGTTGAGCTGGTCATATGGAGTTGATGCCATCCATGATGTGCTACATGAGGTTAGTGAGTAATGTCGTGGTTGAGTGGTGAGGTCTGAATCCATGTTGAGTAGGCGGTAGTGGAATGTGTGGGTTGGTGATTTGTAAGATTAGTCTTTCTGTTACTTTGGAAGGTGGGCATAGTAAAGTAATGGGTCTATAGGAAGCTGGTTCTGTTGAATTTTTATTTGGTTTGAGTAGTGTAATAATTTTACCTTGTTTCTATATGTCAGGAATAATACAGTGTTGGTATGAATATGTGCTGATATTTGTGAGAGCTAGTATTCCTTGTGGGCCCAAGTGTTTAAGGTGTATGTTAGATATGTTGTCTGGTCCAGTAGCCTTCAAATTCTTAATGTTTTTGATGATCTTGGTGGTTTGGTCTGTATTGAAGGGTGTAATGGTCGTGTCGAGTCTGTAGGTTTTCTTGTGTCTGGCTGTTTGTCTGTCTGCGTGTTTCTGGTTGTTGTCTCTGTTTAAGTGACTTATCTTTGTGTAGTGATTAACTAGAATGTTAGCTTGTTGTGTGTATGTTGGGATATTATTTTGGCTATGACAGATAGCCACGTGTGAGGTGTAAATGCCGCTGTTAGAGTGGGTAATGCTGTTTATAGTCTTGTGTAGCCTGGATGTATCTGTGGAGTGGTTTAGTGTTGTTATGAATTCCCTGAATGTTTGTTTGTTTTTCTTTGAGTTTGTTGTTTATTTCTGTGTTGAGCTGTCGTATCTGCTGTTTTATGGCTTCTGTGTGTGGTGTTTGTGTGTTATATTTGAGGTTGTTACGTTGCCTTATGAGGTGGGCTATTTCTCTAGTGTAATTTGGGTTGTATTTCCTAATGTTGCCCTTGGGTATGTATTTGTTTGCATTATTGATAATCTGATTAAATGTCTTGAGTGTTGTATTGATGTTTATGATGGGTGTGCTGTTTAATGTGGTGAATTGTTCCTCAGTCTGTATTTTGAACTGTTCCCAATCAGCTTTCTTGTAATTTCTGTAAGTGTGCCTAAGGCTGTTGGGGCAGAGTGTAGAATGTTGTAATGATGATGGGCAGGTGGTCTGATTACAGTTGTTTTTCTGTTCTCCATTGTGTATGTGTTGCTAGTGAGGGGGAACAGAACATTCACCAAGTACGTATACATTGTGAAATTACAAAGATCATCAGGTCTATATTTAAGTTTGAAATTCAAACTGTTTAAAACATGATTATGAGGAGGTGAAGGGAAATGCAAATTCTAAAATATTTATGTACAATTACTTACTCTTGCCTCACACCATGCAGTGACAAGCAAGTATTAGTTCATCCTTTTGCAAAGGAGCTATAGAGATCAAAAAGAATAAAATTAATATGTTTATCTAGGTTGAGTACCCTAAATTCTAGGACTCTAGGCTACACTTGGCCTCTATCAAGCTTTGTTAATCCTCACACTACTACCCATGAATTATAGTCTACAAACTACAGACAGGGACCATTAAATAATTATGGAACTTAATGTGAGAAAAAACAAAAATATGGCAAATCAGAGTATTTACCAGCTAAAGATGAAAAGAATGTTACATGGTTAATTGAAGTTGTCATATGTTTTACAGAAAATATACTTCAGATTTCTTCTAGATGTAAGTTATCATAGGCTAGGCCTATACAAGGGTAAATTAATAAATTTATGTATGGTAAATTTTGGATACGCTTTAATATAAAGAAAAAATGAAGATGGCCTTAAACTGGCAAATAAGCCTATCCCCGGAATAAGGTCTCATGAATTCAACAAATATTTTGGATGCAAGTATGCTAGAGTCATCCCACTGCTGTAATATAGTACATGCATCAGTTAATTTAAAAAGAATTGGCATGACATTGTGATGTTGAACATCATTTCCAATTTTATTCATGTACATTTGAACCCTGTTAATTTGTACTTCAGGTTAATTCATACATTTCTTTGTCCCTTTGAAATATATCAGGAATTTCAAACTTTTTGGTACCAATTAGGGATGCACCAGATACCGGATCATGATCCAGTATTTGGATGATCTGGCCACTTCTTCAGTATCCAGCCAGATACCAGATAATTAATTAACATTTTAATCACTTTGTTGATAAAAACCTTCATATTTCAAGCTTTTGTGCGTACTTTATTATGGGGTCATTCTCTGTCAGATCAACCAAAAAAAATTGAAATTAACACCCTCATCTCTCATATTTTGCTGAAATTTGGTTTATAGGGAGTTTGTGAGCCCTGAATCCATAAGGTCAATCCGACCAACAGTTCAAGAGATATGACCTCGGGCAATTTGAGGTCACTCGCGAGGTTACTAACATTTGGCGAGCCATAACTTGGGTAATAATTGTCATAATTATATAAAAAGTATATATATTTAGAATCAGAAAATGACAAGGAATCCAAATATGCAAGTTTTAGAACTCTAGGTTGAAAAATAAAAAAGTTACACTGTAACCAAAATTTGAGGTCATGATTTGACCTCTGGGGTATCAAATGAGAATTTTTTTTTTAAATGTAAAAAATGAAGGCACAGGCATTTGCTATTAGAATTAGCAAAAAAAAGTTTGTTTATGTTAGTATTTTTCATGTAACTAACATATAAGTGAACACCATATTCATAAGTTGTGGGTCAATTCTACCTATTTTTTCACACTTAAGCTCATAATTTGACCTATAGAAATTAAAATTACATTTTTTATAGATATAAAAAACAAAGTCAGAGTTCTTGACTAATAGAAACAATCATAAAAAGTTTGTTTATGTTGGTACTTTTCATGTAACTAACTTATAAGTGAACACCATATTTATAATTGCTTGTCATTTCAAGGAATTTTTATATCTTAGCTATCAATTTGACCTCAAGCTCCAAGAATTTAATAAAAATTGTATTTCACTGCTAATCTACACTGGCAATAATAGTTATAATAGTGAAGGGGAAGACTAAGCTCACATGTAGCCTAAACAAACCTGTTGAAACATGTTGCTACTTGTCTAAGTGCAGAATCAACACAGATAGTTGCAAAATTCCTTGTCTACAGGTTAGTACAGTTCCAGCCAGCACTGTGGGTGGCTGGTGGGTATGGTGTTTTAATGAGCCTCAGAGACTATCAAGGCCTAAAATATTAAGTGTGTATAGCTATATATTTTCTAAAAAATATATATTACCTAATTGTAAATCCTATATCTTTACAGATCAAAATACAATGGTTCGGCACTTGAAATACTGCCAGGACCCTATTCAAAACACAAGAAACGCATAACAATCAATCTTAGAAAAGTGACTGATGTACTTGTTGAAAAATGTGCTGGAAGAGTGAAAAAAAAACTCATTGTTGTGTGTGAACTGCTGGACACTGATAATGAAAACCCACTATACTTAGTACCACTGAAAACAACGAGTCTGAGCAGGATTCAAATGAATCATCTACTATCAGTGGCTTGAGTAACATCTCTTCAATTCAAGATCTGGACAATGACAGTGATTGCTTGATAAAGGAAAATCCTTCAACTTCAGTTGAACCAGTTCTAGCATTTCTGGACCAAACACCAGTTAAAAAAGTAAGTAATAAATTAATATAATAACTTATACTTTACTACAAGGTCTGTTTGATCTACTATATAGCCAATTATATAGCATTTAAGGTACTATAATTAATATTTAATTACTAATATTCAGGTGTGTGAAACCTTTTTTTCTGTTCTTTTCAGAAGGCTGTCATTAAGCCAGAAAAAGCGCAAGGCTCGTGGTAAGCTATCATCTGCTCAGAAACACCTGAAGGAGAGGCTAGAACTCAGTTATGGTGTTCAAATTACCGAGGAGGTAAGTGATACTTCAAAACCTGAAACAATCTGAAAAACATCTAGACAAATTAATGAATGAATTGAAACAGTCATTCCTGGAGAGCAAATATCACCATCACAAACTACAAATATTGACACTCTCACCATACACAATTGAAAAAATAGCTAGTTTCTTTCAAACTACAACATACATGGTGAAAAGAAGCCATTCACTTAAATCAGAACATGGAATCCTTCCGAAGATTCCACTAATGAGCAAAGGAAAAGTGATATCTGAAGAACACAAAGATATAGTTAGAAGATTCTATGAGTCAGAAGAGGTTAGTCGTATGTGTCCTGGCCAAAAGGATTGCGTGAAAGTTATCAGTGCTGAAGGTGCAATGAAGGTGCAAAAACGATTGGTCCTCAGGAATTTAAGAGAGTGTTTGAACTATATAAAAATGATGAAAAAGAATCCCAAAATAGGATTTTCCACATTTGCAAAATTACAGCCATCATATTGTGTGCTTGCCGGTAGTGTGGTGGACTCATTCTGTCTGTGTCTGCACATACCATCAAAATCCAAAATTGCAGCTGGCTGCATTGGGAGAAAGAGGTCTTTCATACAAGGATCTTATGGATTACAGTGTCTGCAGTACAGAAGAGAGACTTGCATGATGCAACTTTGCAATGATTGCCCAAGAGAAGAGGGTGTCCTGGATTTTCTTGAGTTACTTGACAGTGTGAAATCAGCTCCAAATGAAATATCTTACAAGCAATGGGTGACTGTTGACCGTTGTACAATGTTGATAAGGTGGAGCCACTTCATGAATACTTATCATCCCTAAGCATAAAAATATCCCGCATGGTTCATCATCACTTTGTTGCTCAGCAACAATCACAGTACTTCAAGCAGTTGAAAGAAACACTACCACCTCAGAGCGAGGTAGTTATAGTAGGTGATTTCTCTGAGAATTATTCTTTCATTGTCCAGGATGCTGCCCAAGGGTTTCACTGGGACAATTCACAGTGTACAGTTCACCCTTTTGTCATCTATTATAGATCATCTGCAGACCAGGAACTTAGCCATTTTAGTGTCTGTTTCTTATCTGCATCACTAAAACACAACGCTATAATGGTTTACTCATTCATATTGAAGCTTATGACATATGTTAAATTCAGATGCCCACAATTGAAGAAGGTGCACTATTTCTCAGATGGATGTGCTGGCCAATATAAGAACAGATACAACTTCACAAATCTCTGTTACCATGAGAGGATTTTGGTCTGTCTTGTGAATGGCACTTCTTTGCTACATCCCATGGCAAAAATGCATGTGATGGGATTGGAGGAACAGTGAAAAGAGCTACTGCTCGTGCCAGTTTGCAGAGAACTACAGAGAGGCAAATTCTTACACCAGAACACATGTTTCAGTTTTGTGAAGAAAACTTGAGCAAGATAAATTTTTTCTTTGTAACTACAGCTGATTTGAAAGATGCAGAAGAACGGTTGGAACATCGATTCAAGGATAGTAGGGCTATTCCTGGAACTCAGAAATATCATAGATTTGTTCCCTAAACAAGGAAGAACTGATGGTGTATCCATTTCAAGTGCATTGGAGAAAAGAAAGAATAAGGAAAAGTCATTTACTAATGAACCTGCAATGCTTGGTAACCTAAAATGTGTCAAACCAGGAGAGTATGTTCGCTGCATTTATGACATGCAAGTTTGGTATGGAATTGTGGAGGAATATTGTGAAGAGTTTGATGATTTCACTGTGAACTTTCTACATCCCTCTGGGTCATCAGGATCAAGTGCATATTATTATCCATCAAACAAGGATTCATGTGCAGTGCCAGGACATCATATATTAACTGTAATGAGTTGTCCTACCCTAAGAGGAGCAGCAGAATTCAATACATTTTTCCACTAAAAGAAATTGATGAGAGCATCGAGCATGCAAAAATTGTATTAGGCTAGCACATGAATCCTCTAAGTAGGTCTTCCCCTTTCACTATTATAACTTATTGCCAGTGTAGATTAGCAGTGAAATACAATTTTACATTTTTTGCCTTTGTTTTTATATCTATAAAAAATGTAATTTTAATTTCTATAGGTCAAATTATGAGCTTAAGTGTGAAAAAATAGGTAGAATTGACGCACAACTTATGAATATGGTGTTCACTTATATGTTAGTTACATGAAAAATACTAACATAAACAAACTTTTTTTTTGTGCTGATTCTAATAGCCAATGCCTATGCCTTCATTTTTTACATTTAAAAAAAAAATTCTCATTTGATACCCAGAGGTCAAATCGTGACCTCAAATTTTGGTTACAGTGTAACTTTTTTATTTTTCAACCTAGAGTTCTAAAACGTGCATATTTGAATTCCTTGTCATTTTCTGATTCTAAATATATATACTTTTATATAATTGTGACCATTATTACCCAAGTTATGGGTCGCCAAATGTTAGTGACCTCGCAAGTGACCTCAAATTTCCCGAGGTCATATCTCTTGAACCGTTGGTTGGATTGACCTTATAATTTCAGAAATGGATTCAGGGCCCACAAACTCCCTATAAACCAAATTTCAGCAAAATCTGAGAGATGAGGGTGTTAGGCACTGGTTGATCTGACAGAGAATGACCCTATGGCTAATGCCAGATGATTTTAGTCAGCTGTGGGAAGAGCCATGTGCAATAAAGGGTTAAATTTAACATTTATAATGATTTTCTTTTAAACAAAAAACACACCAACAGTTAGATTTCTCTAAAATTTAGCAGAACTAGGTCCAATCAACTTTGCATTTTTTCTTTCCAGCATTGAATGCGCTGAGAATAATGATTTTGTAAAATTAGTAGGAACCATAAGTTTATTAAACCACTAGTTAATTGCACGTTTTAAAATTTTATGCCCTTAAGAATATATGATTGGGCCAAATATCCAGCCATTTCTTGATCAAGCCAGATTATCCAATATCCAGCAAAAATAAAAAGTCAGTCACAAATCCTGTGAGAATGAAGACTAATCATTATCACTTGCCTTCTCTTTTTAATGTTTTACTTTTTTAATATTTTTAAATGATTCAGTCAAAATTTTAATTTTCCTTCACACGGATGCCCCATTTCATGACATGGGCAAGCAAAATTCTGCCCATTTCACAGTGATCAATATAAATGCTCACTTCATGAAATAGGCAATTATATTGCCCAGTTCATGAATTGGGCAATTACACAAACGAGGCGTAACACCCTGATGATGACTGGACCAATCTTGTGAACTTGACTTTAACACCCTGATAATGACTGGACTAGACTGACCTTCTGGACTTTTCTTTGTTCTTTTAATATAACGTGTGTTTTGGGGTAGGTGTTTCTTTGATATAGCTAATGTGTGTTTTGGGGTCAGTGTTGGGAAAATCCACCAGGACCCCCAACTTCTGGCCCTCCCAGGAACATATCCCCATTGAACCCATGTTATAATGCTCCTGATTTATGATTCTTCACCTAGCAATCTGTTTTCCAGGAATGCATTCAAATCGCAAACTGGGGTTTATTTGTACTCTTGAAGAGTTATATATTGTTACATAAATTATGGCCATATAGTTATTTTTTCAAAATTCAGGTAATGACATCTCCCTAAGATTATCCAAATTATTAGCTACTACAATCTTTTAATACCATAATTAATAAAAAAAACTTTAACCTAATCTAATATAATGTATTTGCACAAAAAAACAGTACTCTGAAAAAAGTGTTAGCTGTCTATATTGTTACATAGATATGGCTATCATGTAGGGTGACAATAAAAATCGAAAGTTGGAGTTTTTTATTGGCCATTTGTTCAATGCTGCTACTACATGAGAAAACAATGTACTGTAAATATTAGGTCATTCAGATAATATTTAAGGGTGTCTCAAGTGAGGTAAATAATTCTCCTTATAACAAACATTAATTATAATTAATGTTTGCTATAAGGAGAATTATTTACCTCACTTGAGACACCCTTAAATATTATCTGAATGACCTAATATTTACAGTACATTGTTTTCTCATGTAGTAGCAGCATTGAACAAATGGCCAATAAAAAACTCCAACTTTCGATTTTTATTGGCACCCTACACGGTATATAGTCATGGCTGGATTTACCCTCTCTGCCACCCCACCCATACCCAAACTGTACCTTATTATAAACTGAACAAATTGGGTGTTTGGTTTTAATGCTGTAAGTTCATCAGCATTAGACTTGATTTACAAGCACAAAAGTATATTGAATTAAAATGGTTATAAAAAGCTCTACTGACTTCATATTTATTATGACAATGCCTCACAGACAAAAATAAGTGGAATCAGATTATTAGTCCACCAGTCCACTGCCCTCTCCTATCCACATTGTAGCTATGTACCGTAACAATAGCTAATTGGATCACATTTTAGACCTGGTCTCATAATATTATGCGAGATGTCAATGTCAATTTACGGTGCTTACCACATTTACAGACTTGACAAATCAGTGAAAAACAGTATTCACCAAAACACAAAATAGAAGAGCAAAATACTAAATACATGCGTATGTATATATGTAGTTAATCCACAGTAGTTAATGATAATACTATTAATATTAGTTTCTTGGGATATTCTTTACTTCAATATACCATGACCAAAAATGAAACCAATATGTTTCTAGGTAACTAAGGTGCAATAAGTCCAAATATCATTTTAATTTTTGTCACAAATGAGGTTAGGTTAGATTAGGTAAGTGCAGGCAAAGCGTTCATTTGTGACAAAAATGAACATGATATTTGGATTTATCGCATCTTAATTAGATAGACATTTTTTTTGGGTGCTGTGGTGTTGAAAGAATTACCATTTCTTAGAATACATGCGACATATAATGCATGTGGGTTTACCACATAATAGTCTGATATAACACAAATCTGAAGAAACCACAAAAAAAATGCAAATAATGCCATGGAGTTAAATGTGTGATAAAAATATTAAAAAGAAAATTAAGTTTTATTCATCCAGTCTTGGATCTACATTTACCACTTAAAACCTAGCTGGTTATGGCTGCTGTCCTACCATGAGCTAGTTGGCCTATTTGGAAATCCAGCCCTGCATATAGTTATTTGTTTGAAATTCACGTGATGATATCTCCTTAAGATTTACCCAAATTAGATTAATTTGGTTCAGTTAATAGTTCTAGACTGCCTCTGCACTTTGTCTGAATTCTGGAATTATTACCCACTTTGCATCACCTATTATGAGCAAGAATTCTCATATTGTAACATACTTGGTTATTATTGAATGTTTCACCAACAGTGAGTGAAACATTCAATAATTACCAAGTTTAGTACACATATATTATCATGGGGGGAGGGGGTCAGGGAGGGTGGCAAAGCCCCACTAGTTAGCACATGCAATTGGAGAACACACAGGTTAAGGTTAGATTATATATATATATATATATATATATATATATATATATATATATAT